>BSBK01009445.1:150000-750000 GCA_027943335.1 Chamaecyparis obtusa | reverse complement strand
AATAATCTAGAGATTAGTTGGATAGTCTGTTCAGTGATCTTTCCATTGAAGCCGGGTCCTTCTGTCTTCCATAACTCCTAACAGAGTTAGACTCTTTTAACAGGGATTCAAAATCTCCTAACACGGATTCATATGTACTGAATGTATTTCATAAGACTCCTAAGAGATTCCATCCTTTCACAAGGAATATTCATATTAGTGCATCTTTTGTGGGCATCATTCCCACCGGGGTTTACTCTTTGATCAAGAGGTTCCCTAGTCAACATATCTTGTGTCATTGTGTTATTGTGTATGAATATCTTTCTATGGTTGGTAATTATATTGCTTACATGGTTAAAATCTATTGAAGTTGATAAAAGATAATTATTAGATGATTGATTCACCCCCCCCCCCCCACCCTCTCAGTTATCTTGGTGGACTTTACTTTTTAACAATTGGTATCAGAGAAGCAGGTCCTTGAAAGAAAAGTGTAGCAGCTTAAGGAGATCCATGGAGAATTTCAGGAAAGAAAGTCCTAAGTTTGATGGAGTGAATTTTGACAACTAGAAAGAAAAGATGAAGACACATCTACTGTGTTTAGGACTAGGTTATTGGTTGAATACAAAGAATGAGAAGACTATCATTGATGAGGATAATGTTGAAACATGTTCTAATGATGAGAGAGATCTATTCATGTGTAACACACTTTCAAGAGAAGCACTTTTGATAGCCCTTCGATAGAATGAGTATAGTCAGGTAAAATATTTGAAAACATCTCATGAAATTTGGAAAGTTTTACACTCTACTTTTGAAGGTGATGAACATGCAAAGAAAGTTAAATTACATAATTGGATATGTGCATTTGAAGATATAAGAATGATGGAAGATGAATCTGTTAGAAGCTATATTGGTAGAATATCAGAAATTGTTGCAAGCATAAAATCTTGTGGAGGAACAAAGACATAAAATGAAGTTATATGGAAAATTCTGAGGACATTGACTCCTTTGTTTAAGCAAACAACATAGATGATTGAACAAGTTATACCTTATACTTCAAACTTTACAAGAGAGACTCTTCTTGGAAGATTGGAAGCAGCAAAAATGAACCTAAGGTTATCAGGAGATTTTCCTAGAATGGAGACAACATTTAGTGCACTTAGTGTTCACCCTACTTTTTCAAGAAGAATCAATATGAGTAGAGATTATGCTGGCAGCAACAAATCTAGAAATGAAGAAGACAGGAAGATTGAAGAAGGTATTGCCTTACTTGTGAAGAGAGAACCAGACAGTAAGAAATTTTTTAAATGTTGGACTTGTCAAGAATATGCTCATTTTGCATCTAAATGTCCTAAGAGAGTTAAAAAGTATAGAAAAAATTTCAAGCCTAGAAGATCTAAGGAATGTTATTATGCTAATGATGAAGATCTTGAAGCTAGTATAGAGAGAACTTTAAGTGAAAGTGATACTCAGAATAATGATGACATGGGATTTGTAGAAATTAAAGAACAAAATCCTAAAATAGATGTTAACGAAGAAAAAGCCCTAGTTTCTTAAGTTGAAAAGAAAGCTGATTGGATTATAGATAGTGGTTGTTCACATCATATGATTGGAGACATGAAAAAGTTCATAAAGTTTAACAATTATGATGGAGGAGTTGTTAAAGTTGGAAACAATGCACCTTGTTTGATTAAAGGTATGGGATCTATTACTCTTGATGGAAAGACTAATACTGATGATGTTTACTTTGTGGATGGTTTGAAACATAATCTTTTGAGTGTTGGATAGTTAGTTGATAAGGGATATCAAGTTTGGTTTACTGAGAAAACGTGTGTGATAAAAGATAAAGATGGAAATTTGATTGGAACTGGATCTAGAACCAGAGGTAATCTATTTTAGTTGAATCCTACTAAGATGACATGTTTGATTACTAAGATTGATGATAGTTGGTTATGGCACATAAGATTTTGTCATATAAATTTTGATAACATTGTGAAAATAAGTACTACAGTTGCAGTAGGAGATTTGCCTAAAATTATGAAGCCTACTAACATGATTTGCAAGGAATGTGTGATGGTGAAATAGAAGAGAAGTTCATTTCCCAGTAAGAAGTTTACATCTATAGAGAAGTTGGAGATTGTTCATACAGATTTGAGTGGTCCTACAAGGACTAGAGGATTCTATGGAGAAAGGTATTTTATGATTCTTGTTGATGATTTTACAAGAATGATGTGTATTGCATTTCTTAAAGAAAAGTGTGAAGCATTTGATAAGTTTAAGATCATTAAGAATAAAGTTGAGAATGAATCTAGAATCAAAATTAAATGTTTGAGATCTGATAGAGGTGGAGAATTTACTTCTAGAGAGTTTAACACCTTTTGTGAAGTGAATGGTATTAAAAGACAGTTTTCAGCCCCTAGAACAGCTGAAAAAAATGGTATTGCAAAAAGAAGAAATAGATCAATGACTGAAGCAGCAAGAGCTATTTTATTTGAGAATGATTTAGTGAAGATATTCTAGAGAGAAGCAGTGAACACAACAATGTATACAATGAACAGAGTTCAAATTAGAGTAGACACAGACAAGACACCCTATGAATTATGGTTTGGACATGCACCCTTAGTTAAGTATTTTAGAATTTTTGGAAGCAAATGTTATATAAAGAGAGATGATGATATTGGAAAGTTTGATCCTAGAAGTGATGAAGGTATATTTCTTGGATATTCTTTGAAGAGAAAAGCTTATAGATGTTATAACAAGAGAACTAAGACTATTGTTGAGAGCGCAAATGTTAAAGTTGATGATAAAAAGAGCACCAGTGGTGGAACATTTTTCCTTGGAGGAAGATTGGTTTCTTGGCTAAGCAAGAAGTAGAATTGTATTTCACAGAGCACAGCAGAAGCAGAATATGTAGCAGCAGCAAAAAATTGCAACTAGTGGATGAAGCAGATGTTGAAGGATATTGGAATAAATTTTGTTGAACCTATTGTTATACATTTTGATAACACCAGCACAGTTAGTATGTCTAAGA
Organism: Chamaecyparis obtusa; assembly: GCA_027943335.1. Classification (NCBI taxonomy): domain Eukaryota; kingdom Viridiplantae; phylum Streptophyta; class Pinopsida; order Cupressales; family Cupressaceae; genus Chamaecyparis; species Chamaecyparis obtusa. Next base: position 746,993 of record BSBK01009445.1, on the reverse strand, counting down.
ACCCTATATTACATTCTAAGACAAAGCATATAGAGATTAAGTATCATGTAGTAAGAGAGAAAGTTGTTGAGAAAGAAGTTAGACTTGAGTACATAAGCATAAAGGAGAAGATTGTAGACATATTTACAAAGCCTTTGCCTAAAGGATACATTTGAGTATTTGAGAGGTATGCTTGGGGTTATGCGCCAGCCTACTTTTGAGAAGTGATGTAGATTGGTTGCATCCATCCAGTGGTTTATGAGCTATATCTTTCTTCTGGATTGGATGTTGGTACTTCCTCCATGGGAGAGTATGTGTATCTAAGATGAGTCATGAGGACTCTAGCGAATGTATTTTCTAAGCAGTGTCTTTTGACATTAGAGTTGTTGTTGACATAATGATGAAATTTTTGTCATTGATGTCAATTGGGGAGAAGTGTACATGAAAAACTATTTGTACCATCTATTGGAGAGAATTGAATAGGAAAATGAAGCAAGATTTAATTGATGAAGAGGATTTGAAAATATTTGTTGAAGAGCAACAGAGTTGCAGTATTAGATTTATGGAACATTGGATGTTTTTCATCTATGTTGCCATCAATGCCAATGGGGGAGATTTTTAGGAATGAATGCTTAATATATCCTAAGGATTATTGGCAGCCATTCTGTAGCAATTTTTGTTGCATTCGTGACTATGATTGTCATTGATGTCAACACAGTGATCTACTAAAGATTAGCACACTAGTACATTTGACCTTATTTTTCTACCAAAATTTTTGACCATCAATTAAAAAGGTTTAGGTTGGTTGGATTATAGAAGGAAAACTTTCTTTTTTTAAAAATCCATGCCCATGTTGGTCAAAATTTTGACCAATACCATGTAGGTCAAAATAGCAACGAACACGGGCATAACTTTAAAAAAAAAGATTTCATTTTTACAGGCAAATTAGATCAAGGGTTGCAGTGCGCGAAGGAGGATTTCCATCTTCGAAGAAGGTTTGGTTGTTGACTACGTGTTGATTCAATTAAAATGATTTATCTTTTCTTCTTTGAATTGAACCAGGGACTCCTTTCTGTAATCTGAGATTATTTTACCGCTAATCTTATATTTATTTTCTTATAGCCATGGGTTTACCACTAATCTAATAACTCTGTAAAACTATTCTTACAGCCACGGGTTTTGAAGTTCATTATGCATTTTTAACTTTGCGAAGTTCACTAGTTTGTTTATACATACATATTTTGTCATGTGAAGGAATAACAGTCGATTGTTACAATTCAGGTTATATAGTTCCATTATCATATTGCATTTGTTCAAAGTTTCATTTTAGTTCCATCAAATAACAGTGACTCTCTGATAGACCGAGGCATAACCAATATCCTCAGCTTTGTCATGAAGTCTCGGCCCTAACTTGTAACTTCACCATGAGATTTCCAATGTCATGGATTGAAAGAAAATTTAGGGTAATGTTTGTGTATATTCTAAACACTCAGAACCGAGCGGGTTGTTAAAATTTCTTCAAAGGTCAATGCCCTAGTTAGGCGTATGTTATGAGTTTAACCAATGAAGAAAAGAAATGTTTGAAATAGTGTAATAACTAGAGATTTGAGGTTCATGAGCACATTGAAGAATTTTGTGATTGTATCCATTTTGTGTACCCAATGTTCATCCATTCTGGATTGACCTAATCTAACCTGATCACTTAGATTTAGTGTCTCTATGATAGTCGATATTGCTGGAGTAAAGTGACTATAATTGTATAAAGGATTTAGTGGAACATCCTAGAAACTAGAACAATCTATACTGAAATTGGTCTCAGTACCTATTGAGTAATTAAATGAATGAAAGACCACTGTTGCAAGAATTGGTAGAATCTGAATGTTGTCTGCAACTTAATATTTATGAATATTCTGTAAATGAGTAAAGTTATAATTTGAAGGGAAAAAAAATAGATGTTAATGACCTGTTGACAGTTGTTGAGGTTTAACCAAAGAAGTGCCACAAGATTTTAGTTCTTGTTAGAAGTTACTTTAAGAAGAGTATCCCGTTGATACTTGACATAGGAAAAAGCAGTGTTATTTAAAGATTTTGGTAACTACCATTCAAGGGAATTAATAGTTTGAAACACTAGTCTATTGCTAAAGTTATTCAGAGTTAAGGGGTATTGCCAGTATTGTTAGAAACTATCGATAGTCAATAGATTATCCATAGTTTATATACCGAGTGATGAAGGGTGCTCCCCTTAATACCACAAACACATAATAGAAATAGAGAAACAACAACAATAATATGCAAGAACAGAAAATTGGCTTCTTATTATCTCCACAAATGTGGAATTACAAACTTTCAGAATTACAATATGCAAAGCCACATGGGCATTCCCTTACAATATTCTGTAGGACAAAGCCTCGAATCACTACCCAGATCTACTACCTAGAATTTCCCTAGACAACACTACGGGCCTTCTTTATATAGGCATTTTCCACCACTTGAGAAGGTTCTAGAAATTTAGCCCTAAGGGCAAACCAAAATTAGAATTATTTTATTTTTAATTTATTACATCAAAGTCGGCTCAAAATAACTTTTAAAACCTGAACAGAAATTTTGAAAGAAAAATATTTTCTGCCATTTCAGGTGGCCCAAATTCCAAAGACCATAAGTCATCACCAGTTGACCCAATTGACTATTATAACCCCATTTTGGAAATGCCATGAAGCGCTCTACAGGCTTGATCAATGCAAGCACTTGTCACCCAAATTTTTGACCTCATTCGGGGCCTCTAAAGCCTTCAAAACTGTGTTCAAAGTTTCTGTACCCTGCTGCCAATATCGAAAATCTTCAATATCTTCAAAACTAGACCTAATCTAGCCATGAACTTTGCTAGTAGGCTGATATGACTAAGATGAACCTCCACATGTAAAATCAGAACATTCTGAGATCGTAAGACCAACTTACTAAAAATAGCAAGTTTCCATAAATAGCAGCTATGCACAAGATAGCCCTTATTGAATACAAAAACATAAATATTTTTGGGTGATGCAAGATTTCTCTTACACCCAGGATGCTCCTGCATCAGACACCCGGGGTAATTTGAGAAGTGACCCCGTCATGACTCAGGTGTGCAGAGGAAAACCAAGATGGTTAACCTCCTCCTTTGTTAGCCATGATGAATCTTCAACAGGTCATCCTTTCCATTTGACCAAATACTCTTCATATCTCTTGTTCCTTGTGCTTTTGCCAACACAACTATCCAGTATGTCTTCAATCTCCTTGATATCTGAACTAGTTGCTGGAATACTCCACTGTGTTGCTGTAACCTCATCTTCAACACCTCCCTCATGATACTTTGTCAAATCTAAAATGTTAAACACTGGTGAAATATTCAGCTCAGTAGGCAATTCTACCTCATATGCATTTCCTGAATCATGCTTCTTCAGTATCTTACATGGCCCAAACTTCTTCATTTTCAACTTGTCATATGTACCAACTAGAAATTGCTCCTTCCGCAAATGAACCATGACTTCATCTCCAACCCAAAATTTCTTATGCCTCCTTTTCACATCTACTTTATCCTTATACTATGCATTCATCTTGGTAATATGTTTCCTCACCTCCTCATGGATGTTCTTCAAGTGTTCTGCAAAATCCTCAGCTTCAGCACTACTTATTTCTCCTTTATCTATCTTTCTAAATTCTGATGCATTTCTGGGACTACTCCCATATACAATCTAGAATGGTGATTTACTAGTGCTCCTGTTGATAGAATTATTGTATGCAAATTATGCCTGTGGTAAAATCAAATCCCATCCTATTGGCTTATCTCCAACCAAACATCTCAGCAAATTTCCCAAACTCCTATTCACCACCTCTGTCTGTCCATCAGTCTGTGGATGATGTGATGAACTGAACTTCAAATCTATCTTCAACTTCTTCCATAATGTACGCTAGAAATATCCAATGAACTTAGTGTCTCTATCTGAAACTATGGTCTTTGGCAAACCATATAGTCTCATTACTTCTCTAAAAAACAATTTTTCTATATGAACAACATCATTAGTCTTCTTGTAGGGAATGAAATGTGCCATCTTCAAAAATCTATCAACCACCACAAAAATTGAATCATGTCCCCACTGTGTCCTTGGTAAACCAAGAACAAAGTCCATATTGATATCCTCCCAAGGCTTCTCTTGTACAGGTAATGGTTGATACAACCCTGTATTCTGCTTCACTCCCTTTGCCATTTGACATACTCTGCAACTCTATAAAAACTTCTTGACATCTTGCTACAACTGTGGCCAATAATAATTTTCACTAACCAAAGCAAGAGTTTTATCGTGACCAAAATGTCCAGCCAATCCTCTGCTATGCTTCTCCTTGATGAGATTCTCTCTCATAGAACTTCATGGAATACACAACTAACTCCCTCTGAATAGCATATCATCCTGGATGATAAAATCCAGCCATTTCATCTTGTCTAGAGTAACAGGTTCTTTACAAGCTTTCCAAGCTTCACCAAAATTAGGATCCTCTGGATACAAATTCTTGAGTTCCTTGAACCCAACCACCTCAATCTACATCTCTGTTAGCAATAGTTGCCTCCTGCTAAGCGCATCTGCAACCCTGTTAGACTTTCCACTTCTATGTTTCAAAACAAATGTATAACTCTGCAAAAACTCAACCCATTTCAAATGCCTTTGATTCAACTTTCCTGGACTATTCAAATATTGCAAAGCTTGATGATCAGTATACAAAAAAAACTCCTTAGAAAGCAGATAGTGTCTCCAATTCTTCAATGCCTAAACTATAGCATAAAATTCTTGATCATAAACAAAATATTTTCTCTTGGCATCATTTAACTTCTCACTGAAATAAGCAACAGGTTTTCCTTCTTGGCTCATAACAGCTCCTATTGCAGTACTGCTAGCATCACAGCCTACTTGAAACACCTTATTAAAATCTGGAAGTGCTAAAATAGTGTGTTCTATAACTTTTTGTTTCAACAATTGAAAACTCTTTTCTGCCCCATTAGTCCACTTAAACTCTTTCCTATCCCCTCTCATTGTTTCAGTGAAGGGACCACAAATACTGCTAAAATTTTTGATAAACTTTCTATAAAAACTAGCTAGACCATGAAAAGATCTTACCTCGGTAGCACTCCTTGGAGTAGGCCATTCAAGGATAGCTTGTACCTTCTCTGGGTCCATTTTTAGACCTTCTGTTGAAAATACCAATCCCAAATACACTAACTCTTTCTTCACAAAACTGCACTTCTTCAAATTAATCAACAATTTCTCATCTCTCAGCTTCTCGAACACCATACGAATATGCATCATATGTTCCTCCAATTTCTTGCTAAAGATCAAAATATCATCTACGTAAACAATGACAAAATTATCCAAAAATTCTTTCAGAACCTCATTTATGAGCCACATGAAAGTCCTCTTTACCAACTTTTGGAATTAAAGCAAAACACACATGCTCATGCCTCATACCATCTAGGAATTTTCTTCCATCAACAAAATTTATTCTTGCATTACCACATACCTTTTCTTTAGTCTCCTTCAATGGCTTTAGCTTATGTCACACTCCATCCTTTGTCAGGGAATAGGTATTCGCACGACCATCATGTACAACACATCTGTCAAACTGCCATAGTCTACCCAACAACATATGACATGCATCCATAGATATAATATCACATAGCACCTCATCTTGGTACCCGCCGATCTTGAACTTTACCAGGCACTGTTCACTGACCATGACCTTGTGGTCATCCTACACCCAGGCAATCTGATATGGATGTGGGTGTTTTTATCTCTTGAGCTTCAACTTTTTCACCATCTCTTCTGACACCAAATTGTTGGTGCTTCCACTATAGATAATCACATCACAACATTTACCCTCACACTTGCATCTAGTGTGAAATAGGCTCCTCCTTGGTTCAGGTTCATTCTCACCACTCAGCAAGACTCTTCTGTTAATTAGCATTTCTCCTCTTTCAACATCTTCAGAATTTGATGATCTGACATCTTCATCTACATGTGCAACTCTGGCCTGGCCTTCATTCCTCCTATCTGTCCTTCCTTGGCATTGAGGACATTCAAATGCCTTATGACCTTCTTCTCCATAGTGAAAAAATGTTCCACGGAAGCCTCCTCTTCTAGATCCTTGTCCTCTTCCTCTTCCTCTTCCTCTCTGATCTCTATTGTTTTGATCTTGGAAATGATTGGAATTGTTTCCTTGCTGATTTTGATTGCTACTAGCCTCATCCTTCTTTTTTGAATCTTCATTCTGGCCTCCATATGACCATCCACTAGATCATCCACTGTGACCTCTTCCATTTTTTCTGCTCTCGAACTTCTTGTTCAACTTTTCCTCTACTTTTAGGGAAAACTATTATGCCTCTTCAATCTATTCATTCGAACCAAATTCAGCTCCTCCTGAATGCTCGGCCTCAACCCATTAAGGTAATAGGCAACTTTCTCCTTATCAACTTCCGCATGGCCTGTTCTGATGAGGATTCAATAGAACTCCTCTGTATACTCCTGAACAGATCTTCCTGCTTGCTTCAAACTTTGCATTTTCTTTAGTAGTTCAAGCTCATAATCAACAGGAATGAACTGCCACTTCAATTTATCCACCATTCAATCCCATCTTGTGATTTTATCTTTCCCTCTTCTATTTCACTCCAATTGAATCTTTTGCCACCAGATCTTTGCATGACCCTTCAGTCTGGCCTTCACGAATTTGACCCTATCAGGATCCTCAATATCTTCATATTCAAAATACTCTTCGCATTCATTGATCCAGTCGATCAACTCCTCTGGGTTAAGATTTCCTGAAAATGTAGGCACCTCAATCTTAGGTCTTTTTTCGATCTTGGAAATGGCCCAAAAAAGTCTTTCTTCCTCCTCGTTCACAACTTCGACTTCTCCTTCTTGATCTTCTTCTTTGGCTTCATCCTCGCTTTTATCTCTAACATTAAGATTCATTCCTCTACGAATCTCCTCTTGCAATGCTCGCACTTGTCTCTCAAGTGCTCTAACCTTAGGTGTTACAACACCACCTCTTCCGCCATGTTCCCTTCATGGAGGCATTTTTGCGATGCACATTGAAACCCTAACCATGGTCCTGGTGCAAACTACCTCACAGTTGGTGATCTATTTACACACTCAGGAACTCCTGCTTTGATACCACTTGATGAAGGGTGCTCCCCTTAATACCACAAACACATAACAGAAATAGAGAAACAACAACAATAATATGCAAGAACATAAAATTGCCTTCTTATTATCTCCACAAATGTGGAATTACAAACTTTTAGAATTACAATATGCAAAGCCACATGGGCATTCCCTTACAATATTCTATAGGACAAAGCCTCGAATCAATACCTAGATCTACTACCCAGAACTTCCCTAGACAACACTACGGGCCTTCTTTATATAGGCATTTTCCACCACCCGAGAAGTTTCCAAAAATTTAGCCCTAAGGGCCGACCAAACTTAGAATTATTTTATTTTTAATTTATTACATAAAAGTCGGCTCAAAATAACTTTTGAAACCTGAACAAAAATTTTGAAGGAAAAATATTTTCTACCATTTCAGGTGGCCCGACTTTCGGAGACCATAAGTCATCACCAGTTGACCTGATTGACTATTATAACCCCATTTCAGAAATGCCACAAAGTGCTCTATAGGCTTGACCAATGTAAGCACCCATCACCCAAATTTTTGACCTCATCCGAGGCCTCTAAAGCCTTCAAAAATAAGTTCAAAGTTTCTGTACCCTGCTGCCAATACCGAAAATCTTCAATATCTTCAAAACTAGACCGAATCTAGCCATGAAAATCCACATGTAAAATCAGAATATTTCGAGATTGTAAGACCAACTTACTAAAAATAGAAAGTTTCCATAAATAGCAGCTCTGCACAAAATAGCCCTTATTGTATACAAAAACATAAATATTTTTGGGTGATGCAAGATTGCTCTTACACCTAGGATGCTCCTGCATCACTGAGTTACTAATGACAAAAAGTGAGCATGAGAGTCAATAGTTTGACAGTATTGTGATAAACTATTGACTCTCTTGCTCACTTTCTGTCATTACCTGGTTTTCATTGCCCTAAAGTTTGGCTAAGGTTCTTTATCTTATGAACTGAGTCTTTAAGAGAAACCAATGAGGAATTTGATAGATTGGTTGGAACCTTCTTTGCTTATAATGCCATGGATGTATGATTAAAAAAAATGAAAATATGTTGATAAAATCTTTCCTTATCCTTTGTTTTTCTAAACTTCAATTCATGTTGATTATTAAGCAATTAAAGTTTCTTTTTAAAGGGATGGTTGTTTTTGTCATTGATAACCTCTGTACTTCTATACAGAGTTTTCCTTCAATGATATGCTACTTGCATTGAAATTGTTGTTTTGGCCTGATAATTTATAACTTCGAGGAGTTGTGAGTAAGAAGGAAATGTCCATGGTTAAAAGGGAGTTGTGAAACTAATTGGAAGTCTAAAATGGAAATTTATTTTTACATAGGAGGAATTTTAGAATACCTGTCTAAAATCTCTAGTAATTATTTTTTCCAATTTTGAATGAGTGGAATTTGAGCGTGCAACTTCTACACTTCCACATTTGGGATATATATGTACTAGTAGGTTTCTCACAAAAACTTGTGGCTCAAATTCATTTCTTGATACATTAACATGAATTGATTTTCCCCATTGCAAAGCTCATAAATACCCACATTTTAGAATGCTCACCATAGTAACTAAATCAGAATTCATACCCTCGTGTAACAATTGATAAAATAGTGTGATTGAACAACCTGCATGTCCATTTTGGGCATATCCACAAATCATTGTAGTCCATGTTATTATTTTTCTGTTCACCAAGTTGTGGAAACATTTCATATACCCATCACTTAAAAAAACATTCTATTTAAAAGTAACACTGTACTATTTATATAATTTCATTGTACATAAACAAACAATGAAAGAAAACTTTGTACATGCTTATTTTTGTTTTGGTAGTCCCAAATAACACTATCTTGGTCTACTGTCATTTCCAGTCACAATACCAGTCAGTCCAAGTTAGGACAATCCTTTGTTGAGTAGTAGTTCTTCATTCTTACAATTGATGTATTCTCATGGTGGAGTGGAAGACTTCATGTAACAAAAAAAATGATTGGGGTCTATCTATGAGATTTCTTTTCAAAATGAATTGATTGATCCAAGTTACCTCTGTCATTGCAGTAAGCACACAAAATCAGTTAAAAAATGATTGTTAGGTATTGAAACAAGGATACATATATTTTATATATATCAGTGGGTAAGATTTACATCTTTTAATCTAACCATCTTTTCATCATGTAGTCATTATGAAAGTAGTAAATATCATCCCTCAAGCATTGAATAACATTGTTTTGAGGCAGTCTTCTTGAACATGAATATTTTCTTTCACAACACTGTCATTCTATTTTGTAGAAACACTAACAATAGTCTCTTTATGGCATTGTTGGTCACCGCACCTTCACATTCATGAAAATCTATTAATGCTTGCTTCTTTGTCATGATATAGTACCCTCTATTCAATCTTTGAATATCACTACCTTTTAGAAACCGTCCCTCTTTTTATTTTTATGACATCATTCCTTACTATGGCTACGAGCCTTCATAACAATGCCTGTTCTTTATTCATTGTGCTTTGCAATCATGCGTGCATGACCTCTATTATCTCTTGATGACTATTATAAGAGTGTCTTTGTTACTTATCATAAACCATATGAATCATTATTTTTTATCACTTTATACCACTGTCACAGTGGATAAGCATTGAAGAAGAACTTTCTTTAGACATTTCTTATCCACATTGTTTTGGCATCTTTTTAAATCGTGAATTGTTACATGTATCATCACCTCATCAAGCCTATTTGACAGTCAACCTTGTCTATAACTAAGAACTCAAAAGTGTTGTTTGTCATTGGGACTAATCTTTGCTTACAAATTTGATCACCATTTATTGACATCCTTTTGATAGTCACTTCTCAAGAATCTTGGATGCATCTTTTTCTTTCATTCTTACTATTCCTTCACATGACTGATCATCTTTTGTGCTCACTATCATGAGGAACTCTATGACACTCTAAAAGTTCCATTCCAACTTCATCAACATTGTCTTTTCCATTTGTAGTGTATACCACTACTTTTGATGCACGAGAATTTGAAGAGTCACGAGTCTTAAGATTGTACCTAATATAGCCAAGCTTTATTCAATGGTACATTCAAACATGAAACAAACCATTCTTAAACCAGATTAAACTAGTAAACCAAAGGACATGATTTTACTACTAATTCTCTATTTGTTGGGCATACTACTTATAAGTACTTGACATATATCACAAATGTTGCTAATTAAGGTTGGCGAGATGATTACGCCTATCCTAAAAAAAGACTGTCAAATCATTATACTTTCAAATCAATTACCTATCGACGTATCCCTTGCAAGGGAGAGAAGCCAAACACATAAAGAACACACACATAAACACAACAACTAAAAAACTTAAATGGAATACACCAAGAAGTACCAAATAATGAATGCTCAATTTTTGTAATGGCAAAGCAATATCAGAACTGTCCATTTCTAGAACTTGATTTTTCTATAGTCCAAATGATTTTTCTTATTTATTGTCTGTGCTTGGTGACAGGATTTTGAACATTCTTGACATACTTAAATGGAATACACAATACCAAATGATGAATGCTCAATTGTTGTAATGGCAAAGCATCAAAACCGTCCATTTCTAAAATTTGATTTTGTATAGTCTTAATTATTTTTCTATAATCCTAATGATTTTGAAAATTGTTGACAAAGAGTGTTTCTTTTTTTTATTATAGTATAAATGATTTTTCTATAGTCATAATGATTTTTCTTATTTCTTGTCTTTTGTCCCTTTTTTATTTCCTACATATGTGCTTTGTGACAGGATTTTGTCACCTTCTTTTGCTGGTATATTTCATTCACTCTATGTGGAATACTATTTTGTTCACTATTTTATTTCAGCTTCATATTTCTTTGATTTTTCATATACACAGAGACTACACATGCTGAAAAAAAAATGAGCTATTTGATTTAGGTTTACTTTTCATTATTGTAAATGGTTAATATTTTTGATGGTTCTCCTTGGTGTATTTCATATAAAAATAATCCTATAAAAATAATAAATGTAGTAACGATGGTGCGGTGCATTATTGATATAGGCTCGATGACTCTTGTCAATGTGCCAAACTGTCAATGTGGTGGTGGGCAGTGTGTGTTGAAGACTTCACGGACACCAAACAACCCTGGATGACAATTTTGGTGCTGCCCAAATAGAAAAAAAGGTTGCTAATGTGTATATATTTCAAGTTTCTAATGTAAATACTATTCATTATAATATAAGAACTAATGTAGACTGGGTATCATAGGGAAATAATGGTTGTGGATACTTTAGTTGGGTCGATGATAACTCATCTGCATCTATCCACCCATCTCCACTTATCCGTAATGAAGGATTTGAGTGCAAAACATGTTAGGCTAGGGAAAATTCTGAAATTATATTTTTACGATGCCTTCTTTGTATTGTAATCACATATCTTTGTTGTGACCATATGTAGAGATGAACTCGGGAATTAGTTAGTTTATTATTTTCATATTGTAACTAATATTTTAATATTGATATGACATAACTTCTCTTTGCCTCAAGTGCGCATATATATGGTTTACATCTTTTTTTAGAATAATTCTTCATGTTTATGGCTCAGGTGAGCCCCAATCTGCTATCAATCACATGATTTAACATATAGTATTTTCTTGGTTATTCTATTTGTTCCTTGACCTTGACAATGGATTGACTATCATTTTCAAGCTTGAGTGAAGCTTCGTACCATGCAGCGTTCGTAGATTTGTATGCAACACTGATTTATGCTAGAGGTAAACTACATGTGTCATGTAAAAAACATGGTTGAATGCAATCTCTTTTGCATGTTTTTAAGAGTTTTCCCACCAATACAAGCGTAAATAACACATTGAACGTAATCTATGGACGCTGCTTGGTATGAAGTCTGGCTGAAGTTTGAGTGCAACGTAGTATGAAGTCTCCCTTTATAAACATGATAGCTAAGAAACATAAATGCAGATTTCATAACAATTGAGAAACATAATTGTAGGCATCAGAGTCACAATTTTTTGGAGACAATGTAATTGAGTTGTATACCCAAGCGATGGAGTGCAACTTCTGCACCTCCAATTCCAAGTTGACACTATGGGATACAAAGACCATAGATAAGGAATAAATTTAGAGAGTGGAGGAGGTCCATAAAGACCAAAATAATACAGGATGAACCTCAAGTTAAATGAGGTAACTGCAAACATTTTAATAGATTTTTATTATTAAATAATGAAATTTACATATACTAGTGCTCTAAGCCCCCTCATTACATGATTTATTATTGTAAGCCCCCTCTAACTTATGCATCTAGAAAATGAAACTACAACCTATTGGGATTGAGACAAACCTTAGAGAACAACAACAACTAGGAATGATCTCTTTCCAACATCTGTTGAATACATCTGTAGCTCATGAATACAAGGTGTAGCTCACGAATACAAGGTCCTCCAATAGATGTATTCAATAGATGTTGGAAAGCTATCCTTCTTGGCTACTGTTGTTCTATAAGGTTTGTCTCAATCCCAATAGGTTGTAGTTTCATTTTCTAGATGCATAAGTTAGAGGGGGCTTACAATAATAAGTCATGTAATGAGGAGGCTTAGAACACTAGTATATGCAAATTTCATTATTTAAGAATAAAAATCTATTAAAATGTTTGCAGTTGCCTCATTTAACTTGAGGTTTGTCCTATATTATTTTTGTCATTATGGCCCTCCTCTGCTCTCTAAATTTATTCCTTATCTATGGTCTTTGAATCCTGCAGTGTCAATTTGGAATCAAAGGTGCAAAAGTTGCACTCCATCTTTTGGGTATACAACTCAATTACATTGTGTCCAAAAAGATGTGACCATGATGCCTACAATTATGTTTCTCAACTGTTGTGTCCCAGGACCCCTTATGACCCTTTACAACCTCTAAGAAAACATCTTAGAGGTCTTAAAATGTCGTAAAGGGTCATAAGAGGCTCCTAGGAGGGGCCAGATGAGCTTCCACATTCATGTGGTTGGCCCTGTTAAGTAGAGAATGTTAATTAAACTATTATCGAAACAAAGAGAAGATCAATAATTTAAGGTCTTAGTCCACAGACAAATTAAATTAGACTTACTAAGCCTCTTATTGTAGTTTGTAATAAGATTGATTTGTAACCACTAGAGACTACTCTACAAGCTTGAAGAAGTGATATATTTTGGCAAATGAAGAGTGGAAAGAAGATGATATTCCTAAGATCATGGATGGACACAATGTTGCAGACTTTATTGATCCAGATATCTTGCAGAGGCTTGAAGAACTGGAGAGGGAAGAAGGGCTTAGGATGGCAACTAAGGGTGATGAGGATTTCACAATAGCTAACAAACATAATTGTAGGCATCATGGTCACATTTTTTTGGAGACAACATAATTGAGTTGTATACCCAGACGGAGTGCAACTTCTGCACCTCTGAATCCAAGTTGACACTATGGGATGGAGAACAACTTGGAACCAGAGGTGCAGAAGTTTCTCTCCATCGTCTAGGTATACCACTCAATTACATTGTCTCCAAAAAAATTGGACCATGATGCCTACAATTATGTTTCTCAGAAAATGTTAAACTATTCTTGAAAAAAAGAGAAGCTCAATAATTTAAGGTCTCAGTACAAGCACTAGAATTGAGTTTTTTGGCACGAGCTGGGAATTTTTTGTATATCAACATGTGATAGAGTTTGGGCAAAAAACTCTATCACATGTTGATATACAAAAATTTCTCAGTCATGTCGAAAAAATCAATTCTAGTACTTGTACTACATGACTGGTGCCAAAACAGGGCTCTCCCAATCACTGATTGTGACCCACTGGCAACAAGCAACAGAATGAGTGTGGAAACCTAAAGATAAATATCAAATAGGGGAAAAGAACCTCCAACAACAGAGGCAATAGCTATAGATATAGATGAAGATATCCCAAATCCCTAATATAATAATTATTACTATTTTGGAAGATGCAAATCCAATCGAGGAGATGCTGAAGAGGATAGATGAATTGATGGCGTGAGCACATTGTTTTAAAGTAAGACATATTTATTATATTATGGATTTCTGGGATATCATCATCTGTATCTACAGTTATTGCCTTTGTTGTTGCAGGTGCTTTTCCTCTATCCTAAACATCAAATTGTGATAAAAATATCAGTAAAACTATCATAATAACTCCATGAATGTTGTTTTAAGTAATTATCTATGAATGTTGTGTATTAATATTGAATTATATGTCATGTTAATGAATATTTTTATGTGTTAATGGGAAATTTAGATTGATGTTAGGGGGAGGGGGGGTGAGGCCAGATGAGCTTCCACCTTCACGTGGTTGGCCTTGTTAAGTAGAGAATATTAAAGTATTCTCGAAACCAAATGAAGCTCAAACTAACATACCTTCATTATTTAATCAATTTCATTCATTCTAGGTCTTTGCTCATAAGTGCATTTTGAATGTGTCATTGTCAAGAAACTATCAAATAAAAAACTAGAAGGGCCAATAGTCAACTTCTCATTGTCATTGTCTGGCATGATTCGGCTTCATTTTGTGTAAGTATTCTCATATTGAATGCATCAACCTATCTTGGCCTAATGTGGATTATTTCATTGGTTTGTGTTTTTGAGTAGGTGAAGTGTTAAATCAGTTCCTATATTCTATTCTTAATTCCTTCAAACTGCAGGAGGGCCTGACAGATATACTCAACATAGAATTGACTGCTAGTCTAGACAATTGAACACACTGAGTCTTTGGCTTGAGAGAAAGAGTTGGGTAATGTTGTTTCTGGAGACCTACGCAATTTTCCTCAATGGCCTCTTTTTATTTTAATAGGTATTTTTATATATATGTAGTGTCCATTTTTTTTTTAATACATATTCTTTTTGTGTATATGCTAGTGCTATGGAACCTAAATAAACAATTATAAATGTAATAGATAATGTCTTCGATGAAGGAATTGATGTACCACATGTAAACCAAAATCCATGCTTAATGCCATTTTGTGTAAAATGAGTTTGTCTATTAGCATATCAGATTTTGTTACACCCTTAATGACTGTAATGTTTAAGTTAAGTATTGATGCAATTTTCTAAAGTAGCAAGTTCTGTTGTCATTGTTTTTTTTCTACTGGTTCTGAGGAGATCAAGAATTATCAAGCAAAGATATTGAAGTGGAAAGGAAAAGTTTTTGAGAGGTTACAAATATTGAGTCATTGATCAGGTAAACTTTTTTTTAAGTAATCGCTACAAAAATAGTTAAGTTTTCCTAAATTTTTAAAATAAGTCATAATTATTCAATATCATATTCTTAGCTGCAAGTTGTAGGTCTTCATACCATAAATTTTAGAGTACAAGCATCCTCCCTTTATTCCAATGAGCGATTGGAATGAGTTCATTTTGGATGCAAAGGAGAAAGGGGATGTTCAAAGAGGAATTACACCAGGAAATGAGAGAAGAAGGTATGCAATAGTATTAACTACTAGTACAATGTAACAATGCACTAATTAGTGATCTTTATATCTATATCATCTAACATATTTCAAACTTTTCATAGGTTGCAGGACACATCAAAGGAAACAAAGGTCAGGCTACAAAAGATTGGGCAGCACAGACAACAATGTAATAAAGCTTAGAGTTAATAGTGACAACCAATTAGCAAGTCAAAATGAAGTTCATCGTTACAGGTATCTTGCATTCTCAATGTTTGGAGCATTATTAAAAGCACTGTTATAAAAATTTATTATTGTTATGACCTCTATGCATGTTTATGACCTTTATAAACATTTTTAATCTTATGATCCTATCATTTCATTATTTTGTATCAATGTTTGTTCACCATTGACTTTGTATAGCAAAACCCTTGAGCAATCACTATTTTTTCACTTCCATTACATCTTTGTCCTGCATTCATTGTTATTGAGAATACTGTGGTAATAACATGATTGAACACAAAAAATAATTTGATAGCTTGCATAAAAGTATGCCTTGTTATAATAAAAATCAAGTGTACTAGCATGAAAGCCTAATTTAGCTACTTAGGCGAGACCATGAAAATGAAAGAAACCAAGATATGCTGATATCTATCAATGAGCACCCATCAGAAAGTGTGTGATTTTGTTTTCATGTTGGAATACTCCACAGAGCTCAGTACTATTACAAAACCAATCTTCTGTCAGTATGTTTTATGAAGTTAATGGAGCTCATTTGGTACTGTAGCAATTCGAACTGTATAACTGTTGACTAGTCATCTGGTAGTTTTTGGATTTTATGAATTCTTAGTTTCTTTTAATTTGTCATTGTTTGAAGTAGCTCTGCCCTTGTTTTGTACTTACAACAGTGATTATATTGGTGTAAGACATAGATATATATTTATATTTCTAGATTAAATCTACTACTTTTTATTTGTATTACTGCTATATGTAGATCTCTCATATGATTCTTTATTATTTTATAAAGAAATAATACAATGACATCTATGCTTAAACTATTTTAACATAAGGGGACATGACATAATTGGCCTATTTCCTATGGTGAAATTGAAGACATATTCCAAATCTTCAAGCCAAGTCATGCTTACCAGTCATTTAAGAATAATGAGCAAAACCCTTACCCTTGTTTAAGGGTTAAGAAGCAATATGTGAGAAAGAAATAAAAAATCTTTGAAGGAAAGAAGAGACCACTAGGTAAAGATAAGGACTTTTAGGGGCAATCCTGCAGTTGTGGGTGTAAAATTAAAAAATGAAAGCTTTTTATAAGGTGATTCTCTTCCTGGGAAACTACGCCAATAATCATACTGGGAGGGAAGGTGTTGTCACAAGGATCACAGTGGCATCCTCTTTAGTTGTGAAGCAATTAGTGATAGTGTGTGACTCCCTTGTGGTGATTAATGTGATGCAAAAAGGCTTGTGTCCTAATTAAGTAGTGTATTCGCACCTTTGCTTCCTTCCACAAGCAATCTGATAACTATAAAGAGTTTGTGATAATTTCAAAATTTTCAATAATCTCATTTTGTGCCCTTTCATGAATTTCAAATGATTTTTTCACTGATTAGATTCTTAGCTCCTTGACCTCCAATAATGCATAACACTAAGAGATTTTGTTGCAAAATAATCTTTCCAAGTTTATCATATTTAAGAAAAGCAAAAATTCAAAACCAATCTTGACACAATTGGTTTACTATGGTCTTTCCCAAAACTGCTATGCCACACTACTTCTAGCAAAGCTTGCTCAAAACATTTGTAATATACACAACTACAATCTCATGTCATTTTTAATCTAGTTACAGTCTCTTTTCCTCTTCCCTCAATTCCAACACTCCATATATATAGTCATACCCTCCTGCACTTCTTTATTCAACACTTTCTTTGGCTACATTTCATCTTTCTTTGACCATGTCTTCCTTAGGAATTGGTGTTGAGAAACCAAACCCAATCAACAAAATGCTTCCCTTTCACAAGAATGGAAGATTTTTAATAAGTCTAGACCACCTTGCAATTATTTAACAAGAAGGGAGAATATTATCACTCTTTGTTTAATGTTTTGAGACCCAATCAATATTGAGCCATCTGATACCCCAACACTTAGCCTTTTCAGATTTTGTAATTTTTGTGACCTCTCTAAAATACAATGAAAAATTATTGGACTAGTTGTGAGGTCCTCAAAAACTTCAAGTCTATAATCACATTCTCAAACTTTTCTCAGAGAATGAGAAATCCAACTTCTCAAAAATTGTCTTCTAAAAGGTCACAAAATTTTAAAATGTTTGACCATTAGGTTGAAGTTAGCCCCTGTAGACAACATTAGGAAAAACTTACCCTTTCTGAAGGAGGTTATATTCTGGCTTCATTTGGCACAAATATAAAACAAACCCTCCAAGGGCACTTAAATTAATTTGTGGGTAGAGCTCTCAATTGTGTTCAAAAGAAGAACAACAAGATGACACATATTTTTTTTAACCAAAAATTATTATTGGTCGCTTTTTCGACGTTTTAATAATAGTTATTTTGATGAGAATGCTATGTGTTCGATGTCGATTCTGACCACATGTCATCGCAACAGAGATGAACTGTGTTTTGTGTTTCGATGAGAATTCTATGTGTTCAACGTCGATTCTGACAACATTATGGACCTTGATTGGTCCCAATTTCGACGAACATTGGTTGCATAGATAAAAGATTTGATCTACAATTCTTGTAGGTAATTCAGTCAGTAATTCCACCACTAAGGAGGTCAAAATTTTGATGACTATTTTGCCTATTGTATAATTGATGACAAAAAGTTTGACCACATTTCTGGTCATCTGTTCAACCAATGGGTATCAAAAATTTGACTAATCCTCGTTGAAAAATAGGGTAAAATTTACTAGTGGCAGAGGAGTAGACAATGTTTGGATTAGCGCACGTGGGATATTGTAGATCAAGCTTTACGATGTTGAGGATTTAGTCTTTGATATGTTTTATGTTTATGGTTAAGAGCACAGATGGTAATTCATTTATTCATGAAAGTTATGAGCATTTTGGTGGAAGCAGTATTCAGGTAGTGTTCCTGAGTAGTAGTTTGTGGAAATCGAATGATATATCCTAATCGGGATGGAATCTAGTTTTGCACAGTTAAAGATCAGTTGAAGACATGTTGATAGTGACGTTGATGACAATGCAAACTTCTAGGTCGCATGAGTGAAGAATTATTCTAATTGGAAGCCGACAGTTTTGTGTAATTTTTTATGTAACATGTGGAAACTTTTATTTTTTATTTGGATGCCGACTCATTTGTAATTACTTGAGTGTGGTATAAAGGAAGGAATTTTTTTCCTTGTTGATATTTGGATATGAATGTACTGATGAAGTGAATGAAGTTGTGAAAGTGAATTTGTGAAGAAAGACATGCGAGGTACAAAGATCTGAAATTGAGATCTGGTGTAGCATTGAGTGTGGTTTGGCACAGTCAGAGGAGAGGTAACATATTGTTGAGATCAGTAATGATTTGATATTATTCTATTGAATAATCTAGAGATCAGTTGGATAGTGTGTTCAGTGATCTTGCCATTGAAGCTGTTTGGGTAGTGGGTCCTTCTATCTTCCATAACTCCTAATAGTGTTAGAATCTTTTAACGGGGATTCAAAATATCCTAACATGGATTCATATGTACTGAATGTATTTCATAAGACTCCTAACAGAGTCCATCCTTTCACAAGGAATATTCATATTAGTGCATCTTTTGTGGGCATCATTCCCACTGGGGTTTACTCTTTGATCAAGAGGTTCCCTAGTCAACATATCTTGTGTCATTATATTATTGTGTATGAATATCTTTCTATGGTTGGTAATTATATTGCTTACATGGTTAAAATATATTGAAGTTGATAAAAGTTATAATTATTAGATAACTGATTCACCCCCCCCCCCCCTCTCAGTTATCTTGGTGGACTTTACTTTCTAACATAAACTCCTTTGTCAATCTCTCCTTACTCTTCTACCCTAAGAATCATGTTCATACACCACTAATAGCCTTCCAATACAGTTTACAACTATGTGTGTGAATTTTGTAGCTGATCTGTAGACACAACACTTCAGTAAAACATTAGAGGTTAGCTAAAATCAAAATGGTGCAATAAATGAAAAACTAAACTAACCAGGTGATTTACTACCTTCTAGTAGATGTGAGTATGTATTCTTATATTATACCGAGATCAGTGACCTTGACGACACCTAAACAAAGGATTTGAATGCAAAATCTAGATATGGAATGAATGCAATTAATCTATTTTTTTGGTTTTTCTGTGCAATTATGATAATGAAAACTTGATGTGAATCTATGCTAACAATGATATGAAAAACTGATATGCAAACTAAGCTAACAATGATATGAAAACTATGGAATAACAAATGAAAATCTCACAACAACTCGAATTCTCAAGATTGATTCTTCAGTCTCCAATTCGACAACATGAGTGTGCAATTCGTGGATGGATGGATCTCAAATGAAGAGCTGAAGCCTTAATTTATAGAAATCTAGGGCTTTGGAGGTGCATGAAAGAAAGCCATAAATCACTCAAATAACTCAGGTTGATTTTTGAGTTATTTTTAAATAAAGGATAATTAACTCACAAAAACATGCAAAAGCTGAGATCAACTCAAAATAGAGTTTAACTTTAATTGATAATTGATAGTTGTCTTCTTTTCTTGATTGTGCATGATTTATTTATGAATTAATTTAATAATAAAGTGATTTATTTCCAACTTAACTGATTTTAAAAATAAAATAATTGATTTATGGGTTAATCAATTATTTTTCAAACTTTTATTCAAAAACAATATTATTAAAAATTGACAACTTGCTTTAATTAATTAAATAAGAATTTAATCAATTATTCATAGGATTTTGGATTTATTGTCAAAATTAAATAATACAATTTAAGAATAAATAGAATTAATCTTCAATTAAACAATCAAGTGGCAGAATTAAATCTAATTAATCAAATATTGAGAATATTCAATTAATCAAACTTTAGGATAAATTGGATTTATTGCCAAATAATCATTAAATTAAAGATACTTATGATAATAGGAATATTGCTAGGAATATTCCTCAATGCAAAATTTAAGATAATCAATTAGGATTCGATGAAGTTCAGATGTGCCTTTGGTTAGGACTTTGATGTCGATTTCGTTTGATTTGATGATGTAGGAGGTTAATGAACCTATAGCCCATTTTTGGGGTATTACATTTTGCCCCTCTTTGAATTGTTGTGTGAAGCACAGTGGCTCAAATACAGTCTATGCATGATGTTGAAACAAATGTTTGAAATTGATATTGATATGAAATAGAAGCTGATTGAAAGATTTGATATGAAGCTAATAGGTCCTGAATGACCAAAGATAATGTTAACTATAACAACAAATGAACTGATGATTGTGAAAAAGTGTCAAAATGCCTGATTCTGAACCTTATGATTGTGAAGAAGTGAGTGATCAATTCCAGACATGATTGTCCTTATATTTAATCACATTGGTATCACATCTGAACCCTTCAGTTTTCGAAGAACCAAGGAAATAACATAATTGAACCGATAGTTGCAAAAATTGATACAATTTACAAGATTAAGAGAATACCAGATTGATATTCATCTCAATGAATCTGATATGCCTTGAGTGATGATTGATTTGCCCCGAGCGATGAGGTCTTTTGATGAATCAAAAACTAGACGTGGTTGTTGTCTTGATTACTGAGGAAAGATATGATATCAATCAAGATATGATTACAAACTTTGAATGATGTGCAATACCATGCCCCCTTCGGGATTAAAATTGAAATCTAATAGGAAAAGTCAGCGTTGATAGTTCAGAAGCATGTTAATTGATTTGAGAAGTGGTTAAACACATTTGAAAAATGCATTCTACTTCATTTAGAGGTCCAGAAGACTAAGTTTGACTAGGTTTGACCATGAGTTGACCATGGTTGACCAAGTTGAAATTTTGATAGTTTGATGTAAGATAATCAGTTAAGTTGAATACTGGATTTCTGTGATGATTGAAGGTCGATTGTGCAAGTAGTTGACAATATAAACGATCTCGGATTTTGATTTTGATCCCAAAAAAGGATTCTACTTGTTGTTTCGTTGGAGGAACCTTCATGTGAGATTCAACTCTTGTTAGATTTGAAGATGTGATTGAAGAATCATTTAAGCATTGAAGTTCGTTTAGTCATTTGTGAGATCATGCAAACATTCAAGAATGCAAGGAGACATGCAGAATGAAATGCAACCTAAGACCTAGGACCTAGTCACTGATCATGTGTCTGTCATTCTCATCATTGAATTTTTAGGTAATTGGATAAATCAATACAATGCCCACTAGTGATGAAATCATAGACATATGAATATCAATTTGTATACACAAGAATCAATACAACACCCATTGATTAGGAAATCATGGACATATGAATATTGATTTTATTTTCAGAATGTCGGAATAGATATAAGCACCAAGGCACAAATGCCAAGATGACCTGAATATCATGTCCATTTTGATATAGAAATTTGTATAAGCATCAAAACATAAATGTCATGATGACCTAAATATGCCTTGCATTACAAACACATCAAGTAGTCAAGAGATCATTCTAAATCCAATGTGAATTACCCGTAGTGACCCTTTATCATTCACATCCTTAGGTAAGATCGCATTTCACAATAGGAGAAAGAATTCGCTCAAAAAAGACAATAGTTAGATCAAACTTCCTTGAATTTTCTAGGTATCAATGGTCGAGGTATGCATGGCCATCCAATTCGAGATGGAGACTCTTACAGTTAGACACCATTTCAATCTAGAATTTCCAAAGTTGTTAGCTTTTCACATACAAGAAGAAAACAAAGAAAAGATTATGCCCCCAGTCATCACTCTCTAAATCCTGTAAAGGACATCATTGAAGAGCTCATGGAAACACAATATGCAAAATCTCAATGCAAATCAGTAAGCATACAAGGAGATAAAAGCATGTAAAAGGCATAGATTGTTTTCAGTTTGATGTTTGATGTTTGATGTTGATGCAAAATCCTTTCTGGAGACAAGACTGATTGACTGACTCAAATGAAGCTTCAAAGGACTCTAACTAGATATGATACACCTAAGATACATTGGAGGCCATAGGATATGACATTGATTGCCCCCAAGTTTGGACATTGATAGGATACAGACGCTTGAGCCGATTGGTGTACAGACCGACTTATTGAAAACTAGAAATGTAGAAACAAACAGAGAGATATGTACAAACTAAAGCAAGACTGAAAACTGGGAAAGACCAAGATTGTGCTAATAGATGGAGTGTATTAAAACAAGTGGTGCCTATTTGCCAGGTTTTCACCATCTTGGCAAAGATTCTATTTTTGCTACCAAGGTGCCTATTTCCAAGTTTTCACCACGGCACTTTTTTTCTTTTTCTCATTTTTTTTGTATTTTTCAATTTTTCAATTTTTTTGTACTTTTGATATTTTTTTGATTTTTTTGTGAATCATCAAGGTGCCTATTGCTAGGTTTTCACCAAGATGTTCATTTTTTCAAGACTTTTTCAGATTTTTAAGATTTTTTCAGGACATTTTACCATAGACTGAATGCCTTAGGCGTAGAATTTCTTTAGATGGAGAACGTTGATTAGTTCTTAGAGCTATTCTCCTTCAGTCATTGAGAGTTGATAGGCACTAGAGCCAAAAGTAGCAGTGATTACAAAGGGACCCAACCAGTTGGTTTCAAACTTCCCCTTGCGCTCTTTATGTGATTGATTTTTAGGATTCTCTCTCAAGACTAGGTCACCAACCTGAAATTCTCTATGTCTAACCTTCTTGTTGTAACTTCTAGACATTCTCTTCTGATATACTTTGAGATGATCATATGCTTCTTGTCTGCGCTCATCTAGTAGTTCAAGTTCTTGCAACCTAGACACTTTGTAGTCATCATCAGTTACTAGACCATGCATTTTGATCATTAGTGATGGGATTTAAACCTCAATAGGCAGTACCACTTCAGACCCATAAACTAAAGCGAAAGGTGTAGCCCCAATAGGTGTTCTAATACTTGTTCTATAGGCCCAGAGAGCTAAATTGATCATGAGATGCCAGTCTCTTCCTGTGTTATTAACTATACGATGTAAGATTTTTAAGAGATTCTTGTTAGAAGCCTCTGCTTGTCCATTCCCTTGAGGATAGTAGATAGATGAATAATGTTGTGTAATCTTGAATTTGGCACATAGATCATCTAGGTCTTTGTTCTTGAATTGTCCACCATTATCTATGATTATGGAATGAGGTATCCCATATTTTCATATGATATAGTTCAATATGAACATAGACATTTTCTTTCCAGATGCTAGTGTGAAAGGGACCGCTTCTACCCATTTTGTAAAATAATCTGTAGTTGTCATTATATGGGTATGTCCATTAGAAGAATGAGGATGTATAGCTCCTATAAGATCAAATGCCCATTGGTGAAAAGGCCATTGTGTAGTAAAGGGAATTAGATCTCTCCTTGGAGCATGAATTAGGTTGCCATGTACTTGACACTTTTGATAGTTCTTAGCAAACTTGATAGCCTCTTTCTCCATTTCAGGCCAATAGTACCCAGCCCTAATAAATTTTTGAGCTAGTGTTAAACCGTTCGAGTGTGACCCACAAATACCATCATGGACTTCTTCTAATGCATGTTGAGACTCTTCCCATTCTAAACATCTAAGTAGCGTACCATCTAGACCTTGTTTGTATAGATCATGACCAATGATGACATATCAGGAGGCATTATGGATAAGGTATCTCTTTTCATGACGGTTGAAGGTATCGGGAATGATTTGGTCTTGGAGATAGGAAAATAGGTTTTTTTATTTGGATGAATCATGATTAACAATAGTGTAGATCATGTGGGTTTCACGGGAATCATATGTAGGATAAGATAGTGCTTCCACCAGGAACTCGTAGTGTAGCTCATGTTCAGGCTATTGTAATAAAGTAGATAGTGTTGCCATTGCATCGACAACCTTATTCTCTGTTCTAGGAATTTTCTCCAATGTGATAGATAGGAAATACTTCTTGAGATCATCTACCATTCTCTTGTAAGGAATGAGCTTTTCATCTTTAGTTTGGTACACATCATTGACTTGATGGATAACAAGTTGAGAGTCTCCATCAATGTATAGTTTTCTTACCTTCCATTCAATCGCTATTTTCATACCATTCAAAAGGGCTTCATATTCAACAATATTGTTTGTGCAAGGGAACTTTAATCTGAATGCTTTTGGGATTGAGTATCCTTGAGGATTTATGAAAAATATGCCTACTCCCGATCCATTCTGTGTATAGGAGCCATCAAAGAATAACTGCCATTCTCTAAAAGAAAGAGTCATGATAGAGGAATCTGGAAATTCCATTTGTATTGGTGTATCATCAATCATAGGTGCATCTACTAATTGATCAACAATAACCTATCCTTTAATAGTTTTTCTTTCCACATATTCAATGTCAAATTCACTTAAGAGCATGACCCATTTAGCTAATCTACCTGTAAGGGCAGCTTTGCTTAGTAGATACTTTAGTGGATCAATCTTAGCTACCAATTGTTTGGTATGAGCTAACATGTAGTGTCTCTATTTATATGATGCAAATACCACAACTAGAAAAACTTTCTCAATCATTGAATAGTTCTTCTCATATGCAACTAATGTCCTATTGATATAGTATATAGCTCTTTCCTTTTTGTTCTCATCCTGTTGTGCAAGAAATGCCCCCAGTGATGTATCTGTAGCAGAGACATATAAGATCAATGGCTTCCCATGAATAGGAGGCATCAAAATAGGAGGATTTGATAAATATTGTTTGATATGGTCAAATTTCTTCTTACATTCTTCATTCCATGCAAAGGTCACACCTTTATGTAATGTTTTTGTAAAAGGTTGTGATATATCTGCCAGCTGTGATATGAATCTTCTTATAGATTGAACTCTTCCTTGCAATGTCCTCATTTGACTAATATTCTTTGGAGGTTGCATTTCCATTATAGCCTTCACTTTAGCTAGATCAACTTCAATACCCTTCTTTGAGACTATGTATCCTAAGAGCTTTCCAGAAGTGACACCAAAATCACACTTCTTAGGATTTAGTCTGAGACTAAATTTCTCCATTCTGTCTAGTATCTTGCTCAAGTCATCTAGATGTGCAGCCCTAATCATAGATTTTGCTAAAATATCATCAACATAATCCTCCATAGTCCTATGCATCATGTCATGAAAAATAGATGTCATGGCTCTTTGATATGTAGCACTAGTGTTTTTAAGCCCAAATGGCATGACATTCCAACATAAGGTACCCCATGCACATGTGAAAGAAGTTTTTTCTTGATCCTCTGGAGCAATTTTTATTTGATTATATCCAAAAAAACCATCCATTAAACAATACATCTCAAATCCCGTAGTCATGTCCACTATCATATCAATGTTAGGTAATGGAAAATCATCCTTAGGGCATGCTCTATTTACATCTCTAAAGTCCATGCACACTCTAATTGATTTATCTAGTTTTGAAATAGGTACAATATTAGAGATCCACTCTGCATAGTCAATAACTCAGATGAATTCGGCTTTCAAGAACTTCTCTAATTCAGATTTTACCAAGAGTGCAACATGAGGATGCATCTTTCTCAACTTTTGTTTAACAGGTTTGACATTTGGAGCTATAGATAAATGATGCATTATAAGATTAGGATCCAATCCTGGCATATCTAAATATTTCCATGCAAAGTTGATCTTCTTCTCTTTTAGGAATGTTGTAAATTTGTCCTTCTCTTCTTTTGATAAAGATTGTGCTACATGGATTAATTGTGGTTCCTCTGTTGTGCCCAAGTTGATTGATTGAGTGGGCTCAATTAGAACTGGAGATCTATCTTGTAAATGACTCAGAAGGACATCAAATATCTCATCCTTAGGCACCTCAGAGAGGTTTTCACCTTTGGATATGTCTTTTATTTTTACTTTTGTAGGTTCTGAGACTACCACAAAGTGGTTTTCACCCTCACAACTCTTTTTCTTTTTCTTTTTATTCTTATTTTTCTGACTAAGATACTTGATGTCCGACTTCATCATGCTAACACTCGGTTCACTGATGGAAGTACTCATAGGCTCAACTACATTGAGGTAGCAAGAAAGGGCATAGTCATTTGAGAAGGTATAAATACCATGGCTCGGATTTGTGGAGGTTTGATCAATAAGGTCTAGATATTGGATAGTCAAAGTGGGGAAAGATTGGGATATAGTGTTGATGGATATGGATCTATCATCATTGGTCCTAACCTAACGCTCAAGTTCAAAGGTGATATTACAACTTAAGACATTCAATTCATGAATAGGCTCAATGTCATTATGGGATTCCAATTCAGCGATAGGTGGATTAGACTCGATAGGTTCATCATTTCGCTCTAGATTTACGTTGGGTTCAGGTGCATATTGGTGAATAACATCAACATGTTTCTCTGTAATAAGATCATCATCTTCTGGAATGGCTCCCAATTCATAGTCATTAGATTCTTCATCTATGCCTCTAGGAAATCTAAGGACATGAGTAAAGTCAAGATGAATACCCCAAGAAGGGTTACCCTCAGATTCTGATTTGAATTCATACTCATGAGAATTTGTCTTAGAATAACTACCACCTTCCTCTTCTTGATTGTTTTTGAGATTAGTTGGTTCTTGTGTTGCAACTAGCTCTTGATTGATAGTAGGTTCTTGTGTTTCTACTACATTAATTCTTTTGATTGGATCATGTTTATCATCAAGAAGGTCTTTGATCTCCTTAGGCAATTTTTCATATGTGATGAGTTCTGAGCTATCTGAATCATTATCTGATGGTTCAACTTCCTCTTTCTTAAGAAGAGGTTCACCTGGTGCGATCTGTTCTATGACATGAGAACAATTACCTTTGAGGTGAAAGGGGTTCTTTTTAAATCCTAAGACAACTTTGTCTTTATTCGCTCTACCAGTATGTGGAAGAGGTGCCTCAAGACCTTTTCCTCTGACTCGTAGGGGTCCTTTACCTATATATCCCATCTTAGCTATTAATTTATCTCCTGGGCCATATGACTTAGAAGGATCTTTTGGTACTACTGAGTTACTAGTTTGAATATCATGGGATTCAGATTCATCCTTGCATAGCCATGCAAGCACAGCTTCATCCTCTTCAAATTCTTTCTTGGAGACTTGTTCTCCTACAAAATTCTTTTTATATGCCTCAAGAGGTTCTTTAGAATCTAGTTTGGATTGTTTCAAAGATTGTCCATAAGACTTAGGTGAGATAGGGAGAGATGTCAAAGATAAGACTAGCTCCATAGTATATTCACCCATACTATTTTCTTTTATATTAACCTCTTTTGCATGATCTTCCATTTTAGATGTGGATGCTTCTTTAGTTGGTTCAATGGAAGATTCTCTATTATTAGACACAAGCTTATCTACACTTTCCTTCAATGTATTGCAAGTGGTGGATATGTCTGCTAGAATAGTGACCTCTACTCCATAACAAAATTTCAAGCATTGGCGAAATGTAGAAGGAATAGCTGTCATCTCATGTATCCATGGTCTCCCTAGAAGAATGTTGTAAGCCAAAGATAGATCAAGAACTTGACATATAGTATCTTTGATAACTGGACCTACTCTGATAGGTAAGAAAATGGTGCCTTTAGAAGATCTTTCTTGTTCATCATAGGCTTTGATAGTTATTTTCTTTCTAGGATCAATAGCCAATTCTAAAAATCCCAATTGTGTGATCAAGTTGTAAGAACAAATGTTTAGGCCAGCGCCTCCATCTATCAACACACGTTTGACTCTACGGTTCTAGATCAAGACTTCTATATGCAAGGGCTGGTTATGTGGGTGACTCAAGGAGTTGTCATCTTCCTCTGAAAAGGAGATATATTTTAGAGACGTAAGATGTCCAACCTTAGTCTAGAACCTGTCTAAATCAAGGTCATTAGGAACATTGGATCCAAGAAAAGCTTTATCTAGAATGGCTCTATGAGCTAGAGATATTCGAAGCAACTCAAACATGGAGATTTTCACATTAGTGTGTTGGAGTTGTTGATCAATTTTGTAATATGTTGGCCTTGTATCTTTAGGATTGTAAGATTTAGAAACAACCTTCTATTTGGAAGTGGAAGAAAGATTGAAGGGCATCTTAGGGACATTTGATGAATTTGGGATTTTTCCATTCAGATGTGCTTGAGCTTGTGATCGAGTAACTGCATTAGCTGAAGAATGATCTCTATCTCTACTTACAATTGTGATGACATTGCAATATTCAGAGACACAAGGTTCAACCATATTGATAACAACATTATTTCTAGGGTAAGCATAATTGACCTTTGCCCCCATATTAGGTTGAGAAGATGAGACTTCTTGACCATGTTTCAGAAATGGTTCTATGAATGATGTATGATCATTATTGCTCTTATGATTGTCAATGGTGATATCTCCCTTATCAATCAAATCTTGGATAGTATGTTTCAAGCGTAAGCAGTTATTAGTTTTGTGACCTTTACGTCGATGGAAATCATAGAATTTTTTCTCTCTCCCCCATTTTGGTTTAGGCTCAAAATCAAATGGTCGGATCTCAGGCAAAGAGATGATGTTATTGGCTAGTAGAGTTCTCATATCTGATTCTAAAGATTCTGCAAGAGGAGTGAACATTCATTTATTATCAGTGGACCACTTTTTATACTCTGGCTTCTTTTGAGATGATTCAGGCATCTTTTGTTCTGAAGCTTTTATGGCTTGGGTACCAATAGTTAGATTGAAAGTTGGTGCCTTTGATGGAGCATGGAGAGTATCAACAACACCATCTATGACAATGCCTTTATTCTTGTTCTAGTTTTTATTCTTGTCTTTAGAACTAGATCCTAATTCATACTTGTCCTTTTGAAGTGTGATTTCTCCTTTTTTCACAAGTACTTTTTCAATATTGATCGCATTGTCTACCATTTTATCAAAAGATGTATGATCTTGCATTTGTAAAGGATAGTTGATCTCTGGGACAAGATTATTGATGAATATTTCTAGTTTCTTGGTTTCTGGAATAGGCCTAGCATATAGAGAGAATTTCTTCCTCCATCTCTTGAGAAATGTCAAGAATGGTTCTCCTGGATATTGCTTGAGGTTACAGATATCAATCATGGTGACTAGATGTTGAATATTGTAGGAGTATTGTTGATAGAACAATTTGATCAACTCCTCAAAAGTTTTGATAGTAGAAGGCAATCTAGAGAACCAGTGGATGGTTGCTCCCCCTAGAGATCGAGGGAAGAGATGCATCAGATGGGTTGGTTCGTGCATGAACTCCATAGTTTTTGTATAGAATTCTCTGACATGATCTTGAGGATCTGAGTGTCCATCATACTTATCATACTTAGGCATCTCCATTCTTTTTGGGAATGATGGCATGTACAAGTCTTTTTCAAATGGAAAAGGACATAGGGCCTCCATGGAGAACTCTTTGGGTTCCTTTTCTTTCTCAAGGTTATTAAGCTTGACTTGCATGGCATGCATTTGTTTCATAATAGCCATGAGTGGATTTTCTTCCTCATGTGTAATGATATCTTCAACATTAAAGTTGGGAGGAATTTTAGCTCCCTGATGAGCCAATTGTAAAAAGTATGCTTCTCTGTCTTCTTTCAAGAAATGCTTCATCATTCATTTGAAGTTATCACCATTTTGATATTGAGCAATTTCTTCAGGTGTGGTTCCTGATCTACACCATGTTGAGATTGAGCTCTTTGAGAGCCAAAGTTTGTCCCTACTTGAGACATGGTGGGAGTTCTACCTAGCATAGATTGATGTGGAGTTTGTTGATTACCTCTGTGAGTTGATGAAGGAGGAATGTAACTAGTTTTTAATCAAAACTTGCCTAAACCATCATCTTCGTAAAGACTAGAATTGTAGAGTTGTTCAAGAGTTGGACCTACATGAGTGGACAAATCTCCGGTGTCAAGTGTTTCTCCTGATTTCTTGTGAGAGGAAGCTCTAGTTTCCACCATTAACCTTGGGTGAAACAAAAGAACAAGATGAAGACAACTGAAGAATAAATTGATTCAAGAAGATCAAATGATGCAATCTTGTCAAGGTTTGATTGATTGAAGCTTGGATTATATGTAGATGAGGGATATTGTACTCTGGATGTATGGGTAGACTCCCAAAAGATAGTGGACATGAGTTCACAACACTTAGTCATTTTGATGATTGATTGAAGATTGATAGTTATGACAAGGTTTTGACACAAGATGATAAAGACTCAAATTGATTAAACAAAAGGCTAAATCAGATTCAAAAGGCCACTTTAGGAAAATGATTGGATTCTCATTATTTTCTGCTTTGTTCCTAACACAGTGATTTGTTTGACAGATTCTGGAAATAGGCTGGAAAAGCTGGGTCTCTGATAGTTTTGACAACTTTTTGAAATTTCTCAAATGACTTTATACAGGCTCGTACGACAGTGGGTATAGCATGAAATGACAATTGACAAGCTCGTACGATAGTTGACAATAGGGAAATTGATTTTTGAAAATGACTGGTAGCAAAACTCGTATGACAATATACCTGATACCATACAACAATCTAGGGGTTCTGAAATGACAATAGCCAAAAGTCATACAACTTTCTGACTTTACAAAATGACTGTTGACTCCAAAAAGGTGTTTTACTTCAATTTTTGCAAATTTTAGGTTTTTAGTTTCAGATTGTTTGCAAATTTCAATGTCCAGATTTGAGGATTGTAATAGATTTGTTCATTCTCAGTAACCAGATAGATAAGCAAGCATGCAAAACAACAAGCAAGTGATTTCAAGCATGTCTGAAAAAAATGAACAAGGGAAAAAGAAACCTTGCCCATGAACAATCAAGTGACTTATTTGTGCTAATCCTTAGAATTGCTAATTGTGTATGTTCCAAAAAATTTTGCATTAATGCACATATTCCTAGAAAATAAAAATTTGGCCTCACTAGGGTTTTTAGTAATGGTTTGACTCTGCAACTTTTATGATCCAAGAGGGTGAACTCCAATCCAAGTGCACTGGGGTTTTGACATAGTCTGAGAACTTAATCTTCAAGATCTACTAGGGAGATCTGACAACCCAACAAGAGAACACACCTATGGAGATTTCTTCCAACAGGACATTTATATAGCGGTTGTCACTACCACGGTGAAAATGGCTATTACTACTTGAGGTTCCATCAACGTGGTTGACCCAATTAAGGGAATGTCCACTATAGTTAAACCTCTCTAAAGGTGACTCACAAAATATACCACATGGAGATTGGTTCCAGATTCAAGGATTTAAGTTTTTGTTACTACCCAAAAAGGGAGTAGAGCATAATCCTCTAGCCTTTTCACTTTTAACCCAAACAAAGCAGACAGATTAATCTGACATGCTAAGACCAAGATTATCTCACAAAGATCTATGATGTCAACCTCTACAAAGAGAGAATGCCTTGATCAAAAGTTGAAGACACACGAATCTAGTGGAACGTGAGACTCCCTCAGTATCCTCCCTACCTACAAGGGTTCCTTCATTGAGAAGAATTTCTCTGGAAATTCACTCTCTCAAGAGCCATGAATAGTGTTCATAGGGCCTATTTACTATGTGTAACAAAGATGCTAAAAGAAAATATATGTTCATTTTTAGAGCCCAAATGAAATGTGTGATATGGAAAAGAAAGGCACTCAAGCTAGACACGCAAGATGTTCATTTTAATCCAAATTGAAACATTATCAGCTGAGAAGGTTACCTAAATTCCTCGCAATGCGCTTAGTAGATTCTTACCTATTTTTAGCAATTCTTGCACTTTTTCCAATCAAAAACCAGTGAATATCAATAAAAAATAGAGAATTTCAATTGTTAGGGTTAGCTGTTAGTCAAAATCTGAAAACCAAATCTGACAAACTGCCTAAAAAAGTGAAATGACAATTGAACCCTGGCACTAAAAATCATACGACAGTGGGTTACCTTCCAGATGACAATCCAAAAACTCGTACGACAATGGGTATCAGACCACACGACAATCAAGCTTCCAGATGACAGTGTGTTTCTGCTTGTGTGATCCTCGATCAAATCAACTATCGTACGACGGTGGGTATCTCCTAGTACAAGTTTTTGACAAAACTTAGACAAAAATTGTATGGACAAAGAGTAAAAATTGTAGCTGGGAACTAGAAAAAGATAAGAAAATGATAGAAATTGATAAAATTTGAAGGGAAACCCATTTCAGGGCCCCACGGTGGGCGCCAAAAATGTGTGTGTGAATTTTGTACTTGATTTATAGACACAACACTTCAATAAAACATTAGAGGTTAGGTAAAATTGAAATCGTGCAATAAATGAAAAACTAAACTAACTAGGCGATTTACTGCCTTCTAGTAGATGTGAGTATGTATTCTCAGATTATACCGAGATCAGTGACCTTGACAACACCTAAACAAAGGATTTGAATGAAAAATCTAGATATGGAATGAATGCAATTAATCTATTTTTTTGGTTTTTCTATGCAATTATGATAATGAAAACTTGATATGAATCTATGCCTACAATGATATGAAAAATTGATATGCAAACTAAGCTAACAATGATATGAAAACTATGCAATAACAAATGAAAATCTCACAACAACTCGAATTCTCAAGATCGATTCTTCAGTCTCCTATTCGACAGCGTGAGTGTACAATTCGTGGATGGATGGATCTCAAATGAAGAGTTGAAGCCTTAATTTATAAAAATCTAGGGCTTTGGAGGTGCATGAAAGAAAGCCATAAATCACTCAAATAACTCAGGTTGATTTTTGAGTTATTTTTAAATAAAGGATAATTAACTCACAAAAATATGCAAAAGCAGAGATCAACTCAAAATAGAGTTTAACTTTAATTGATAATTAATAGTTGTTTGCTTTTCTTGATTGTGTATGATTTATTTATGAACTAATTTAATAATAAAGTGATTTATTTCCAACTTAACTGATTTTAAAAATAAAACAATTGATTTATGGGTTAATCAATTATTTTTCAAAATTTTATTCAAAAACAATATTATTAAAAATTGACAACTTTCTTTAATTAGTTAAATAATAATTTAATCAATTATTCATAGGATTTTGGATTTATTGTCAAAATTAAATAATACAATTTAAGAATAAATAGAATTAATCTTCAATTAAACAATCAAGTGGCAGAATTAAATCTAATTAATCAAATATTGAGAATATTCAATTAATCAAACTTTAGGATAAATTGGATTTATCGCCAAATAATCATTAAATTAAAGATAATTATGATAATAGGAATATTGCTAGGAATATTCCTCGATGCAGAATTTAAGATAATCAATTAGGATTCGATGAAGTTCAGATGTGCCTTTGGTTAGGACTTTGATGTCGATTTCATTTGATTTGATGATGTAGGAGGTTAATGAACCTATAGCCCATTTTTGGGGTATTACAACAACCTCCTACAAACTGTAAGCAGTCAGTTATATGATTGTTACCAGTTGGTTTTTTATTATGTTTTGTTGTCTAGTTGACAACTTATTGTCAACTTTGACAACCACTTACCACTTAGGCCTTTATATCATTTATATTACCATTTTAAAGGTTTATTATACCCTTTAACACCTTAAATCGTACTAAATCCTTCTACAAGCCTCACTGGGCCTTATTTTGCCATATTGGCAATTTCACATTTTTTCACTTCTTGTGCATTTACATCATTTTTATTGCCTCTATTGAGCATTTTAAAAACCTTATAGACCTTATAGGTCATCATCCACTCAAACTAACCTAGGATCAATAAAATCACCCCAAGTGACCCCTAGGTACCCTTAGCCCTTACCAATTCCATTTGATGGCTTACATTGCATAATCCTTTACAAAGGATTATCAATTATTACAAGGAAAATTTAAATGTCATCAATTGACCAAATAAGGTCTCATTACAATCAAATGACCCAAGTTGGTCATGTTTGTTAATCACATCCATCCAAGGCCTATCGGTAACCCTAGTGTACCCCTTAGGTCTTGTCCCTGACCTTGGTGCTCGTGCACCATACTCCTCAACTTGAAAAATTTTCAAGTCCTCTTGAAAACCCTGCAAACACAAATATGTCAGCAAAAATAATTTGATCTTCACCCTTGGTGTGAAAAGATCAACACCAAGGATCCATTCCATCCTTGCATAGTGTTTCTCCAAGATATAACCTTGTATCCTCATAATTCGATTATCTCCCATGGGCAAAAAGTAGACCATATTTTGATCATCATTCTTCATTCCATCCTTAGCCTCATTCCATGAGACCACTGCTGCTCCTTACAACTCTCCTTTGTCTTCAAACTTAGTCTCTTGTCCCCTTGAGACCAATTCACCTTGCACTCCTTATCTCTCCTCTATTCATTCCTCATCTTTTACATCCATGGTCACCTTCTCAGCCTCACCAATGACCCCAAAATCAGGTCCTTCCTCACCTACTACCTCCACTTGTTGATCTTCACCATGCCCTTCACCTAGGCCTATCAACATCTCACAAGTCATTTTGGCTTACCCATTAACCATGCTCTCATGCTGCTTGTCATCTTGTTCCATCATCAAGGTACTCAATGCTGCCCCAACCTAAAAATTTTCACCACTTTCAAGCCTTTTAATACTTGATCCCCTATTGCAACTATCAACAACCTCCTCTTCAAACTCTGATTCAGATTTAAGAACCTTCTTGTTAGAAGGTTCATCCACATCTCCAAGTGCTATCATTTGCACTTCCTCCTCCTCAACATCTTCTATTTTTTCAAGAAGTGAGGCTATCCTCTCCCACTTCTTTTGATTCTCTTCAAAATCTTCATCAAGTTTTCTTCATCTTTCTTCTTCTTGCCTCCTCTTGGATTCTTGTCTTTCCTTATTTGCTTGGTCTCTTTTCCTCTCATCTTACATGTACCATTTGAGAGAATAGTATAACTCTCTTTTATATTTCTTTAGGTACATCTTCACACTCTTCAAGAATCCTTTTGACACCTCTGATACACCATTTTAACTATGGGACACACAAGGATAGAATAGGCACTCAAAGGCTTCAACAAAGGAACCATTATACAAGTGACCTCAAAAGACTTCATCTTTCTCTTCTCAGCCTAGGATTCTCCTAGGCTCTGATACCAATTGATGCAGAGGTGGGAATGGTGGACTTTTTCTACAAGTTGAGGGACTTCACAAGTTATCCAAACACGACCAACTAGGCCTTCTCTAGGATCATTCCCTTTGATCCAATGCAAGCTTCACCAAATCAGAGCGTACAAAATAATTATGAAGCCACCACCCACTCTACATCATTGAAAAAAATCTTCAATGTCCCTCATCCAATCAGTAGAATCCTCCAAGAAACTCCATCAACACCCAAAACCCAAACTAGTCACCAAACTATGCCTATTTCTCTTGTAGCCCTCCCTGGTCAGTTTTTCAAGGTTCTCTCCAAGACTTCCCAAAAAAATAGGAAAAACAATGACATATCTAGATACCCTTTTAAATTTTTGTAACATACTTAAAAACAAAATATTACTTCTTTGGACCAACTATCCAAACAATGACTGGTGCATTGCCTATTAACCCTTTATTAGGCCTCCAAATACAAAGCAAGTTCTATTTTCCCACACTCCCAAACTTCCTCAACCACAAATAGAGTTTTCACACCATCCAAATCAAAGGATTTTCCTATTTTTAAGAATAGCCATCAAGTTTTAACACCCTAACAACAAAACCCTCCATTTAAGGTATACAAACCTAGGGCTTCCTCAACCAAACACCTCTACCCACTTCTAGATCCCCTCAGTGGGTCCAAAACCATCCCCTAACCATAATATGACAATCCATGCCATAAAAAGTGGTTATCCAATGGACCAATCTCCTAGACCATGACTAGTCCCAAAAACAAACACTAGTGACCCTTCTAAGGTTATTTCCGAGCAATCAGTACTTTACTTCTTCCTTCCCCTATTCATCCTACAAAAAACACATAATGGAAAAAATTTATTATATCAAATGATCCCTCTCCACATCCCTTAACATCCATGGGAATGTGGGATCATACATAACCACTGTTATTTATAGGCAAATGATTGTTGCCTTCCTTGAGTGTACAAGAACAGTCAACTTAAACAAGAGTATAATCCCTGTAAATATTTACAAAAATAATCCCAATAATTTTAGAAATGATTAAAAATGTTAACACATTAATTTATATCCTTATTGCAAAGAAAGAATAGTTTTTAGACCTCCAATACATTGACTGTACCCTCACGAGCAATGACTGGCAGAATACAATAAAATTACATTTTATTGGTCAAAGGTATTAAACTCCTTTTTCACTCTCTCCTTACTCTTCTCCCCTAAGACTCACATTCACACACCACTAATAGCCTTCCAAACTGGTTTATAACCTCCTACAAACCATAAGTAGTCAGTTATATGATTGTTACCGGTTGGTTTTTTATTATGTTTTGTTGTCTAGTTGACAAATTTTTGTCAACTTCAACAACCACTTACCACTTAGGCCTTTATATCATTAATATTACCTTTTTAAAGGTTTATTATACCCTTGAACACCTCAAACCATACTAAACCCTTTTACAAGCCTCACCAGGCCTTATTTTGCCATATTGGCAATTTCACATTTTTGCAATTCTTGTGCATTTACATCATTTTTATTGGCTCTATTGGAAATTTTAAAAACCTTATAGACCTTATAGGTCATCATCTACTCCAACTAACCTAGGATCAATAAAATCACCCCAAGTGACCCCTAGGTACCCTTAGCCCTTATCAATGCCATTTAATGGCTTACACTACATGATCCTTTACAAAGGATTATCAATTATTACAAAGAGAATTTAAATGTCATCAAATGAAAAAATGTCTCATTACAATCAAATGACCCAAGTTGGTCATGTTTTTTCATCACATCCATCTAAGGCTTATCAGTGACCCTAGTGTACCCCTGAGGTCTTGTCCCTAACCTTGGTGCTCCTGCACCAATCTCTCTCCCCCTAAGTTTTAAAAAGTTTTTCACATGGCTATCTCTACCCTTTTGACATCAATGAAAAAGGCATATATATGCACTAAGTCAAAGAAGCCAAAAACAATTGAATATCTCTTCCAAAACTAAAGAATATACCTCATAAGACTAACTACTCCCCTTGAGTAGTAGCCACCAAAAACATGAACCCAAATGAAAGGTAGTCTTTGTAATAGCACTGTAGTGTTGCATCACAATGCATCTCTAGCTTTGATCAAGAGGGGAAATTACCCCAAGATTACCTTGAAGATACTCAAAATTATCCTTTGGCAAGTGCTTCATGAAGATATTTTCAATTTGTTCTTTATTACATACATATTCCATCTTGACTTCCTTTTCACTCACTATATCCTTCAAGAAATGATAATTAATGGATATATGCTTTGTTTTTTAATGCAACAACAGATTCTTCAAAATATTGATTATGCTTGAGTTATCACAATAAATAGCAATAGGTTCATTGATACATACTATGAGAACTTTCAACATTTTTTTCATCCATACCACTTGTGTGTAGTTATTAGCAACAACAACATATTCAACTTCAATAGTAGATTGAGAAATAAAAAATTTCTTTTTGATTTCTTCTCCAACTAACCTCTTTCCAAAAAAGAATGTACTAGCTCTTGTAATTTTTCTATCATCCACATTACTTGTAAATATGTTCTTTAGAGATCACTATCACATATTTGAGACAAGTGTTGTCATTGATGTCAACATATTTCTTTGTTGTGACAGTTTTATAGAGATGTTGCAAGAATGTTCAATGGAATGATTGGATTGGTACAACTACTAGATTAAATATCTGATAATGAAAAGCTACAGGTGTGTTGAGTTGTGTCTATACTTGATATATGTCAAGTTACAGATGTTCATAGTAAGATTTGGATTAGTTATGGTTGATTTATCAAAGACTGGTATTTTGATGCTCATGAAGTGTTTAGGTAGAGACAATGTGATAGTATTTGGATCAGTGAGGATCGGTGTGACAAGTTTTCAAGGTGTGAAGGCTATGGAATGTTTGGGACTTGGATTTTTGTCCTTGACATGATTGGTTTGTCAATTTTAGGATCACAAGCTATATATTAGAGTGACAATGTTTACTGTTTATTGTTCTTGGTATATAGTGCAAAGATTATTATGAATTCTAAGTCAAAGGTGTTTCTAGTGTTGAGATATTCATTATTTCTTGTTGATGTCTTATTATTTTGTTCCATTAATGTTTCTGGATCACATTCATTTGTGTGATCATTTTGGATAATTTTCCTGTGGCATGTTGGTGTTCTTATTGTTCTTGGCCAACATTCTTGGTACAAATTGTTGCGAAGGATTTTGGTGTGATTTATGGTGATGTTGCATGTTCAAGGATGTTCTTATGGATCATTTATATGTCTTAGATGAAATTAACTAGATCACATTGTGATTTGAATTTTAATGATGAAATATTTTGTAACTAGGTATTTGAATTGAGTTGACCTTGTTTATTTTCACAACGTTGATGAAATGTATAAAAATATGTAATCATTTGTAAGTGAAAAGACATGAGAGAGTGTGTGGAAGATGTATTGGTGATTGCATGAAGAGGTATGAGTGGAATATGCAATTTCAAGGTAGAGATTTTTTTTACTTCATTGGAGTTGTATTGGAATATTGAGATGTTATTAGTTAGTTCATAAATCGGTGGATTGTTATCCATTCAGGTTTGTAGTCCTTGTTGTAATTATTAGGGTTTTTTCCCTTAGTTGTATTTGAGTAGTGAGATCTATTAAATGTGCCTAAATTCATGTGCATTCCCCTTTATAGTACTCCTAACATGGTAAAGTTCTTTTAATTGAGTACATCATCTTGTGGGTTTAATCCCCACCATGGTTTTCCCCTTAACATGGTTTCCACATAAAAAAAATGTTGGTGTTATGTGTTCATGTGATTTTTGGATTAGTGATTTCATGCTTTAAATTTTAGATCTGAGATTAAGGGTTTAATTTTTCATAAGGTTTTGGTTTTTGGAAACAATTGATTCACCCCTCCCTTTCGTTTGTGTGCTTCCTTGATTCTAACAATTGGTATTAGAGATAAGTCCTCTTTGGGAAGCCTAATCACTTGAGATCTGGGATGAAAATGTTTAAGAAGGATAATCCTAGATTTTAAGGAACAAACTATATAATATGGAAAGGCAAGATGATGACTCACTTGAGATGCATTGGAGAAGACTATTGGACTATCACTAAAAATTCCTATACTCCTCCTATAGATATTTCTACTACTAGTGTTGATGAGAAGAAAAATTGAATACAACATTAGAGCTAAGGAAGCCTTGCTAAGTGCATTGTCTGCTACAAAATAAACAAATTTCATTGAATTGGAGATCACTCATGGAATATGGACAAAATTGGAGACCTTTCATGAAGGATATGTTTGTGTGAAGCAAGCCAAGATACAAAGTATGAAAGGGAAATATGAAGCCTTGAAGATGACAACATCGCTTCTTACACCTAGAAGATAAATTGGATGTAGATATGATGTAGAACCAAGTAAAACCCCAAGTTGATGTATTTTGGAGTCCGCTGGCAAAGAAGTAAATTCCATTCAATGCTATAGCTCATGGTAGCCAGTGCCTCGAAGTGCCAAATGCCACCTCACCTACCTCACAACTATTCCACATGGGTTGTGGATTGCATAGGGTGGTCATGTTGACCCTCTTTGTAGTTAGAAATATTTTTTTTAGGACTTAGGTTTTAATCTAAGTTTGGGTGTTTGATAGGGTAAGTTATTATTTATGTATTAAGGCTCAATTTTATTGTATTATGTTGGTATACTTTGTAAAATATATTTATCTTAAAATGCCAACATTTAGGAGCTGGTTTAGTGGCATATTTCTAGGCTTGTAGTTAGGGTTTATTGGCAAGATTGAGGGGCTAAATTGGAGTTGATTTAGGGCTTAATAAGGGGGCTATATTTTTGAATTTGAGGCCTTAGGAGGCTATAAGACTGATTTTATTTTTCATTTATAGGGGGGTTCAAGATTTTGTAGAGGAGGACTTAGTGAACTTTTTTGTTCCTTTGTGCCTTTGGCTTATGTTTTTGTAACCTATCCTCAGATTTGGAGGAAAAGAAAGCAATTATCCCATATTCCATACATTTTTTGAGTATTGAGTTCGATCCTTTTCATCTTTTTCATTTAAGTGTTTATTTATTTTTATAACAAGGAGAAGTGAATTAATCTGATTCCTCCTCTAAGTGATAAAAAATAAAACCTTTTTTGCAGAAATTGTAAGTTTGTTGATAGATTATTACTTTTTGTGGTTATACCCTAATAGTGATGACAAGTTAACCTATATGTCAATCAGTGAATGATAGTGACAATCTCATTAGTATGAGCATTGTGGATGCTAAGTTAGATTCCAAAGAAGTCTGAGTTCATTTTTGGTGTATCACCCCATTTTCATTCAGTTTTAAAATCATTTATTTCTTCCCTTTTCCCAATCAAATTTTAGTCTAGGTGATATTCCAAAACTAATAGGAACCGGCCTAGAATCCGAAGACTCCTTCTCAATTAGAGTCCACCCACAACTCCAGAAGGTTTCCATGTTAACATGAGATATTTGTAAACCCATATGCCTGAGTTAGGGTGATATTTCAGGGCCTTAACAATACCTATAGGGAGGGTAACCATCTTGCAGACATGTTGGCTAATATGGGTTGTGATAATTTGAATCTAGATTCTTCGCTATCCGTTATTGATTTATATGACTTTCCCAACCTATTGCAAGTACTTAATAAGAAAAAAGTTCATTGAAAGAGATTATATGTCAAACCTTATATTCTACATCTGACTAAGTTTCTTGTCACCTTCAACTTTATCCATATCATTCCACACATAGGAAATTACATGTCATTTCAAGGCAGAGAATTCAATATTTTATATGGAAAAACAATTGGGAACTTATGCGGTAATCATCTGAAGTCATGTTGAGTTCCCATATCTCCTACAATGATTACCCTATTTTAATATTCACTCAATTTGCAAAGTATGAGCTATTTGGTTTTAAAGGCCGACAAAACAAATTTTATACCCTTTTTTCCCCTTAAGGTTTGGCAAGAAGTTTTCTGCAATATTTATTATGCTTTTGATTTCCACTTATGTGAAGATCTACATTGCTATTAGTTGAGTATGTGGGTTGTAGCTGGCTTTTTGTAAACATGATTAATCTCCCATTCTTTGATACACATTATCGCCAAATTTTTATTATTATCTGCAATTTCTTCATTTTTATTGATTCCAATGTATGTGTTTAGTTTTCATCTCTATGTTAATTTCCTCTAACAATGGAGTTATATACTCCAATAAATTATAGGGTTTTATTAAAAGTGGCCCCAGATGAATGACCTTTTGAAGACCATATTCAATATGGGCATCTAAATTTAATCTTCCAAATTAACTTCCCGCACTGTAAACATAGCATCAAAAACATTATTGGGGACAAGATTCTTTTTCCATAAGAGAAGAGGTTCATATTTCCTTCCCAAATCCTCTCCATATTTATGTCTAACATGACTAACTTGGTTTAGTCTTGGATAATGATTGAAGATATTGTGAACAAATCATTCTAAAGGGAATTATTTTAGGATGATAAGATACTTGAAATTTTTCAAAGCTATGATCTCTGGAATGGTCAAGCAATAGTGGGTGGGTTATTTCCTAGACAATACTTATAGACTATGGATGAATT
Organism: Chamaecyparis obtusa; assembly: GCA_027943335.1. Taxonomy (NCBI): domain Eukaryota; kingdom Viridiplantae; phylum Streptophyta; class Pinopsida; order Cupressales; family Cupressaceae; genus Chamaecyparis; species Chamaecyparis obtusa. The sequence continues at coordinate 704,452 of BSBK01009445.1, read as the reverse complement.
TATGATTTTTTTTTACAACACCAAGTGATCCTTGCTTTAGTAGAGTGTGAGGACATTTCAATAGGCTACTAGAAATGTCGGAGTAGGTGTGCTCAAGGAGGATATGGAAAGAATAATCTACACAAAATTCCATGCAATTTTGGCTATCCTTGGATACAAACATGCTTCATTAGTTCCACTACTACCAATGTATTGTCTCCTTAGTTGTTGGCTCCACCTTTAGATGCCCCTTCTCTCCCACACATTGAATATTGTGAGAAACAATAGATATCTTCTTTCATGTCCTCCTCTTCTACAAATCATTCCTCTTCCCAGGTATGCTCAAAATATTTTCACCATGGTTCTGAATTTGATAGCATCATTTTTGGTATCACTGATGCCTGGCCTATGGAGGAGAAATTTGAGTCATTTTGGTAACATTTTTTGGGATCACCTAAAGACATTTTAGACCTCCTAATATATTCCAATATGAAAATGGTTGTAATATGTTAGTTTGGAATTTGTATATGCCCTTTTGAAATGTCCTCCTAGCATCTACATTCAACATGACAATATGGTATTATTTTGTCTATAGGTGAAACTCATTACCCACATTTCAGTTTTAAATGGTATCTCAAATCCGGCCCATTACATTAAATTTTGATCTCATTATCAAATTTCTAATATTGTAGGCTCTATTCATGCCACTTGGGGGAATTTTAATCATTTTTCTACTCCTTTCATGGCTTATGCTCTTCATGGGTATATTTGTAACTAATTTTGTACTTCAATATGTATGTATCATATGTTTGGATATAGTTTTCGATAGGCGCTATGGGTTTTCTAGTTTTATAGGCTCTTTTATCTTTCTTATCTATTGGATATGAGTAGGGATAGAGGGTTTTATTTATGGTTCTTTCCCTTTTGAGCTCTTGAACTATTTACAATATATTATATATTATAGTGGCTCTACCACTTTCACCCCCCCCCCCCCGCCCCCCCCCCCCCCAAAAAAAAAAAAATTCTTATTTTTGTAGTATAACTTTAATTTTTTCACCTTTTCAAAAAAAATTATATGACATCAAACTATAGACAATTATTTTGACTTTGTATTTAAAATTGAGATTGAACACCAACCTTAACTCTTCCAAAGGAAATGGTGGAGTAGGTAAGATTTTGAAACAGAGGGTGGTGGGAAAAATTGAGCAAGTTTCATGGCGGACAAGGAAGGGTTTGGAGGAATCAACAAGGTGATTGCTTCTAGGAATGATCACTCCCATGCCATTGATTATCTTGGATAGCAGAGAAAACTATTTTCAATATTTGTGAGGTCATGCCCCTATCATCATTTCCATCTTTTAGTTCCTCCTCACAGGAAACTGCAAATGGTCAAGAAGGTGGGTCCAACTGAGGTCATGATGGAGGGTATTTGCATTATCCTTCTTATGTCTCCTCACCAAATAATCACCTTATCTTTCATCCTAACTTTCTCTCATACCAAAATAACATCAAAATTTGAACAAAGGGATTCCATCATAATAAGGTTTGACTGTATTCTGAACAAGGCAATCGTCTAGATCGGTATGGAGGTATAAAGAAGTATTCTCATAGAAATAAAGATCCATATTCAGATCTAGGTCAAAAGGGTTTTGTGCATCAAAATAGAGGACTTAGGGATCGATCTACAATAACAAAAATGAGTAATCATAGTTCCCAAGATAAGAGCAGAGGGCTAGTGGATTATAGCTATGGCACTCACTATAATCTAAATAGAGTCATATTTTAGTGGCGAAGGACAAAGCCACAAGAATAGGCTAGAGATGATTGATCTAGACAAGGGAAGAATAAGGATGGTGGTATCCATCATCTAGTCTTTCCTGAAGATATTTTATATTCACATATTGCCTAGCTTTGGGAGACAACATTGATCAGTAAGTTTCATGCAAAATCCTTACTGATTTTTTATATTCTCTCTTGGGAAAAAATGGAGTGGAAAGGGGTACAAGATTTTTTTTTCATTGATGGTGAATGTGAATTTTTAATAGCCTTGTTTGACTCCAAACATAGCAGAGATTTGGTTAAATTATTTTAAAGGTTGGTTTTTGCAAAGGATCAGGTTTTTTTACTATCCCCTCGATCCCAAAATTTAAATCAGATAGTAATATCTATCATTTTAAGCCCTTTTCGATTTCCCTTCCATCCCTACCTCTAGAATACAAGGACCCAAAGATTATAGAGATTTTGGTTAACCAGTTGGGAATTTTTCTAAAACATGATCTACTTCCATTTGACCTTCCCCATCCAACAGTTAGGATCTATCTATTTCTCAGCATGCATAAGCCCCTACCATCCAACATCACTATTGTTTCCAAGTGGGGCTCATGGGATCAGCCCATTCTTATTCAAGATGACACCATAGTGGATAGGCATGTGAGCCAACTTGGCCATTTTACTTATCAATGATTTTGTTTGTAAGGATTATTTGACATACCAAAATCATTGTGCATTTTTTAAGTCTCAATCTTTCAACCATGGTGGCTCATAAGAATCAACTAATTCATGAATAACAAATTGCAATGCACCTAAAAAAAATAAGAATCCATCAATTAATAATCTTGTCATAGTCCCTGCCAATAATGCTTTCCAAGGAGTGTGGGGATACCTTTGTTTTCAGCAAATGATTTCCAGGTTGCTATCAATATTCAAGTTTTGGGCTTCTTATAAGGTTAACAAGTAGAATGATAACCAGTGCCAAAAAAAGTTTTTAAAAACTAGCTTAGAGGAGGGTGAGGAAATTCCTCCCTCTACGATGGAAAAAATTATCCACAACTTGATGTTCTGGAATAAACCAGTTCATCTCTCTAATATTCTAAAGAGCAACAAAAAATTTAAACCCTTGGAAAAACAATTAGAATACATTTAAAAAAGCTTCTTAAAGTCATTTTCCTCCAACTTGATAGATTAAATTTCCATAGAAGAAGGCGTCTAGTTAGATGGAGATGTGCAAGTTAGCAATACTGAGCTTCAGGATGACTGAATAGATATTCCTAATCAGAATGAGGAATCTAGCTGGGTACAATAGAAAGTTAGTGATACTCCATAGAAAGAATATCCACAACATGGTTTACAAGGTTAGATGTGTATAGGTGATTCCCTTATACATCAATGCCACATAGATGGTCATAATTCACAACAAGAGTATTGAAAGCATGGTTTTCAAGGTGAGGAGTGTCAGATTGAGGCATAGGTACATACACCTACAGAGGATATGAAGAAAATAAAAACATGTCATATATTGTCTTCTATGAATGATAATCTAGTTGTAGACCCCTCTCTACATCCATGTCAGGTGAATCAATGGAGGATATATTGAATATGGATATCAACTCTATTCATTCATTGCAACATATTGAACAACAGACTTTTTTACTAGATACGATATTTGAAGAAAATTTACAGGAGCTTGAAGAAAAACCTATACAACATGAAAATGATATCCCTACTACATAATTTGATTACTCTAAGTCTTTATCCATAGTCCCAACCCCTATTGAAGAAATTTTGGACAAGGAAACTCCCAAAATGAGAGGTAGAAAATCAAAAAGTGATAAAGCAAGAGATGAGATAGAAGTTTTTTTACAATCAACTTTGGATGAAAATTTTACATCCATCAAGAGCATGACAAGGAGAAAAAAATGTTCTCCTTTTTAGCAATGAAGATCGTAACTTGGAATGTCATAAGCTTAAATTCCTCTTACAAGTGTTGTAGAGCCAAGAAATTTCTTGATTCTACTATGGGGGTATCATTCTTCTTCAAGAAACAAAATTGTCATAGGAAGTTTATGGTAAATCTATTAGTTCATGGAAGTCTTGGAAATATGTCCACTCGCAACACCAAGGAGCTTCGAGAGGGATTACAATCTTGTGGAATCCAAAAAAAAATCAATGTTAGATCCTTGGGAAAGACTACAATTGGAAGCTATTTAGAGTAGTCCATTTTGATTTAACCTTTATCATTTTAAATATTTATGGGACAACCTTGACTTATGATAAGAAAATTTATGGGAAAGGTTAACTAATGTCATCCAGTGGGAGGAAGAGAAAAATCTTATTATAGGGGGTGATTTTAATGATATCCTATCCATGAATGAAAAAAAGGAGGGATCTACCCACTAGAAAGAACCATGCATGAATTCTCAACCTTTGTAATAGACAATGATTTGGTAGATATTTTGCCTCACAATGGTTCATTCACTTGGACAAATTGGAGAACTAGATTCTTAGAAATTGTTGAAAGATTAGATAGGTTTCTTGTGTCACAGTGTTGGAAGTTACTAGAGGTCTCCATGACAGTTGAAATCGTTTCATTTTTTAAAATCAGACCATTTCCTTGTCCTCTTAGATGTGTCTAAAAATAGCTCTCAATAGGGATAACATAACATTTCCTCTTTTAAGTTTGAATGAATGTGCTTTAGACACCCACAGTTTGAAGATTTGCTTGAGTACTGGTGGTTTTGTGCACCTTTTTACAAAGGTACTAAAATGTATCAATTTTCTAATAAATTGAGATATGTCAAAGCTCAAATTAAAGTTTGGAATGAAAAAGTTTTTAAAAATGTCTTCTCCTAAAAAGAGGTGGTTTCTAAACAATTGACTAAGATAAATGAGGATATCATTCATAATGGTTTAAACTCGGACACATTTCAGAAGTAGAATTTATTGCAGGAAGAATGGGATGAGATGTGTAAGAGAGAAGAAGTGTGCTAGAGATAAAAGTCTAGAGAGTTGTGGCTTAAAGAAGGTGACAAAAATACAAAATATTTACATGCCTCAGCCAAACAGAAAAGGGCATCAAGTATTATATTTTCTATTAAAAACTCAAAAAATTGTTTGAGTATAAATGATGCAAAAGGTATACAAGTGGAAGGGGTTTGATTCTTAAAGAAACTCCTCACAACCCCGCAATCAAATCCATTGGATGAGCTTTAAGTCAATGAGATGTTTAATTAAATACCTTCTATAGTATAACTTGAAACTAATAGAAGGCTCATGGATCCCTTCACAATGGAGGCGATTCGTAAGTTGGTTTTTTCTCTTCCTCTAGACAAGGCTCCTAGATCATATGGTTTTACAACCCTATTTCTTCATCATAGTAGGTTAGGCAGGGTGATCCACTCTCACCAATATTATTCATTATTATGGCTGAGGCTTTTAGTAGATATATCAAGCATAAATTTGACCAAGGATTGTGGTAGGGGAATCATATAGTAGTTATGTTAATATTATTGACTCACTCTTTATTTTCATATGATACTTTATTATTTGGTAAGTCTTCTGCATAGAAAGCAAAGAAAATCAAGCAAACTTTAGATTTATATACTGTTATTTTAGGCTAGAAAGTCAATGCAAATAAATAAAAGATTTTTTGCTTTAATAAAAATGGGATAGAAGCACAAAGGATCACTAGAGTATTGGGATTTTAGGAAGAACATTTTCCTTCTACTTACCTTGGGATCTCATTCTTTATTGAGGCAAATAAAACTATTTTTTGGAGTCCCATTATTGATAGAGTGAAGGCAAGGATATCAGTCTGGAAGGCAAGATGGCTATCACTTTTTGGCAGAATTCTCCTTTTTAAAATAGTAATTTCAGTCATTCCCAACTATTTACTATCTATCCTCAAAGAACCTCCATATATTACTCAATAGTTACAGAATATTATCAAGGAATTCTTCTAGAAAAGAAACCTTTCAAAGGATAAAAAGACACTATCGGTATCTTTAAAGGATATGGCTCAAAGAAAGTCTACTAGGGGTGTAGGTCTCCATGATTTTTCAGCTAGAAACAAAGCTTTTAGGGGTAAAATTATATGGCAGATGTATTCCAAACCAAAAGCCAAGTGGGGCAAGATAACACAAAAAAAGTACCTAGACATTAGCAACCCCACCAGAATTTTCTCCATTCTTGATCCACCTAAAGGATCAAAAATATGGAATTTTATGTTAGCCTCCAAAGACTTTATTTGTAGATATGTATCTTGTGAAGTGCATAATGGATAATGAATTAAATTTTTGGAGGACTCATGGAATGGGCTCCCTCCTCTATCCCAGTCAGATCATTTTGTTTAGATAATGATCATTACCAAACTCAAATGGGGTTCTTCGATGTGGGATTACATTGTAGTAGTTGAAATCTTCTCAAGGAAAGTGGTATGGAAAGATCCTAGTGAGTTATCCCTCAGTATTCAAGACAATGTATTACTACAATGGATTTTCTTGGAAAGAGAGGTTTCCTTATCCAATAGTAAGGATAGAATAATTTGGGCCCCATCCAAAGAGGGTAATTACACAATCAAAGAAGGATACAAAGCCTTGATATATCTAGATAATAACCATAGAAGCAGTACGGATTTTTTCATTTTGCTAGAATAGTTCAATGCTCCCAAAGGCAAGTTTTTTTGCATGGCTAGCATTGAAGAAAGAGATCCTAATGAGTGATAGGTTGGTGAGGCTCAGTATAGCCCAACCATTTAAGTTTTTAATTTATAATGAGGTAGAGGAAAATGTGGACCATCTATTTCTGAATTGTCCCTTCTCACAACAGTGTTGGTCTTTTGTGATGAATAAACTTCAAATTGTTATGCCCCTACCTTGTAAAATTTATGATGTATTTGAATCCTAGCTCATTTTAGTCACGGTCTTTACATTTGCATGCTTATGGAAGTGCACTCCTTCTACAATAATTTGGGCCATTTGGTGGGAGCATAACAAGAGAATTTTTAGACAAGAGTGATCTCTGCTATTTAAAGTGTTGGAAGGATTGGAAAATTCAATTTCAAAAATTGTTAATGAAAGTACATCATTATCTAGAGGTAAACATTACTTTTCAAATTGGGACAATCAAATATAAAAGGATTGGAAATGCATTATCCCCCCCATGGGCACCACTCCTAATTGGGAATTGATTCATGTAGTTGATCATTCATTGATTAAATGTCTCCCACCTAAGAAGGAATTCATGAAATTGAACTTTGACAGTCCATCTAGAGGTAATTTAGGTGCTTATGGGTATGGAGTTTGTATTATTAATTGGAAAGGGAAAGTTATTTCTATGAAGTCTGGGTCTTTACCTATCAGAACAAATAATGTTTCAGAATCACAAGCACTACTTTCTGATCTATTTTTAGCGAAACAATATGGCATTAAATGCATCCATATTGAAGGGGACTCTCTAGTAATTATTAATTCATGCATATCTCATTTGTCTCTAAACTGGAAAATTGCATATATCTTGCATCAAGCATGAGATATAATAGACACATTTGAAGCTCATTGTTTCTCTCATACACTAAGGTAAGGGAATCTTTTGGTAGACCACCTTGCCAATATGGGTGTTGATAAATTTTTCATCGAATCCTTCACCCCAGACAAAGTAATCAATAACAATTGAAAAATTGAAAGATATATTCATCAAAGATTCATCTTTTGCATCCAAATAGATTGTTTCTTCAAACATCTATTTAATGTTCTTCATTAACTATTTATGTCAACATGACGCTAGCTGCAACAGTATAAGTTTACCTTATGTGGAATTAATTTCTTGGGGTTTTATATTTATAGGTTCAAATATTCCATGTGATGCAATCAAAATCATGACTTCTCACTTAGATTGGGCAGCCCATCATAGTCATGCCCTAGGTAGAGGTGTTGTTCATCACCTTATTGACATGAGATATTCTAATAGGCTCAAGCAAAAACAAGTTGGTATTGAGTTGGTACTAATTTAGCTTTCGGTGTGGGATCATTGACTTGGGTTGAGTTGGTATTGTGTTGGTTTCATATCAGTGGGATCATGACATGGGGAAACATATGCATCAAAGTTTCGCACTTCATTGGCTACCTTACAGACAATAGCCAAACCTTTTCGATAACTTAAACTATTTTAGTCTTTCCTTTGGAGTTTCACAAAGAGCACTACTTCCCTTTTCTGGTGGTGTCATCACTCTTCTTCCTCTTCTGATGGACTTGATGAATTTATTATGGAAAAAGTAAGTGGGTTCCATGACACCTTTCATCAATTGTTAACAATCATTGGATGAAGTTCAGATCAAGGGCCCACGAAGCATTTCAGGCTGATTTGAGGATAACCTCTTCCTTTTGGAAAAGTTCTCTAGAAAGAATATGCATGTCTTGAGTGGGACCCTTAGAATCTGTCATCGACTATCGACAACTATTGGATGAGCATAAGATTCATGACCATGATGTATTTCAAGCTGAATTGAGAAATGACCTCCTCCTTTTGGAAATGTTCTCCAGAAAGAGGACGCATGTCCAGAGTGGGGCCCTTAGCATTCATCATCAACTAAAAACCACCGCAAGATGATCATGAGATCTACAACCCACGATGCATTTTGGGCTGAAATTTAGAAAACACTTTCTCCTTCAAGAATGTGCAGCAGAATGAGAACACGTCTTTGGCTACCTATAGGACCCTATGTTACACCGATGATACTATGGGGCTCATCGAGTATCAAAAAATCTATTTTTATTCTTTTGTGATGTCTTATATTATTCTGATGACCTTATCGGCATGAGTGAGATACTTTGACAGGCCCATTAGAATTTGGCATGAACACTTACTATGGAATTTTTTGGCAAAGATTTCATCTACTACTACATATATTATGTGATGATCCTTGTTGTTTTTCATTTGTGAACTTATGCACCTTGATTGTGATTTTCATTTGGAAAATGTATTTCTCCAGCTGATTATATTTTGTAAAATTTATTGCTAGAGGTAGATTCTAGGTACTTTGATCACATTTTGTACATGGACTATGAATTAGAGTTTTCTTTCTAGTTCTTTCTCTGAGGAGTCCCCTGAACTAGTTATAAAATAATAAAATATAAGTGCTCCATCACTTTTTGATTAAAAAAAATTATTTTGACTTTGAAGAAAATAATGAATATTGAAGTGGATAAATGAATAATCATGTGGCTAAATAAATAAGTGTAAACATGGATTATTAATGAATGATATGGCTAAATAATGGACCTAGGAACACTAATAATGATATGAAATGAACCTTAATGGATTTTTTAATAACTAATGATGATAATTACTAGGTGGATATATAATAATAAATGTAAATGGAATGGATAACAACATAATGATATGCAAAATAATGGATAATGATAAAATGAACCTAATGATTATATTTGATAGTTTGGGTAATAAATGGAATAATGATATTGTAAAAATGAAATGTACTAAGGAAATATTGTAATGTAATGAAACCTAATCAAATTTGATGCAATGAATGATTGTTAATGTAATACACCTAAATGCAAGTTACTATGCAATCTAATGAAATTAATAATGAACCTGTGTGATATGAAACTAATGCAATGAAGCAATGCAACCTAATGCAACTAAAATATGATGTGAAAACTAATTAAAATGATATCCAAACTTAATAATGTGATTAATATGAAACAATGAAATTTACTAAGGAAATATTGTAATGTAATGAAACCTAATCAAATTTGATGCAATGAATGATTGTTAATGTAATACACCTAAATGCAAGTTACTATGCAATCTAATGAAATTAATAATGAACCTGTGTGATATGAAACTAATGCAATGAAGCAATGCAACCTAATGCAACTAAAATATGATGTGAAAACTAATTAAAATGATATCCAAACTAATGCAATTAATATGACATGCAAGATAATGTAATTAATATGACAATGGTGATGGATATGAAAACTAATGCAATGTGGAATGACATGCAAACTAAAATAATTAAGATAGGATGCAATTATGATGATGGATGTAATTAAGACTTCTAGGTGAGACATGATTTTGTGTGTATCAGCATAACTAGGATGGGAAATTAGTTGGCTAGGATGGAGAGGGGGGATAGTGAATGTGAGGCCCTACCCCGAGTCTATTATAGCTTTTCATTTATCTTCATGATGGACCTAACATTTGATATACTATTTTGATACATTATGGATTAGACTCTTTTAGATAGGTGGTTTGATATCATTTGACATGATGTATTTCATTCTATGTTGATCTTAGTACTTATGTTGACAATTTTATGATACATTATTGCATGTGATATGGTTAGTAGATTTAAGTGATTTTCATGATGACATTATAGTACATTAATATAGGCATTTTGATAGTTGATTTAGATTATTATGATGATGTAGTTAAATGATGGATCTCATGTCAGTTGATTATACTCATGTTGAGTTATGATTTAGAGTAGAATAGGAGTAACTGAAGGCTATGTGATCAAGTGAATTACCCTCACACACCTATTTGTACATGTTTTTTTTAGGAGGATTTGTTGTTGATATGATAATAGTTTTCCATGACATTTTAGCAATGATTCGATTATGAAAGGATGTTAATTTCATGATATATGCTTAATTGATAATCTTTTTAAGCATTATGTATATATGTGATTATTTTGGACTACTGATATTTGAATTGAGATGTGTAGGATTATGACCATGGAAATTAAACAAGGAACTAAGGACAAACCCATATGTGATAGTAAAGCTAAGGTTGTGCCTAAGTGACGAGGAAAAACCTCGTACATAATGTTTTTATTTCATAAATATGTTTGTTGTGTGTTGTTTAAATTGTAAATTAAAATTTTGTAAAACTATTAATAGATGTGGCATGTGTAAATGTGATCTGTATTTTGTAGTGTCACTTGACACATGTGTGTGTGAGTCAGCATGGCATGTCCACTTGAGTAGGATTGTGTAAACCAAGTAAACCTAGTACCTAGTTGTATCTTTATAATGACCTCATGGTTAGAGAGCTTGAAGTATGGTCACATCACTTGGAACTCGTAGGTGATCTCAAGATGGGTTTTTGAGGGGTTAAATGGATACCTAGGGTTGAGTTTGGTTTTTTTTAGCAAGACCACTTGGTATACCTATGGGTAGTGGTCATTTTTAACCCTAGGAAAACTCATAATTGACTTGGAAGCCCGTCCAAAAGTTGGTTTTCCTAGACGAACAAAAATAAAAATTTTGGAAGCATGGTCATAGGTAGATAATCCTCCATTTGAGTGCAAGATACTTGTTCATTTTTCCAAGGATTTGCAAAGAGTGTGTGAAGCTTTTTAGAGGGGATTTTGGAGAACATTATAGTTTTTCACCCACTCACAAACTTTGGTGACAACTAGAGTTAGGAGTCTAGACATAAGGGAGCTCTTCATCAACCTTCTTGTCATAAGCTTGGATTGAGGTTAGTGGTTTCATTTCCATCCTCATGTTTACTTGTTAATAGTTTCATGATATGAAAAAAGAAGGGAAAAGCCATTTTTTGCACAATTTTATATTTTCTTCATGTGTTGTAAGTTGAATGTTGCTATTGAAAACTTCATGGTTTCTATTTTTATTTTATTCCTTGTATGTCTTTCATGTGTTTTGGGAGTGCAAGGACAAACTCACCCTTGGGAGGGAAGAGTAACCTTGGGTGTGAAGTGTAAGTTGGTCAACCATGAGTGTAGAGTCTCTCTTCTTGCAAGAGAGGGAAAAAGACATGGATTATGGGGTCCATGTTGTTGACCTATGTGTATGTTTATTGGTGTCATAAGGGTTTTTGTGTTGCATTTATGGGGGGTCATAAGGGTTTTATAGTTGTGGAGAGTGTATGAGTAGTGTGGGAGATTTGTGATGGCTCATATTTTTCCTTATATTTCAAATTCTCCTTGTGGTATCTGTTCCACCTTCACCCCTTGCAAATCTATTTAGTGGCTATGTGTTTAACCTCCAGTTTTGGAGTTATTTGTTGTGATTTGTTGATTATTCTTATCATAGTTTTTGGGTGTGATTGTTACCCGATTTGGTCTTGGTTATCCTAGCTCAGGGGTGGCCTTCTAAAGGCCTACGTTGGGAGGTGAGCCTCCATGGTCAAGATTCATTTTATTTTTAGGTTTTCTTATGGATGTAAAGATGGAAGGAAGTTGGTGATTCAAAAATAAAGAAGTCATGTTTCCTTGTATTAGTTTGAAAGCTTTATGTCATATTAGTAAATCTACCTTTCTCGTATTTAGATATTATTTAAATGAGAAAGGAAAAGAGACAATTATGAAGTTACCTTTCTTTTAGTTTTGTAATTAAATGAAAAAGATATAGACATGTATTTCAGCCTTGAGAGAGATGTAAAATGAAGAGTTGAATTTTCATTCTTGCTATTGCCTGATTTGAAGAAGATGTATATTGTATTTTATGCATGTACATATGTTATATTATGAATCAAAAAAAGAGGGGGGGCTTGTATTTTACATCAAGTCTACTTGTGTATATCCTGTATTTTTTTTAGTGCAGATTTAGAAAGGAAAATTATTATTTTAGTATGTTTTTTTTGTTGAGAATGTCATGTTTAAATATAATATAAATACTTGAAGTTTTCAAGTTTATATATAAAAGAATGTGTAAAAAAAAGAAAGAGGATATATAGAAATATAAATTTAACCTATTTATATCTATATATATAATATGAAATAAAAAATAACTCCATGAACTCCTGTGAAGGGGAAGGAGCTGAGGCCAAATTGCAACCAGTGGTGGAAGCCACTGGTTGCGGTTGAGCTACAACGGTGGCTTCCATGCCATCACTACACCCCTCACCACATTGAGGTTAAATTATATTTTTATTTAAAAATAAAAGATCCCCAAAAGGAAAAGAGATAAAATGATATACTTGCAAGCTTGAAGAATTTCTTATTCCTCCCATCCTTTATTTTTGACCTACACACACACAATAAAAAAAAAGAGGTATGAGAGAAGATGAGAGAAGGGTAGAGGAAGAAAATGTGCCCTAACCCTTATTTTGGGTTAGGGTTTGGAATAGAATATGAGAGAGAATTTTTTAGGGAAAGAAAGAAAAGAATAAAATTTCAAAATAAATTTTTCCCCTTCATGTTAAAAAAAATGAAACCCTAATTAGGGTTAAATTAGATAATGGGATGAAATAATATATTGTTTTATTATGCTCTCACTTTTAGTTTCGAACTTTAAATTTAATGTGATATATTTTTTATTGTGGTTCTTCAAATTAGGAAGTTCTAAGAATTAAATTTATAACTATAAATGTGGTATTTATTTTTATTTTTTGTAAATGAATTCTATGTTAGATAACTGAGAGGGGGGTGAGTCAGTTAAGTCCAGTTATCTTACAGTCCCAAATACTCCCAGATGTATATAACAAAACTTTCAAATCAATTAATCAACTCGATAATATAACAATTATTCCTTTCTCTTCATCTACCAATTACTGGTAAATTAAATATTGTGTTTATCGATCAATCCAGTTATAGTAATGTGTAAAGTAAAATAAAAATTCAACACATCCATACACATATAACACATTGATTTTTAACATGGAAACCCTGTTAGGGGAAAAACCACCTAGGACTGGTAACCCAAAATAATTCCCTCTTTTGAAGTGAGCTCGGTTAAGAGCCAACCCTGTTAAAGGTTACAAAACAAAGTGTGAGCTGTGACCTGGTTAGAGGATTTATCACTAAGAGTTCTCCCTTGACCAAACATTCACTATGGGGTCAACAAGAAAATAATCAACATTCATTGAATGTCATATTGAAATATAAAGATTGTTAAGTCCCACTCGGGTAAGAGATTTATCTATAGCAATGGTTAGACTGATATAGTAATGATCTGATTCAAATACAACTTGATTTGCATATTTTTAGATCTATGCTAAGATAAAAAAATACCTCTGTTCAATAATTAATTCAATCTCTTTGTTTCCTCCAACTCTATTCTTCTCGGTAATTTCTTTCTCTATCGCTCAGTGTTCTCTGTAGAATTGCTTGGTTATGTCTTCAACCAGTTTGATCAGCAATGCATGAATTCAATATTTTCACACAAATTCTCCTGCAACAGACTCAATAATAAATCTCTTGTCTCTTTATATAGACATCATAAACCATTTTATTTCCATCCATAGATTTTTCCTCTTAATCTTCACCATTGATTTTGACTCTTTAACCTTCCTTGACAGTTGTGTCAATAACATAATTCATTCTCCTTCATCCAATCATTCTTGAATTTTGTCATATGTTTGATCATCATACCAAACATTATATTGTACCTCTAAATCATTGATGCAGAGCATCATGAAAACCATTTACATCTTGTAGGATCCATCCAATATTTCATCATATAATAAACATTCAAGAGAGGCATATTCCATTATTAGACAACATAAACATCTTTCCAATCATCAAGCAATTTTTGTGATCAACACTCAGAGATCTTTAACTTTTATTCTATGAAATATTTGACCAATCCCTCCAATGAAAATATAGAAAAATAGGATAAAAAAATACATCCAAAAATCAAAGAAATCCAACCCTTAGATCAAAAGTTATTTTCACTGTACCAAGACCTATTTTATGTCATAAAATAGAGAAGTTGTTCACCCAATCTGCTTAGGGCATCATATAACTTTCACAAACTAGAACAAAATGATCCCAAAAAAATTTCACATGAAACCTTTATGAATATGCATAATAATTAAGCCATTAACTTTTCCAAATAGTTAAATCATTATATAAGCACAAATCTTTGTCTGCAACTCCATTGAAGATGGCTTAAAATCAGTCTTCACCAAAAATATCATAACTTTCACAAATCATCATAAAAATGACTCAAACCAAAAGGAAATTAAATTGTATGAATCCATTTAGAGCTTATAAATATCCAATATGATTCTGCACCAAATGCTACAACATGACTATTTCCAGAAGATCTTAAATCTTCAACCAATAACTTTCACCAAAATGTCCATAACTTCTTCATTTCTTCACATAAAAACTCCAAACCAAAACCAAAAGGAATTTTATTCACATATATAACTATCCATAATACATATACAAGGTTTCCAGACTATACATGGTTGTACAAGGCCTGGAAACAACACAAAACTGAAAGAACCAATCATAACAACAATAGAAGAATGCTCCAAAATGTATAAAAAATGTTCTCCTTCCTTCCTTTATGATTTTGAACAACCAATACATGTTATTTATACTTTTTTAGGTAGTTATAAACCATTAAAATACCCCTATGACCTTTCATCTTCCTTTTTGCAACATTTAGTACAATTTTGCAATTTTGCAACTTTACAATTTTGCACTTTTTTTGACAACTTTTAAAACACTTTATAGAAATGACTTCAAACTTTGTAGAAACCCTCTATACATGTCCAAATAACCTATTTAATAAATTTTACATGATTTCTATCCTTTTCATTTCTTTATATAAAATTGTAACCCTTTGAGCAACTTAGGTCCTAAATGGACAACTTTTACAAATTTGTCTTTTAGCCTTACATATTTTGTTTCAATGACTTTAATAACCTCAAAATATTACAAAAAATATAAATGATGGTTTGTTTGACATACAATATTATTTCATTACACATTGACCTCCCGATTGTGCTCTTGTGCCTAGGTGCTCCTGCACCATACTCCCAGCCTTCAAAAGTTTCCAAGTCCCTTGGAAACATGGAACCAATATCCTGCAAGAAAAAAAAATTAGACCAAAATACTTCATGCCTATAATCCTCTTCACCTTTGCCTTCAAGGAAAAAGGACTTTCCTTTCCATCTCCTTCTCTAGTGCCCCTGTCAGTGGAGCCTTAATGGCTGCAACATCCAAGGTACTATCAGTTAGAAATTCAGCTCTCATTGCTACTAAAAACTCACCAACCTTTTTGCCTCACCTAGGAGTTCTCCTCCTTGCCTCTCTCCTTGGTCTTTTGGAACCCAATTTGACCACTCCTTGGCCCTAGACCATCTCTCATGGCCTCTTAACATACCTTTATGTCTTCCTACTTTCAACTTAGTGGATAGGTACCTATAACCATATTTAGGAAAACCAATAATAAATCATAGGGCTAGGTCCTGGTGTGGATTGCCTCCCTTGACGGTCTACCAACACACTCAAGAGCTTCTAGCTTGGATACCAATATGATGTAGAGCATCATGGAAACCATTTAAATCTTCTAGGATCCATCTAATCCATCCAACATTTCATCATATAATAAACATTTGAGAGAGGCATATTCCATCATTAGACAACATAAACATCTTTCCAATCATCAAGAAATTTTTGCGATCAACACTCGGAGATTTGTAACTTTTTTTATATGAAATATTTAACCAATCCATCCATTGAAAAAATAAAAAAATAATATAACAAAAACATATCCAAAACTAAAGTAAATCCAACAACCAGATCAAAAGTTCTTGTCTCTATATCGAGACCTATTTTCTATCATAAAATAGGAAACGTTGTTTACCCAATCTCCTTAGGGAATCATATAACTTTCACAAACCAGAACCAAATGATCCCAAAAAAATTTCACATGAAACATTTATGAATATAGTTTCATAATATGTAAGCCATTAACTTTTCAAAATGGTTAAATCATTATATAAGCACAAATCTTTGTCTGCAACTCCATTGAAGACAGTTTAAAACCAGTCTTCACCAAAAATGTCATAAATTTCACAAATCATCATAAAAACAACTCAAACCAAAAGGAAATTAAATTTTATTAAAATATATTTCCAATTAATCCATTTAGAGGTTATAACTCTCCAGTATGATTCTGTACCAAATGCTGCAACATGACTGTTTCCAAAAGATCTCAAATCTGCAATCAACAACTTTCACCAAAACATCCATAACTTCTTCATTTATTCACATAAAAACTCCAAATAAAAACCAAAAGGAAGTTTATTCACATATATAGCTACCCATAATACATATACAAGGTTTCCATAATGTACATAGTTGTACAAGGCTTGGAAAGAACACAAAATGGAAAGAACCAATCAAAACAACAATAGAAGAATGCTCCAAAATGTATCAAAAAATGTTCTCCTTCCTTCCTTTATGATTTTGAACGACCAATAAAAGTTATTTATACTTTTTTATGCAGTTATAAACCATCCAACTACCCCTATGACCTTTCATCTTCCTTTTTGTAACATTTAGTGCAATTTTGCAACTTTTTTGGCAACTTTTAAAACACTTTATAGAAATGACTTCAAAATTTTTAGAAACCCTCTAGACATGTCCAAATAACCTATTTAATAAATTTTACATGATTTTTATCTTTTTCATAGCTTTGTATAAAATTTTGACCCATTGAGCAACTTAGGTCCTCAATGGACAACTTTTACAAATTTGTCTTTTAGCCTTACATC
This sequence comes from Chamaecyparis obtusa, assembly GCA_027943335.1. NCBI lineage: Eukaryota > Viridiplantae > Streptophyta > Pinopsida > Cupressales > Cupressaceae > Chamaecyparis > Chamaecyparis obtusa. The sequence continues at coordinate 687,196 of BSBK01009445.1, read as the reverse complement.
TTTTGTTTCAATGACTTTAATGACCTAAAAATATTTTAAAAATATCAACAATGTTTTTTTTGACATCAAATCTTATTTCATTACACATTGACCTCATGATTTTACTCTTGTGCCTAGGTGCTCCTGCACCAATCATCAACAATTTTCCATCTCGTCATCTTAAGTCGACAGTCATAAGTTCCATTTATTTCTTTCACTTGGTCAATACCATAATGCATCGGTGATAGCTAGCTTGGTTAACATTGTACTCAGTATATACTACACTTTCTCAGTGTACACTATTCCAACTCAGTGTATACTGAATTCTTCCTTTACCAACCACATGAACTTGTTCATTCTCAATCTTCAATCCATAAAAGATTCATGTAATACAATAAAATAACTAACATAATGTCATAGACTCATCAATCAGTTACCCAATGAATACCATATCCATATATTTCTCATCCATCTCATCTTCATGTAGATATATCATTCCTTCATCATATTTCCTTCTTAAGATATTTGTAACCATCATGATAAGTATAGTCAAAACTAGTTGACATCAATGACAATACATTAATTGATTTAATGTCTCACATACACATTAGTAGCTTGGTGATCATAAATCACTACCTTTCAAATATCCAATCAGTTGTCAAACTCTCCCTCAAGATATTCAATCAGTTGTAATTTAGCAATTTCTCCCTTTGGCATTAATAGAAACACAATATGAAATATGCCATAGAATAAAACACATCTATTCTACAACTTTGTATGAAAATGTTTTAACTCGGTAAGCTCTCCCTATCTTATACATTTAATATGTTTAATCACTACACAACATCAATACAATACTCATCATGCAGTCTCTCTCCCTGTAGATTTAGCTTTAATCATCTATCTCTTTATTTCATATGAATCATCTCTCCCTTTGAAAATAATGCCAAAAAGAAAAGAAAATAGCTCTTCAATAGCCAAATCAAATTCTCTTTCATTTGGTTCAGATCAATTACCTTGCATGTACTGATATTTAATTTCATTTTTTTTTCTATCTTCAGTTTTCACGGCCTTAGGAATCCCAAAATGTGAACATCATGCATCAACATCATTGGATATTCTGATAAAATATAGTTTGATGCAATCTCCTAATCACCTTAGTGACTAATAAATAGGGGATGGACCCATAGTCTACTTCTCAAGTACTCAAATGTGTCCTTAGGTAATGGTTTAGTAAATATATCAGCAAATTGTTCTTGTGATTTTACATACTCCAATCTTACTTTCTTTTCTTGTACTTGTTCACTCAAGTAGTGATACTTTATAGATATATTATTTTTCTTTGCATGCATCACTGGATTCTTAGAAATGTGTATTGCACTAGTGTTATCACATTATATTATCACTAGGTCAGTGATCTCCTCATTCATACCTTCCAAAAGTTGTTTTATCCATGCAATGTTTGAACAATTAGTAGCAACAACAACATATTCTGCTTATGTAGTGGACTAAGAAATGCACCATTGTTTCTTACTTATCCAAGTAACTAATATTTCTCCCAAAAATAATGCTCCACTAGTAGTGCTCTTTCTATAACTTATGTTTCTAGCCCAATCTGCCTATGTGTAAACTTTCAGTTCAAAATTGTCTTCTTTCTTGTACCATAAACCATAGTTTTCAATGTTCTTCAAGTATCTCAAAATTATTTTCACAACAGTCATATGTGATTCTTTAGGATTAGCAAAAAATCTTGCTATTATTCCAACTGTATGTGCAATATCTGATCTACTATGCACAATATACATCAATTTACAAATCATTAATCTATACAAGGTTTGATTTACCTCGGTTGACTTGTCAGCCTTTATCAATTTTTGTCTAGTGACCATAAGTGTACCGGCTGGTTTTGAATCATCCATACCAGATGTCTTCAATACTTCTTTTATGTACTTTGATTTTTTGATGTATATACCTTTATTTTGTTGTAATATTTACAATCCAAGAAAACATTTAATCTCACCAAACATTGACATTTCAAATTCTTTTCTCATTTCATCACCAAATGATTTGCATAGGTTATCATGTCCTCCAAATATGATATCATCAACAAATGTTTTAGCAATAAGAATATTGTCATCAGTTTCACCTTTCAAATACAAATTGTTGTTATCACTTGTTTTAACAAATCCAATACTGATAAGATAGGAGTGCATTCTTTCATACCATTCTCTCAGTGCTTTTATTAATCCATATAGTGCTTTGTACAACTTACATACCATATTCCTCGTATTAGGGTCAACAAAACCTTCAAGTTGTTTAATGTATACCTCTTCTTTTAGTATTTCATTCAAAAATGCAGATTTAACATCCATATGATAAACTTTAAATACCTTTTAAGAAGAATATGCAAGCAATATTCTAACTCCTTCAAGTCTAGCAATGGGTGCAAAAGTCTCGCCATAATCAATACCTTCTTCTTGTGCATAACCTTTGCATACTAGTTTTTCCTTATTCTCAGTAACATCTCCATTCTCATTCAATTTATTTCTGAATATCCATTTGTTTCCAATCACATTCTTGTCTTTTGGTCTTGGTATCAATGTCCATGTTTTTTTTTTCTGAATCTCCTCAATCTCTTCATTCATAGCCTTAATCCATTCATCATTTTAAAGTGCATCTCTATCATTTTTAGGTTCAAATTCACAAACTACACATGTGTTGTTTCTCAACTTACTTCGTGTCATCATTCCTTCTTTCTTATCTCCAATAATCTAAATTTTTGGATGATGTCTCCTTACATATTTTGCAAGTACATGTTTAGTTCTTTGTTCTTCATTGTGTTCTCCACTCGGTGTATGATCATGATCTTTATCGGTAATAGTTTGTTGGTTCTCGGTCTATAAAGAATGATGCTCGGTAGCATTACCCTATTTATCAGTAATGCCAGGCTGTTTCTCGGGTAGAATGTCAAGTTCCTCAATGTACACAAATCTACCATAATCTTTATGTTCCTTTTTAATTTCTTCATCATTTTTCTTAGAAAATTCATTAACTCTCACATTTAAACTTTCAATCATTTTTTTAGTAGCCATATTCAAACATTTGTAAGCTTTTCTTTTAGTAGAATATCCAAGAAATATTTCGTCATCACCTTTTGAATCAAATTTCCCATTTCTATCATCTTTCATAATGTAACATCTACTTCTAAATATTATGAAATATCTCACATTAGGTGTGTAACCATACCCTAATTCATAAGGTGTCTTGTTTGATTCTTTCTTTAGTTGGCCTCAATTCAATGTATAAATAATAGTACTAACAGCTTCTCTCCAATATGTCTATGACACATCTTTTTCAATCATTAGTGTTCTAGCACAATCAACAATAGATCTATTTCTCCTTTCAGCAATCTCATTCTGTTGGGGTGTTCTCAGTGTAGAAAATTGTCTTTTATTTCCATGCTCATTACAAAATTTAGTGAACTCATCAGAAATAAATTCACCACCTCTATCTAATCTCAAGCATTTTAGTTCTTTACCACTTTCTTTTTCAACTTTAGCTTTATACCATTTAAACATCTTAAAGGCTTTAGATTTTTCTTTCAAGAACATGATAGTCATCATTCTAGAGAAGTCATCAACAAAAAAGATAAAATATATGTGTCCATAATAACTTTCAGTTGTCATAGGACCACACAAGTCAGTATGAACTAACTCCAAAATAGTATTAGATAAAAAAATTATGCTTTTAAAACTAGATTTTGACATTTTTCCCATTTGATATTGTTTGTACATAATATGGTTGGGTTTAGATATGATTGGTAAACCTCTAACTCTCCTTTTCTTAATGATATTAACCATGTCAAAATTAACATGACATAACCTCTTGTTCCACGACCACACATCTTCATTTTTAGCCAACAAATAAGAAGTTTCAGCATTGTCAAGATAAAATAGATTACCTTTAGATTGTTCACCAGTACCGACCAACTTTCCTGTCTCATCATAGATTTTCACCTTTCTATTTTCAAATGCAACTCGGTGACTGTATTATTAATCTATGCTACACTCAACATATTATAATTAAGTCCTTTCACCCAATATGCATTTTCACATATGATCTTATTGTTCACCAATATAGACCCTTTTTCCTTTTACTAGATAAGGTGTATCATTTCACATTTTAACAGATTCACCATTATAATGTTCAAGGTATTCAAATTTATAAATTAGTGTTGTTTCAACATACATTTCTTCTTCTTCATAATCTTCTATCAAACCTACAAATACCACCTCAATGTCTTCATCAATGTTGGTGTTGGTGTCATCATCATCATCTTCAACAAGGTAACATGCCTTCTTGCCTGTATCTTTGTAATCTTGATTACTTTTTCTATCATACTGTCAGTTGCCTTTGTGTTCTCAGTTATCTCTTCTATCAAAATTCCTTTCATTAGATCCTTCATTAGTTTTCTCATCTTCTTTCCTGTTAGGACATCTAGAAACACTAATTCTAATCTCTTTACATTTAAAGCATACCAAAGGTTATTTTCCTCTATATCTTCCTTTACCTTTGTGCAATATTCTAGCCATTAATGCTTCAAGTTCATCAAGTTTATCCTCTTCACTTTCACTATCACTCGCATTTCTTATTCTATGTTTTCTGCTTGATTTATCAATTTTTAGAGATGAAATAAATGCGAACTCAACAATAGGAACAACACTATTGTCAGAATTATTCAACTCAAATGCAGTTAGTCTACCAATTAGACTATCAAGTGTAATATGATTTCTAGGATCTGGTCTCATCTCATGAATTACAGAAAATCTAATAGCATAAGCAGGTAACAAGGTTCTAAGAATTTTACTTACAACAGATGTGTCTTTATCAATAATATCTCCTGCTCCTCATATAGCATTCACAACCTCCTTGACTTGGTTACTATACTGGGATATGTTCTCTCCTTCTTACATTCTCATGTCATCAAAATTTCCTCTAAGACTTTTAGCTTTAGCCCTTAGTACATTCACATCTCCTCCATGATCTAGTGTAAGCTTGTCCCACATCTTGTGTTCTTGGCTTTCTCTCATCTGATCAACATTCAAAGGTCCAGAGGGTAATATAAAATCACTTTCCAAATAGTATGTAGCAGACTCACCAATCCCTGATAGATACAATTTCATTCTTCTTTTCCATGTCGAGAATTTGTGTTTTTTCAGCTTTGGCACCTCTCTCTTATACATCTTGTGATCTTTAGCCTAAGTCCTTTCAAACTTTCCTTCAAGCACTCTCTACTCTGATACCAATTGTTAGATACCTGAGAGGGGGGTCAATCAGTTAAGTCTAGTTATCCTACAGTCCCAAATACTCCCAGATGTATATAACAAAACTTTCAAATCAATTAATCAACTCAGTAATATAACAATTGTACCTTTCTCTTCATCTACCGATTTCCAGTAAATTAAATAATGTGTTTACTGATCAATCTAGTTATAGTAATGTGTAAGTAAAATAAAAATTCAACACATCCATACACATATAACACTTGGATTTTTAAAGTGGAAACCTTGTTAGGGGAAAAACCACTTGGGACCAGTAACCCAAAATAATTCACTCTTCTAAAGTGAGCTCGGTCAAGAGCCAACCTTGTTAAAGGTTACAAAACACATTGTGAGGTGTGACCTAGTTAGAGGATTTATCACTAAGAGATCTCCCTTGACCAAACATTCACTATGGTGTCAACAAGAAAACAATCAACATTCATTGAATGTCATATAGAGATGGTTAAGTCCCACTCAGTTAAGAGATTTATCTATAGCAATGGTTAGACTGATATAGTAATGATCTGATTCAAATACAATTTGATTTTCATATTTTCAAATCTACGCTAAGCTCAAAAATGCCTATGATCAATAATCAATTGAATCTCTTTGTTTCCTCCAACTCTATTCTGCTCGGTAATTATTTTCTATGTCGCTCGGTGTTCTCTATAGAATTGCCTAGTTCTATCTTCTACCAGTTTGATCAATAATGCATGAATTCAATCTTTTCACACAAATTCTCCTGTAGTAGACTCAATAATGAATATCTTGTCTCTTTATATAGAATTCATAAACCATTTTAATTCCATCCATAGATTTTTCCTCTTAATCTTCACAGTTGATTTTGTTTCTTTAACCTTCCTCAGTAGTTGTGTTAATAACATGTTTCATTCTACTTCATTCGATCATCCTTGAATTTTGTCAGTCATTTGATCATCATAACAAACATTATCTTTTACCACGGAATCATCAATAATTGTCCAACTCTTTATCTTTAGTCGGCATTCATAAGTTCTATTTATTTCTTTCACTCGGTCAATACCATAATGCATCGGTGATAACTAGCTCAGTTAACATTGTACTCGGTATACACTACACTTTCTCGATGTACACTGTTCCAACTCAGTGTATACTAAATTCTTTTTTTACCAACCACATGAACTTGTTCATTCTCAATCTTCAATCCATAATAGATTCCTGTAATACAATCAAATCACTAACATAATTTCATAGACTAATCAATAAGTTATCCAATGAATACCATATCCTTATCTTTCTCATCCATCTCATCTTCATGCAGATATCTCATTCCTTCATCATCATTTCCTTCTTAAGATGTTTGTAACCATCATGATAAGTATAGTCAAAACTAGTTGACATCAATGACAATACATTAACTAATTTAATGTCTCACATACACATTAGTATCTCGGTGATCATCAATCATTGCCTTTCAAATATCCAATCAGTTGTCAAACTCTCCCTCTAGATATTCAATCAGTTGTATTTTATCATTTTATTGGTAATCTATAACATAATATTTTAAAATGATTATGTTTGTAATAGACTTAATATATCGCTATAAAATAAAACTCCATTTTATTTAATGATTTAATGTGACACTTAGTGATTAATTTAATACTAAATTATAAAGATTCAAGCTAATCAATCATTGACATGGTTAATTATTATTGAGGAAAAATTAATATAGGTTAATTAATTAATTAACTAGCTAATTGTAAACGAGGATTTATTATTAGATTTTAATTAATCTAACTTAAATTAATTAAACCTAGGTAAGGGGGTAAGTTGTTTAATAACATGTGATTAAAATATAAAAACTTGATATTCCTAATTTAGATATGCCAATTAGTTTAAAAAGGGGTAATTTAAAACGATGCATTTATTTATGTCATTAGGTATAAATTTTAATAATGAAAGTACAATTAGAGGAAAATGGGATTACATTAGAATGAATTGATTAAAGTATTAAATTATCATTTAATTATTGAAGACTCTAATAAACCCAGCTTTGATTAAGTGTAATTTGTTAGATTTAAATATTTAAACCTCACTAAGAGTAGACACCTTGGTTAAACTGGGATGTTAAACCCAACCAAGGGACATTGACAAGTTAGGCTTCACTTTTTATGATTCCCCTTGATCTTTCTATCAACCTTACCCAATTACCCTTTGGGAATTTTTATACTTATGATCAGAGAAAACCTAACCTATTAATAAAAAGCATAAACATTCAAACATCAGCCTAACATCATATTCCTAGCATATAGTAAAAGCAATTTTCAAAGACACTTCAGATAGAGCTCAACAAGAGCACCCTGTCACCATTCGATTTGCTCTCGATTTAGGGATGTGGGTGTGCTCTCAAAAAATGTGGAGCATGTCCCTAATGTAGATTAGGAAGGTTTAGGATCAAATAGGGACCATGAGAACCCCATAGTAGCACAGAATCAGGTATAGAACACCTGATTTTCCCCTAGAACCTCAAGGAGCCTAATGAAGCTAAAATGCAGATTAAGCTAAGAATGATTATACTAGATTGATTTTAAGACCAAATATGAGTGTGATGATACAAATTATATGCAAAAACAATGAAATAAACTATATTAGTCCATTAATGCTAAGCTAAGATGTGAGTTAGAAAGCTTAGAAATGAACTAAATCTAATAATTAGGAATTAAGCTATGATGATCTAGAAGTAAATTAGCATTACAACACTACTTAATTTGATTATGTGAATTGGTATTTTTCTCTTGGAAGTGAGGTTATTTATAGGATTTTGGAAAGGGCTTGGGTTAGGAAGTGGAGTTAGGGTCAGATTCAGGGTTTGGGGTAGAGTCTGGGGTTGAGTTAGGGGTAAGGTTAGATGGATGAGGTTTAAGGGTTTCTCACACATGTGTGAGCAACACTAGGGAAGTGTGCCTAGGGAAACAAGGTGAAAGAGAAGACATGGGCTTAATTATGAGGTTGTAAGAGCTTTAATGAGGGTGTAAGAGGCCATTAATGAGTCTGTAAGGCTCATTAATGAGGGGGTTTGACTAAAAGTCAAAGGAGGGTGGATTAGACTAAGAAGGTTAGGAATCACCCTCTAAGTAGGTTTGGGAAGGGTTTAGGAAAGTTTAGAAGGGTTTAGGGTTTTTGGATTTAAATAAATATTAAATTTATTTGAGGATTGTGACATTATTTATCAAATAATGTTTCAATAAATAGGAGGAAAATCATTTAAATTTGATTTAAATGCTTTTGGCTACGGTTTCTTAATTAAATGTCTTTAATTAAAATAGGAGAGGAGATAATGATAATAAAAACTAATTAATGATGATGTCATCAGGGGTTTCTGCAAAATAAAATATTTTTATTTTGGCAAAGGCATTTTAGGTGTCTACATTTTGCCCCTCTTTGATGTGATTCTGCAAGTGGTCTGGTGTCAAAGACAAGAAAATAAGATGCCCCAGGCTACAATTGAAGAATAAGGGGTTGTACCCCCTTGAGAAAATAATGCAAAGAGGAAACTTTAGGGAATTTTCTCGAAAAGGGTGCAAGCAGGAAGGAGGAGATGGGAAGGAGGATAAACAGATGACCTTCCAAGAGAAAAGATGCATGAATGCAATATGATGTGAAATGCAGGATGCAGGATGAATCTATATGAAAGATGGAAGATGCAAGATTAATCTATATGATGTAGGATGGGGGGATTTAGCAAGCTCGTTGTGTTGGATTTTTTGAGAGCACAGCCTAGTTTGATATAGTAATGCGAGAGACCTACCAAGGTTACTTCGAACTCAAGGCCTTGTCACCAGAATTGCATAGGACTGACACAAAAAATAAGCATGCAAAGGGTTGCCCTAGCATCACACATGAAACTTAGAGGAGGCATTGTGGAAATGATGCTAGACAAACCACAAATAGATAACTGACTCATGGGAAGAAGCAAAAGATCAAAAGACCTTGCCCTAGATTGTCCTCATTCATAGCACACCATGATATAAATGATCATGGTGACTTTGAGATGAGGAACAATGAGAAGCCGTAAAAGATTAACAAGATCCAAAGGACAAAATCCAAGATCAAAATGATAAATCCAAAAGACATCCTTTGCCAAGGAGAGAGATTTATGTTGGATTGATGGGGGGAGATTAGGTTTGAACATGGTGAAGGATACATCATCATGGACCCAATTTGATTTCTTAGGTCAGACAATACAGAAGGATACATCTGTGCAGACCTAGTTTGATTAGGAGAATATTGTGGTGCTAATTGGAAAATGATGAGGGAGAATAGGCCCAGCTCTTCTAAGACTATAAGAGCTGAAGTTTCCTTCCAAGGCCTTACCTTCATTTCATTCAGGTAAGGGATAACCTAGCTGGCTGTTGCTTAAAACTTCTTGGCACGCACCCCTTTAGAATAGTAGGATAGCTGGATGCTATCATCCATTAGATACATCACATGACTCGCCATAGAATAGTAGGGGCCCTGCATGTGAATGCACAGGGTGGCCACTGGTTAGAATAGTAGGGTAGGGGTAGGGGAGAGGTGTGGGGGAAAGGTCAGTTTAGGTGTCTACATTTTTCCCCTCTTTGATGTGATTCCGAAAGTGGTGTGGTGTCAAAGACAAGAAAATAAGATGCCCCAGGCTACAATTTAAGAATAAGGGGTTGTGCCCCCTTGAGAAAATAATGCAAAGAGGAAACTTTAGGGAATTTTCTCGAAAAGGGTGCAAGCAAGAAGGAGGAGACGGGAAGGAGGATAAATAGATGACCTTCCAAGAGAAAAGATGCATGAATGCAATATGATGTGAAATGCAGGATGCAGGATGAATCTATATGAAAGATGGAAGATGCAAGATTAATCTATATGATGTAGGATGGGGGGATTTAGCAAGCTCGTTGTGTTGGATTTTTTGAGAGCACAACCTAGTTTGATATAGTAATGTGAGAGACATACCAAGGTTACTGGGAACTCAAGGCCTTGTCACCAGCGTTGCATAGGACTGACACAAAAAATAAGCATGCAAAGGGTTTCCCCAGCATCACACATGAAACTCGGAGGAGGCATGGTGGAAATGATGCTAGACAAACCACAAATAGATGACTGACTCATGGGAAGAAGAAAAATATCAAAAGACCTTACCCTAGATTGTCCTCATTCATAGCACACCATGATATAAATGATCATGGTGACTTTGAGATGAGGAACAATGAGAAGCCGTAAAAGATTAACAAGATCCAAAGGACAAAATCCAAGATCAAAATGATAACTCCAAAAGACATCCTTTTCCAAGGAGATAGATTTATGTTGGATTGATGGGGGGAGATTAGGTTTGAACATGGTGAAGGATACATCATCATGGACCCAATTTGATTGCTTAGGTCAGACAATATAGAAGGATACATCTGTGCAGACCTAGTTTGATTAGGAGAATATTGTGGTGCTAATTGGAAAATGATGAAGGAGAATCATTGTGACCAAGGATAGGTGACAAAAGATGTTGCTGAAGTATGAGGCTGGGTGAGACAATTTTATCTAACCAAATGTTTCTACAGGACTGATGAGGATATGTAAAACAAGACGTGATGATATGGACAATGGATGGGGAGATATGTTCAATGGATATTTACAAAAGCTCAGGGATTCGGATAATAGGAAGATCTTTCTATACAAGATATATATAGAATATGTACATGATTTGGGATAGTAACTCAGTGCTGCATATTGGATAGGCTTGAGGATAGAACACCTTGGGATTGATGGACTGGTGGTGGGGATGTGGATTGGATAAAGAGGACTGGGATGGGGGGATGGGAGTTGGATAGATAATTACTCAATCCATAATGTATGGCGCTTGTTTCCAGGTTTTCACCAACATACTTGTCCAAGGCACTTGAATTTCCATTGGACAATTATTTTTCTTTGCTTTTTGCTTTTTTTATTTTTTTTTGTATTTTTTTGGATTTTTCCAATTTTTATGGATTTTCTAGATTTTTCAAAGTTTGGTTCAGGCATAGAACCTCTTTAGATGTATGATGTTGATAGGATAATTCAAGGGCTCACCTTCTGGTTTTGATAACCAATAGGCTCCAGAGCCAAAGCATGCTATCATAATATAGGGGCCCAACCAATTAGGCTCAAACTTGCCTTTTTCTCACTATGTGCTTGCACTTTTTTATTTTCTTTAAGGACCATGTCTCTGACTTGGAATTTCTTGGATGGACCTTCTTGTTATAACTCCTTTTGATTTTATTCTAGTATGAAACTAGATGATCATATGCTTTCTACCTCTTTTCATCTAACAAGTCTAGCTATGTAAGGCGTGCCACGTGATAGTCCTCATCTATGGTATAGTTCTTCATGGAGACACGCAAGGATGGGAGCTCAACCTCGATAAGTAGAACACCTTTGGTACCATATATAAGAGAATATGGGGTGGTTCCTATGGGAGTGTGATAAGAAGTATGGTAGGCCGAAAGGGTGGGATTTATTTAGAGGTGCCAGTCACAACCAGAATCATTGACAAACTTCTTGAGGATTTTGAGGATGGTTTTGTTGGTTGCCTCAGCTTGGTCATTTCCTTGAGGGAAGTATGGGTTGGAGAAATGATGGTAGATGTGGATTCTAGCACACAAATCATCCACATGCTAGTTTTCAAAAGGTGTGTCATGATCTGTGAAGATGGTGGATGGGATGCCAAAGTGGCAAATGATATGGTATGGGATGAACTTGGATATATGAATGCCAGGAGTGAGGATGAGAAAAATCACTTCAACCCACTTTGTAAAGTATACTGAATGTCAAACTCACTTAGCAGCATGACCCATTTTTCCATATGGCCTATGAGAGTTCTCCTTGATAACAGATACTTGAGTGGGTCCACCTTTGAGATCATCTTGATTGTGTGGCTAAGCATGTAATGTCTAATATTTTGAGTGGAAAAGACCACTGCAAGGCATGCTTTCTCTATTGGTGATTAATTGAGCTCATAGACAACAAGATTTTGATTGATATAATAGATGGCTCTCTCTTTGTTATTTTCATCATGATGTGATAAGAGTGCCCCTAATGTTGTAGTAGTTGCGGAGATGTAGAGAATCAGAGGGCATCCTAAAACTGGTGGTACAAGGATGGGAGAGTTAGCTAGATATTCTTTTAGCTTCTCAAATCTTCTCTGACATATTGGATCTCATTTGAAGCTTGTGTCCTATAGAGCAGATGTGTGAAAGGTTGGCACTTGTCTGCCAATTATGATATGAATCTATGCACTAATTGAAATTTTCATTGCAAGCTTCTGAGCTACTTGAGTGTTCTTGGTGGAGGCATTTATGTAATGGCTTTGACTTTTTTAGGGTCAATCTTTATGTTAGATCATGATATGATGAAGCCCAGTAAATTTCTAGATGTTACACCAAAGACACACATTTTTGGATTTAGCTTCAGGCCATAATGATGCAGACGGTCGGATACACTTTCAAGGATGTCTAGGTGTTCACATCGTGTCTTGTATTTTTCAAGGATATTATCCACATAGTCTTCCATGGTTTTTTGTTTCATATCATGGAAGATGGTTGTCATTGCTCATTGATAGGTGGTGTTGGAGATTTGCCAGCAGGCCAGTACTGACTGTATGTTTGTCATTGATGATAACATATGGAAAGTAGCATGCATGGATGTCTTATGTAGTAAGCCTTTAGTATATGATGCATGGACATGATATCAGCATGATATCATGGGCATAGAGGTTAACTGTAAGTATAGAAAGTTATATAGCAGCTTGTGTCAGCAGCGTTCCTGATAGAGTTACAGGCAGTGTTCTATGTATGGTTGTCTGTATAGTTGTCTTATGGGCATGCACCCTAGGATATATGTTGAAGACATGTTAGTGATGTTTTAGTTATGAATGCATAGTCTAATGATGAATGCAAGTGAAGTTATGCAATTGTTATTCACCAGTAGTAATTTCCTGTGTTTGTTCAGAAGAGCCGACAGAGATTTTATTGTTTCTTGAGTTGCACCTATCTTGAGGATATGCACCCTTGGAGTTAAGCTTGGAGAAGTGTTATTAATGTTCGGTTAAGAGTTCATAAGTTAATTTAGCTTACAAAGAAAGTTTGAGTTGTTTTGGTAGAGCTGATAGTGTGTGGCATGCGTCTACAATTATTTTATTAGATAGGTCCCAGAATGAGTTGCGTACATAATAGAGCTGATAGAATGATTGTTGGAGTTTATTATGGTTTCTCTAATATGATTTCAAGGTGGTTCTAATAGGCTAGCTTGATTATATCATTTGGAGGAAGGATATTTATAGGAAGTCATTTGTGATTGCTTGAGTTTGGTTCATGGTTGATTAAGCAGAGTGTGTGAAGTGTTGAGCCATCACAAGAAGGTCAATGTGACTAAGTAGAATATATGTGCTATTCATTAGAACTGATCTAGACAGTAGGTCAAAGTGCAGTTCACCAAGATCTAGATATAGTGTGTATCTGTTATTCAGAAGGTTGTAGCCTTTGCCCCTTTGAGTAGTGAGCTCTCGAATAGTGCATCCTCTCCCCTAATAGGGACAATTGTAAAAGACTCCTAATAGGGTCCAACCCTTAACTAGGTCTACTGTACTTCATATATTTTAAAGCTACTCCTAACAGGGTAAAGGATCTTCTAACAAGGATCATTATACACTAGTATAGAATATTAGTGGGTATCAAGTACCACCGGGGTTTTTACCTATTTGGATTTCCCCCTAACCAAAATATTGGTGTTGTGTTCATGTTTTCTTTCATTTTTTTTATGCTTTATGTTTAAGTATACTTAATTGGATAAAGAATTGAAACTTGTAGATAACTGATTCACCCCCCCCCCCCCCTCTCAGCTATCTCTTGGGACTATTCCTAACAATTGGTATCAGAGCCAAGTGCCTCGGAGAGAATTTTAATAGCTTGAGGTTAATCAGATGACATACTTTAGGAAAGAGAGTCCTAAGTTTTATGGAGAAAATTATCTTGATTGGAAGAACAATATGATGACCCATTTACAGTGTATTGCTTATGAAGTTTTCAATGTAACTATCAAAGCAGCCAAGATTCCTACTTTAGAAGACCTTGAATAGGATGATGCTACTAACACTCAAAAGGAATTGTTTCATCATAATGCTATAGCTAAAGAATCCCTTATCAGCACCCTATTTGATAGTGAGTTTTCAGAGATAAAGAAGGTAGACACTACCCACAAGATATGGAAGTACCTTGCAGACATATTTGAAGGAGAGAAGCAAGAAAAGGATGTGCGTAGAAAGACATGGAAGAAAAGATTCAATGCATTAGAGATACTGCCTAAAGAAAACATTAGAGCTTATAATCAAAGGGTCAATGAAGCAGTTGCTACAATTAGGAACAATGGTGGAGAGATCTCAGAAGAATATATTATGGACAAGTTGATGACTACTCTCACTCCAGAATATGAAAGAAAGATCAATATCCTTGATGAGACCATGAAGCTTACATATAATTTTAAGAGAGAGACCTTGATCAGAAAAATCTCAGCTTTTGAGATTTCAAGATTGAAGACAGAACCTAAAAGTGAGACAGCCTTCAAAGCAACAATTCATGGTAAGAAATCTGCAAACACTTCGGGTAATTTTGATGATGATGATGAAGAGAAAACTTGAGATGATTTTATTGCTATGGTTGCTAAAAGAGAAAAGAAAGGAAAAGGAAAATATGAAGTTCAATTGCCTTTCAAGTGCTTTTCATGTAATAAGATAGGTCACTTTGCATCTAAGTGTCCCACTAGAGTTAGAAAGTTCAAAAAGGATTATAAGTCTAGGTATTCTAAGGAATGCTTCTATGCTGGAGATGGAGTCTTAGATGAAGAATCAAGTGAAGAATAAATTGGATTCATTGCTATTATAGATAAAACAAATATTAATTCAATTCCTAAAAATGAGAAAGTAAATCAAGAGTTAGCATTGATTTCCCAAGCAGACATAAGGATAGACTGGATTATAGATAGTGGTTGTTCACATCACATGATAGGTGATAAAGGCAAATTTGTTCATCTGGACAAATAAAATGGTGGTATGGTTAGATTTGGAGACAACACTTCTAAACCAATAGTTGGTAGAGGAGTCATCACTCTAGATGGAAATAACAGTATTGATGATGTTCTTTATGTTGATGGTTTGAAACATAACCTTCTCAATGTTGGACAGTTACTTGGTAAAGGCTATCAGTTGGAGTTCAAAGATGACAAATGCATCATTAACAACAAGGATGGTGTTATGATTTCATCAGGCTCAAAGACAAGAGGTAATGTTTTTCAACTCAATTCAGAAGCAATTTGTTTTGTTGCTAAAGTTGATGACAGTTGGTTATGGCACAAAAGACAATGTCATATCAATTTTGATAACATAGTGAAGATAAGAAATGTTAAGGTAGTAAGAGATCTACCTAGCATAGAAAAGTCAGTTGATAATATATGTAGGGAATGTGTGATGGGAAAGCATGTGAGGAATTCATTCAGGAGCAAGCACAATTAAGTAGAAAACAAGTTGGATCTGATCCATACAGACCTATGTGGACCAACTCAAACAAGATCATACTATGGTGAAAGGTATTTCATTTTATTTGTTGATGATTATACTAGAATGATGTGGGTTGCATTCTTGAAAGATAAGTCAGAAGCATTTGATAAGTTCAAAATATTCAAAGCTAAAGTTGAGAATGAATCTGGATTAAAGATAAAATGTTTGAGATTGGATAGAGGAGGAGAATTCACCTTTGACAAATTTTATGAGTTCTACGAAGAACATGGCATAAAGAGATAGTTAAGTGCACCTAGAACACCTCAGTAGAATGGAATTGCAGAGAGAAGGAATAGGATCATTCTTGATATAGCGCGCACCATTATGATAGAAGGAAAAGTTGTACACACCTATTAGAGAGTTGCGGTCAATACAACAATCTACATAATCAATAGAATTCAGCTAAGGCCAGGCACTGACAAAACACCTTATTAGCTATGCTTTGGTAATGTTCCCATAGTAAAATACTTTAGAATCTTTGGAAGCAAGTGCTACATCAAGAGGGATGAAGTAATAGGCAATTTTGATGCAAGAAGTGATGAAGGTATTTTTCTTGGTTACTCTACTAAAAGTAAAGCTTATAGATGTTTCAATTTAAGATTGAAAAAGATCATTGAAAGTGCTCATGTAAATATTTATGAAAAGTTTATGATTCAAGAAAGATATCATGATTACTCACCCATGATTGAAGAACCTAGACCCTCCACTAGTGAGACAGTTATTGAGGAAACGTTTGACAGCATTGATGTGTTGTTCAATGACCCTGAGACAAGTGAAGAAGGTACTCCTAAGGATGATGAGTCAGCATCACCTAAAGTTCCAAAGTTTACATCAAGAAATCATTCCAAGAAAGACATAATTGGAGATCAGAGCGGCAAAGTCTTAACAAGATCACAAGAAAAGAACTCAGCTAGCAATGATGCGTTATGTTTACTATCTCAAATTGAACCTCTAAGTGTTGAAGATGCTTGTAAGGATTCAGATTGGCATGATGCTATGAAAGAAGAACTTGATTAGATCATTAAGAATGACACTTGGGAACTAGTCCCAAGACCTAGTGATAAGAATGTGATTGGAACAAAGTGGATATTCAGAAACAAGATGAATGAAGATGGTATAGTAGTAAGAAATAAAGCAAGATTAGTATGTAAGGGATATGTGCAAAGAGAAGGCATTGATTATTCAGACACATTTTCACCTTTGAGTAGATTAGAAGCTATTAAGTTGTTTTTAACTTATGCTACAGTTAAAAACTTCAAAGTTTATCAGATGGATGTCAAATCAGCATTCTTGAATGGAGACTTAAAAGAAGAAGTATACATTGAGCAGCCTGAAGGATTCACCTTATCAGACAGACCTGATATGGTATGTAGATTGAAGAAGGCCCTCTATGGACTTAAGCAAGCCCCTAGGGCATGGTATGAGAGACTAGATGGATACTTAACAAAGATTGGATTCAAGAAAGGAGTAGCAGATTGTAATCTATTCATTAGAGAGACATCTAAAGTTTTGTTACTTGTAGCTATATTTGTTGATGACATTATCTTTGGAGGTAATGACAAACTCAGTATTGAATTTGCCAAAGAAATGTACAATGAGTTTGAGATGAGTATGATTGGTCCTATCAAGTACTTTTTGGGATTAAATGTGCAACAGATAGAAAATGGGATTTTCATTAATCAATCAAAGTATGTGAAAGAGATACTGAAGAAATTCAAGATGGATGATTGCAAGCCAGTAGGAACCCCTATGATTATTGGATGCAAGCTTACAAAGGATGACTCACCAACAGTTGATATAACATTATACAAGTCAATGATTGGTAAATTGATTTATCTTACTTAGAATAGACCTAATATTTCAAATGCAATTGGCATATTTGGAAGATTTGCAGCGGAGCCTAAACAAAGTCACCTCATGGTAGTAAAAAGGATATTTAGATACTTACAAGGAACTATATACTATGGTTTATGGTATCCCAATTCAAAAAATGTTGAGCTTCATGTATACACTGATGCAGATTGGGCAGGATGTGTTGATGATAGAAAGAGTACATCAGGAGCAGTGTTTCTTGGTGATAGACTTTTCACTTGGACAAGCAAGAAACAAAATTGTATTTCTCAGTCAATAGTAGAAGTGGAGTATGTTGCAGCAAGCTTCAATTGTTCTACAATTGTGTGGATCAAGAAGATGATAAAAGATTTTGGAATTTAGATTGATTATCCTATTGTTATTCACTATGATAACACTAGCACTATCAATTTGTTGAAGAACCATATGATGCATGCAAAGACAAAGCACATTGAGATCAAGTATCACTTCCTAAGAGAGAAAGTGGCAGAGAAAAAAGTTAAGTTGGACTATGTGAATACTAAGGAACAGTTGGTAGACATATTCACAAAGCCCTTGCCTAAGGATACTTTTGAGTATCTCAGGGGGAAGTTGGGAGTAATTCCCTTCCCTGATTCTACTTAGAAGGAAGCAGGAATGGCATCAGTCCTCTGGGACTGATGGAAGGTTGACTACTCTACCTCAGGAGTAGTACTAGTTCTTAAAATGAGTGGCACACTTTTCCATTGATGTCAAAGGGGGAGTATATATATAGAGTCATGAAAAAACAAAAAAGAGGAGTAATATACTAAGGGGGAGCAACATTCAATTATGACAGCAGTACAGTTGAGGAAATGGAGAATATTAGAAAATATTGCAGCAGATGGAGGATTCATCTTTGGGGAAGTTTTGAAGAGGAAATGGAGAATTTTATAAAAGAAATATTCATTTGGGTTGATGGTGGTTTTTCATGCCACATGTTGCCATCAATGCCAAAGGGGGAGATTGTTGGAGATTTTCCAATAGGCTAGTACTGACTGTATGTTTGTCATTGATGACGACATATGGAAAGTAGCATGTGTGGAAGTCTTATGTAGTAATCCTTTAGTATATGATGCATGGACATGATATCAACATGATATCATGGGCACAAAGGTTAACTGTAATTATAGATAGTTATATAGCAGCTTGTTTCAGTAGTGTTCCTGACATAGTTACAGGAAGTGTTCTATGTATGGTTGTTCGTATAGTTGTCTTATGGGCATGCACCCTAGGATATATATTGAAGACATGTTAGCGATGTTTCAGTTATGAATGCATAGTTTAATTATGAATGCAAGTGAATTTATGTAGTCACTATTCACCAGTAGTAGTTTCCTATGTTTGTTCAGAAGAGCCAACAGAGATTTTATTATTTCTTGAGTTGCACCTATCTTGAGGATATGAATCCTTGGATTTAAGCTTGGAGAAGTGTTATTGATGTTTGGTTAAGATTGCATAAGTTAATTCAGCTTAAAAAGAAAGTTCCAGTTGTTTTGGTAGAGCCAATAGTGTGTGGCATGCGTCTACAATTATTTTATTAGATAGGTCCCAAAATGATTTGCATACATAATAGAGCTGATAGAATGATTGTTGGAGTTTATTATGGTTTCTCTAATATGATTTTAAGGTGATTCTTACAATTTGACTTGATTATATCATTTGGAGGAAAGATATTTATAGGCATTCATTTGTGATTGCTTGAGTGTGGTTCATGGTTGATTAAGTAGAGCATAGCAGAGTGTGTGAAGTGTTGAGCCATCACAAGAAGGTCAATGTGACCAAGTAGATTATATATGCTATTCATTGGAACTGATCCAGATAGAAGGTCAAAGCATAGTTCACCAAGATCTAGATATAGTGTGTATTTGTTATTCAGAAGGTTGTAGCCTTCACCCCTTTGAGAAGTGAGCTCTCGGAAAGTGCATCCTCTCCCCTAATAGGGAAAATTGTAAAAGACTCCTAACAGGGTCCGACCCTTAACTAGGTCTATTGTACTTCATATATTGTAAAGCTACTCCTAATAGGGTAAAGGATCTTCTAACAAGGATCATTATACACTAGTACAGAATATTAGTGGGTATCAAGTCCCACCAGGGTTTTTACCTATTTGGGTTTCCCCATAACCAAAATATTGGTGTTGTGTTCATGTGTTCTTTCATTTTGTTTATGCTTTATGTTTAAGTATACTTAATTGGATAAAGAATTGAAACTTGTAGATAACTGATTCACTCCCCCCCCCCCCCTCTTAGTTATCTCTTGGGACTATTCCTAACAGGTGGCTCCTGCGTTCTTTAGCCAAAATGGCATCATATTGTAGAAGAAGGTACCCCATGGTGTTGTGAACATTGTTTTGTGTTGATCTTCCTCTGCTATTTGGATTTGATTGTACCCTAAGAAGCCATCCATAAGTTACAACATCTCATGGCCTATTGTGAGATCCACTATCATGTCAATGTTAGGTAGGGGAAATCATTCTTGGGACATTATTTATTTAAGTCTCTAAAGTCTTTGTAGATTCTTATCTCTCTTGAAGGCTTAGTGGCAGGCACCATGTTGGAGATCCACTCTGAGTAATCAATGGCTTTGATGATTTTGGCTTGTAGGAGCTTTTCTAATTCTACCTTCACCAATAGGGCTACTTTAGGTTGCATTTTGCATAGCTTCTACTTTACTTGCTTGACATTAGGGTCTACTGAAAGATTGTGCACAATAATATTTGGATCAATCTCTGGTATGTGTGTATATGACCATGAAAACTTGGTGGTAGCTCCTTTGAGAAGTGCAGTGAAAGCCATTTATTCACCCTCTCTTAGAGATGCTATGGTGTAGGTGATTCTTGGGCATTCTTCTATGCCTAAGTTGACTGGATTTGTTTCCTCAATGATGATGGGTGATTTCTCTAGCCAATAGTCCTAGATGGGAGGAAGAGGCAAGTATTCATCTTCTAGCACCTTAGAGAGGTTTTCACTATAAGATACACCCTTTATGTTTACTTTTTTAGAGTCAAAATGTGCCCTAGAGAGATTTTCACATAAAGACTCTCTCTTTTCTTTTTCTTTTTCAATTTTGCTGCTAAATATTACCTCTTCCCCAAAATATCCTTTAGGGTCGAGATTCCAGACATGAGTTGATTCTTGGTGTTGATCTATTTTTTAGCTTGATGCTCCCATGAATCTTAGGAGCACTTCTATGCTTTGTAACTCATCGATATGTGTGATGCTTGGTTTTATCATAGTCTATGAGTTTGGGATGGTTGAGGGGAAGTTCAATAACATTAATGGCAAGTTGATGGAGGATAGAAGTGCCCAAGAGGGTATCATCATCAAAGATGTCATCGTAAGATTTATTTTCTTCCTCTTCAAGGATGTCTTCGATCTCTACAAGTTCATCCTGGATATTCAAGAGGGGAACATTGGGAAAGTTGATGCCCCCAATTGCAGTATTGGGTTCTTGTATGCGCAGGCGAGGGGTATTAAATCCAAGACCTTGATGTTTTGGATTTTTTGAGGTTTTGATTAGATCTTTGTTGCTGCTTTCTTGTGGTCTGAGACCACTGCCTTGGTATTTCCATTTCTCTGTGGCATACTTGTGTGATGATGGATATTTCTCCTTAAAGTATTGGACAAGTTTGGTGTCAAGAGGTGGGGGATCTCTGTATAGCTACCGATTAATGTCAAGTTCCATCTCAAGGATATCTATATTTCCATGGGAAACAAATTTTAACAATCCCAACTACTTGATTTCCTAATTGGCTTTAATAGGATTTCTTTCATGGCTTGGACACCCTTGTGTATGTGGATCAAGTGGTAGGGACCCTACTACAAATGCATCGATTAGGTTGTACTCACCATAGCCCTGGTTGTTGATCTTGATGAAAGAGAGAGTGGAGGTGAGGATAGTCTCTGGATCACTATGGAATTGGGATGAGCTGGTGATAGAAGTGCCAATCTCAGTTCTAGGACAATGAGTGTAGTGGGGGAATGAATATTCCAACACACATCAGTATATAAAGGGTTTTGGATCGGCATGGTTGGTGATCTTAGTACCTTGATGTAAAAATTAAAGGCACTGGTGATAAGTAGATGGTATGGCTTTAATGGAATGGATCCATGGTCAGCCAAGGGGATGTTATACAATAGGTCTAGATCAACAACATGGAAAATGGTGTCTTGAGTTGCAGGGCCCAACTTGATTAGAAAAAAAATAGTACCTTCAGAGGTACGCTCCAAGTTATCATAGGCCTTGATGGTGATAACATCATGTGATATATCCGCCTCTGTAAATCCCACTTGTTGAATGAGCTTTAAAGTGCACAAGTTTAGGGTTGAGCCATTATCTATCATGACCCTCTCAATGATGAAGTCTCTAACCATGATGGAAATGTGGAGAGGGAGATTGTGGTCAAGCTCAATAGCTAGTATATCATAAGGTTTGAAGGAAAGCACACAGGACACCGATAGATATCCCATAAGGTTCTCGAACTGGATGGTATTAATGTTTGTGGGGACATGTCCTTCTTGGAGGGCTCATTTGAGGATCTCTTGATGGATGGGCAAAGTGTGGAGAAGGTCAAGGATGGAGATTTGGGCAGGTGTATTCCCAAGGTTTTCTAGAAGATTATATTAGGAATTGTGAGCTGGCCTTGGATTTGCACCAATGATAGATATCCAGCCTCTGTAGGTGGTAACAACACACTGACTATCTCCTCCCTTAACATGGATGACATTGACTATGGGCTCAACTTGGGTTATGCATTTGACAAATTTGTCATAGTTGATATGGGAAGTAGTATAGTCTTTATGGTCAGCATGGTCTCCTTTTTTGCCTTTGCCTTGGTTATGGGGTGGAGGATTGGTATTGAATTGGTTCTTCCCAGTGTTGTGTTGAGGGAACACATTCTGATAGATCTTTAGATTGGAAATAGGCAAGGCTTGGGCTGGTGTGTCCAATTGGATATCTTTTCTATCAATGAGTCTTGGATATAGTTCTTTAGTTTCATGCACCTGAGGGTTGTCTATCCTTTAACATGATCATTATCATAGTACTCATCATCTTTGTACCAGTTAGGCTTGGGAGTTACATTATCAAATTGTTGAGTTGGTGGGTAAGTGATTAGATTGGCTTTAGCCATTCGATGGAAGATTACATCTAGTGGTTCACCAAGAGGTGTGAAGGTACATTTATGATGTGTCTAGACTCAAGGCTTGTTTTGGTTTTGGGTAGTGGATATGGCATTAGCCTAATTTTCAAGGTTTCCTTGATTTGTTTGTTGTTGGTAATTCTGCATAGGTTGTTGGTTGATTTGGGTTTGTTGTTGTTGGTATGCAGCAGGAGCTGTAGGACCGGCCACAACAATTTCAACACACTTTGTGTCAGTGGCTCTATCGGTAATAACATTCTTATTTCTATTCCAATAGAAGGGTTTATCATTATTAGACTTGTTGTGGGAATCATCTTTGTAGTGTTAGATTGTTCCTTCATCTAGGAGGCCTCGTTCGATATCTATCCCCTTGCTTTTGATGTCTTGATAGGTTTAGATGAAGTTCATCCTCATGAAGTGGGATAGTTTGGGATGAAGGTTATCAATAAAGATTTTGGTAAGATGCTTCTCAAGTGGTTGATATGATAACCTGGTAGTGAGATTTTTTCATCGTTGTAAGTAATCAGCTAGGATCTCTCCTCCTTTATATTTTGAGTTGCAAAGGTCTAACAAGGACAACTCATTCTTGACATTATGGGCATATTGAGCAATAAACTTCTGAGAGAGTTCAACAAAGGTTGTGACTATTCCATAGGGTATCTTGTAGAACCTCTCAATAGTAGTTCCTCCCAAGCTTTTGGGGAATAGGCGCATAAGGAAGTTATCATTGTATCCCACTTCTTGACATGCCATATAGAACTCTTTGACATTGCTAACCAGATCTCCCTTCCCTTGATATTTGTTGAACTTGGGTGTCTCAAAGGGTTTGGGAAAGGGGATCATTGTGATTGATCTATCAAAGGGATAGGGATAGACCTTGTTAAATTTGAAGGCCTTGCTCTCTATCTCGGTCTTGACCTCTTTAAGAGCATTCTTCGTCTCCTCCCATTCTGCATTAATTGGTGTTGGAGTGGTTACTCCCATTGGGAAAGGATCTGATGGTGCTTGTGAATATGGATTGTTTTGTGATCGATATTGCAGAGTTGGATATGGAGATTTCCTAGCAAGATAGGTAGATTGGAATGGATGTTTGGGGATGGTTGCTGTAGAAGATATTATTGCTGAGGTGCGGGAGCATATTGTTGTGGAGGATATGGAGTTGCTTATTTCTGCTAGGGTATGATGGTATTTTTTTACTAGGAGATGGTGGGATATTTCTCCTACGCTAGATAGGATGATGCTTGTTGTTGCTAGGGGATGATGGGATGATGGGATGTTGTTGCTGCTATGCTAGGAAGAAATATTTTTATGGAGGAGGCTGATGGAATTATGCAGATTGCTGATAGGATGGTCCTTGATGTACTTGGCTTTGGGCTTGGCTGATTTAGGTGGGATTCATTCCTACATTACTTAGGGGTGGAATGGATGTTGGGAAGCTAGTGATAGGGGGTGGTTGTGTAAGGTAGCTGGTGAGATGAGATGAACTATGTTATTGGGGTGATGGAACTATTTGAGAAGTGGTGGGTGGTACAAAGAGATAGTTGGTGTATCATCTTAAAATGGAAGCACTTCCATCTTAATAGGTTTAGCACCCTCTTTTAGTACATTTATCATGATAGACTTGCATTTAGGATGCATTCTACACTTATCTTCTTCATTCTAGGTGAAATTAGGGTTAGGATCCTGAGGATTCTCCTTAATTTCCCTCTTCCATGGCTTTATTTTCTAGGTAGGACTTAGAAATAGGTCCTCCTGGCCTTGATCACATTCATCATAGGATTTTATGCCTATCCTTGGCATTATGTCTCATTCTGCTATCATTTCTTGGTCTCCAAACACCCCCAGGACCTCCTGTCCTGATTTTGGCTGGATTTGGGCCCACAGGGTCAAAGTCAAGGTTGATCCTGACTAGGTCAGGATCGAGCTCATTTTTTACCTCCTCTGGAATCTTTGACCCTTTCTAAAATCTGGTCTTGACGGGCCCCAAAATCAATGTTGGGCCCTTGGATCTAAGTGTGAAAAGGTTTTAATTCAAAATTCATTTAATTGTTTTCCCTCCTTAGTTGGTTATTGTGATTGGACCTTAATTCGAGGTGAAATTTGAATTATGGGTCCTCACATTGCTCTAGGAGCCTCACCTTGAAACATCTATATAAAGACTCTCATTTGCATTCATTTTCACCAAGCAATTTGATGATGAAGTGCTCTCAAGGAGACAATTTCATGAACAAGAAGATTTCAAGCAAGCAAGGAATAGTGAAGATGCAAGATTGCAAGAGGATGATATAGAAGATCAAGACATTGTTGACATCAAGCATCTTTGTGAACACATACTTGGAGCAAGAGAGATCCTTTCTTCCTTGATCCACCATTATCTATTTTCAAGCATTCAAAGATACAATCATGGAGTATCAATTACGGATTGTGAGTTGGGTAGAAGTACTTTAGCCTTGGGGGCTTGGTATGCTTTTCTATCTCATTCAATTCTATGCATTGTTGTTTCATACATATTCATGCTAGGGTTTTGATCTAGAGGATTAGATCTTGGCATTACATACACACACACATTCTATTTCAATCGGCTATTTGTGGAGGTGGAGATCACCAAAATGGGGGTTTGACTAAAGCAAAACCCTATATAGCCACCCCCAAAACCCCCTTTTTTAGATATCTATAGTTGTTGTTTCGGGAATTAGAGGACAGATCTGAGTACCCTTTTCACCGAACTTCCGAGATCTATGAAAAAAGTCAGAATCGACCTTCAGAATAAAAATGTAGCCTTTGACCTTTTATGAGGGTCAAAGACTACCTGCTGTCGGAAAGACAAAATTTTTATGGGTTTTCTCTGTCTCAGCTTCCTGATCCTAGATCTAGTTACAAAATCCTCTGAAACTCCACATAGGCTCTAGAAAATAGGTATTTCTAAATCAATTTCATGATGAGGTATGTACCTTGACCAAGTTAACTTTCAAGTATTTCCATATTTACTTATGTTATTTCAATTCAAAACAAATATATTACAAATGAATAGTGTTGAATGTTAGGTGCATTGTTAAGGCTCCATTTTTCCCCTATTCAATTGATATATGAAGGAAAGGATGAAGCTGGTGGAGGTTGCGATGGTTGTTGTTATGCTACTTGAGGAAAATTTAATTGTTGGTTTGTGGGCATGGATATGTGGGATTGGGTTGGTATACCCAAGGCTTGTATTTATGCTTGGGTGAGGCCCCAACGAGAGCCTATTCATGGTGGGAGTGTGATGCAGAGGATACGAAAATGATGATGGGATTCTAGGATGTAGATGGTGGATTTTGAGATCCGATGAAGGGCATCCCTTTTGTGAAGGCATTTTGTTTGACTTGTGTGTGAGCGATGAAAGGTGGCGGTGGAATGTATGCTTGGGTAAATGCTTGTTGATAGGAGGAAGAAGGTGCTTATGTTCCCCATGGGAAGGATGGTGATGATGTGGAGGATTTCTGAGTAAAAGAGGGAAATGGTTGTGTTGCTCCTGGAAAGGATGGTATTGATGTGGAAGCTTGCTAAGTGAAAGAGGAAATTGATTGTGTTTCCCCCATAAATGATGTTGTTGCTTGGCTTAAGGAAGTTGGAGGTTGGTGTTTTCTGAAGCTTTGATCCTGAGTGGTGGCTTGAGATATTGTAGAATATTATGGTGTTTTCATGATAGAAAAGTGAGTGGATTGTGCTATTTATTATTTTGTGGGCTTCATGAAGCTACTTTGCAAGAGATGGGGGATGGGTGAGGCTTATTGAGATATGTCCAAGTTAGGATTGGGGAATTTTTGGATGACGGGGGTATAGGTTTTAGCTGGAATGTGGATTGTTTTGATGGGGATGAGAGGCCGGAGATGTGGTGGAAGGGAAGTACCCTCTTGTGTGAAATTTTCCATTATAGTCCATCAATTCTAATCAATGATCGCACTTACCATTTGTGCATGCCTTGGATGGCTCATGAATGTTTCCATGGAAAATGAAGTCGGGGGTCCATTTGGGTCTTCCCATACATTCTCAATTTGTGGGATCTGTGGATTGTAGGTTACAATCACGCTAGTAGAATTGTTAGGATCAGATGAACTAGTGGCCAGATTGGGGTCCATATTCCTTCTCCTCTTGGATTGCGTCTCATAAGGCATGGAATGAAAATCTAAGATGAAGATGTAGATGATGGATGGATGTAAAGTGCTTTCTAAAAACTCTAATGATGATAGATGAAGATCTAAAGAAACTTTTAAGGATGGTGGATTTCTAACATGTGATACAAGGATATGGAACAACTAAAGGATAGAGGGATACTGAAGGAGGATGGAAGATGGTGAAAGATAGTGGGAGGCTTGATTTGGATCAAGGATGATAGGATATTGGTGGAGGATGGTGGGAGATTTACTAAGTTTTGGTCAATGAGTTATTGCTTCTTGATGTAGGATCAAATAAGATTGGATTGTCAACCTAAGATAGACTAATGATCTTCAGAAGATGGGATTCTTTTCAATGCATGCCAATCTCTTGCTCGAGATGATGAGGCTTACAAGGAAAAGTAAGGATGCCCTAGACAATTCTTAGTCATAGGGTGGAGATTTCTAATTTGGGATAAGGATTTGAAGAAAATCAAAGGATAGGACACAAAGTGGATGGATTTGGATCACTGGATTTGGTTTAATGGATGATGGTTTTTGACTTGGATGTTGGATTTAGGATTTGGATCAAGGATGATGGAATGAAGAAAGGATTATAATTGTAGATTACTGATGGAGGATGATGGGAGAAGACCAAATGATGCTCTTCTAAGAGGATGACCTAGATGCAGCTAAAAGGGATGACCTATGATGCAACTAGGAAGATGATAAAAATGCATCTAGGATGCAAGAGATGTCAAGATAGGATTGTGGGATTCTAAAGGAATGGTGGATATATGATGGGCCAAACTAGTCTTCTCTCTCTAGGTTTACATAGTGATGATTGACCCGGAACTAGGATAAAAATTGTTTCATTCTTGCATTATAGCCCACGTTATCCAGTTTCTCTTGATACTTTTCTTCTGCTTGGATTACCTTTAGGGAAGTTTGGTGATCATTTATGTCTCTTTCTACAATATTCTTCTCTTGATAAACTTAGGAATTAGGAAGTTTATCTTTCTTGTGTTTGATCAAATTGGACATAGCTTGGAAATATTTTGGTAATTGGATTAAAGTAATGCTTTGGGTGTCTAATTTTGAAGGATCTTCCTGCAAGGATGTCTGAATAACTTTTGATCAAGATTTGTATTGGTTTTGACATTTCCAATGGCAAAGCAAAAAATCAACAAAGACACTCTGAAAGAAATCCCGACAAAGAACAAAGCAACTTTGTGGGATACAAGCAAATGATTTGACCACTGATTCTAGTAGTATTCCCAAAAAAGTGTGTATGTTCTCATATATGTTTTCACTGAGTTTGGAACTTCAAAAAATACACCAAATAGAACTACCCTAAGGACAAGCTAGTAGCAGAATCTTTTCCCACAACTTGGTATCTCGAAAGGGATACATATGGCAAGTAATCTTCAGGTGATCTGGGAAACCACTTGGATCTATCCTTACACAAAGATTCGGATACCTTCGAGAGTAAATCAGGAAGCCTCTGATTTAACAAGTGTTTATTTTGGTCCTTGGTGTCCTCCCAATTAGTTTGTACATGTGTAACTCACTTAAGAGCCTAGTTGACCATGCCGAAATAGTAGGTATATTCACCTACCTCAGGCTACCATCAACACACATCACCCGAGTATGAGGGGATGAAGCGAGAGTTTTCTCAATGCTTTATTTATATACCGACTAGGGAAGTACCAGTTTGAAATCATTCTCCAAAGAGGAAGTGCTTTTCTCTCTAGACAAGCTTCTCTAGAAGTAAAACAAGTGAACTCTTCCAAGTTCAACTTCTTTTACGTCACTTAGTTTAACAAGGATTTTGCAGATTTTGAAACTCCTAGAAAGTACACCAAGAATATTTCTTTCCCAAATTGATTTAGTGATTTTGAAATGAATATTTCAAAAATATGTGTTTATGAATTTGATTTATCCATTCCTTGAAGACAAGAAAGCTTTTAAAAAGATATTGCAAAAATTTTACCCTTTGCATTCATGATTGAGTTTGCTTTCTAGGATCCTGATTTGAACTTTAAAATTAAATGAAATGCTTTGTTTTCAACTTAGGACATTCAAGATTTATGTTTTCTTTGGAATTAAAGAAAATGACTTTTTTGATTTGGACTTTCGTTCATTCTCTTTAGATTGCATTCAAGACATTGTGCTCTAGAATTCAATTTTAGGCCCAAAAGAAGTGCTCCTAGAGTGCCTTATGCATGAAAACTTTTGAAAAAATTTGAGATATTTAAAAATGAAGTTTTTTTTAACCAAGTACAATGAATTATAATTTAATTAGGAATGTTTAGGATTCTTTAGGATTCTTTAGGAACCAATTAGGAATGAGATGCAGTTTTATTCCTAGATTGGATGAAACTTGAAAATACTTATAGGCGATTGCAAATGAAGTTCAATTTAGCTAAGAAAAATGTACCAAGATTGATTTAGGAACACTTGAATTATTTAGGATTGATTAGGAACCAAATAGGATTGATATACAGATTTCTAGTTCTTTTTAAAGCACCCAAAATTTGAAGTTTTCCTAGCTTGCACGAAAACCCTAAAATCACTTAGATTTGAGTGACACAACTTTTTTTTATCCAAATTGAAACATCACAAGTTAGTTTGTTTATTTTAAATTGATTAGAATTATTTTTTACTTGTTTAGGAAAGATGCACAAAATTGTTGATTTCTAGGCATTCAAGCGTGGATTAGAGTTCATTTTAAGCCTAAAAATGAAGTGTTTTGGTTCCTAAAAATAAAAAATGGTTTATTAGCCTTAGGGCCTTATTTTTTTATTTATTTCCTTTCCTCCAATGATATCATGCAAAATATGGGGTTAGAAACTAGAAATTTGCAGTCAAGAGGCACCAAGAGGCCCTAGAAAACTCTAAAATCCAACTAAACCCATGCTTAAGACCCTATACTGATGGAATATGGATGAAGTGACTGAGAGGGGGGGTGAATCAGTCAACCATAAAAACACTTCCTAATTAATTCTTTGCAGATCCCTTAGGATATCTTAACAATGTTATCTGTTTTAGCACTCGGTAAATAGATTGCAGTAACTTTGAAGATGCAGAAAGTATTAGCAATATTATCTTTAGATATTCATCAGCACATGTATATGATTGAGAAAGCAATTAAGAACACAAGAGACACAAGATTTAACGTGGAAACCCAATATGGGAAAAACCACCAATGTATCTAGATACTGATTTTCACTTTTCTAAAGTGATGCCTGATTAGAAGCCAACTCGGTAAAAGGTTACAAAACACACTGTTAGGTGTGACCTTGTTAGAGGATTTAAAAACACCCTGCAAGGAGTGGCCTGGTAAGAGGTCTTGAAAACAATTCAATGGAATTGTCACCTTGTTAGAGGATTTACAATATGGTTGTTAAACCAACTCGGTTAAGAGATTTAGAATTCACTGTTACAATGATAAGAAGGTAACAATGAAAAAGTAACCTGTATAATAATGCAACTGTCTTGCTGATTACAGATCTCTGTTCTGCATAATTCTGATCCTTTCTGATCGAATAAATCTCTGCTGCTCCTCAAGGATATCTGAACATCCTTCACAAATTTGCATATACCTTTCCTTCTTTTCTTCTGTAGATTTTCTGCTGTGTTCTCTATATTTTTCACATTTGACCTTTTATTTATATGATTTGGTATTTTGTCAAATCGACATTATTTAGTATAACAGTCGGCTGAATTAAGCAAACTCTATTTGCAAAAATCCTTCAAGGGCCGACAGTGCTCGGTGACCATAACTTTCTATAATCTTTCGGTGACCGAGGGAACTCAGTAAACACTGACAATATTTTACCTTAGATAACCGACTGAACTCGGTAAACACTATCTTTTCCTTGATGACCGACTGAACTCGGTAAACACTATCTTTTCTCGATGACCGACTGAACTCGGTAAACACTATCTTTTCTCGATGACCGACTGAACTCGGTAAAAACTAAACTTTCTTTGGCAACCGAGTGAACTCAGTAGACACTACTTTTCTTTGATAACCAAGTGGACTCAGTAAGCACTAATATTCCTGTCTGGCAGATCGACTGAGCTCGGTAGGAACTGATTGCTGCGGACTATGACATAGTGTGACATCAAAGACAATACATAATTGAGTAGCAATTTCCTTCAGACAATTGTTTCCAACATATACATGCCCCTTGTTTTCCATAAGAGTAAATAGGGTAGGGTATTTTGGATATTTTACTCATACGAGTTAGGATTAGGGCTCATACGAGTCACTATGACTCCTGGTACGAGTAAACAGGGTCAGTAGGCTTAAAATAGGCCTAAATTACATGCAAAGGTCCCATATGAGTATTACGCACCTCAGGTACATGAAAAGGAGTTTACTCATATGATAAACTATGCTAGGGAGTTTACTCATATGATAATCGACCTAGAAAAGGATGCGTTTTGTCAAAAAAGTGAGTTTTTGGCTTAGAAAACCCTAAAAATATATAGTTTTGAAGGCTTGTGGAGTCTCACCGGGTGTGCCAAAATGTGATCAAAGAAAACCTAACCTATTCTTAACAAGCGTAGACATTCAAACATTATCCTAACATAATATTCCTAACATATAGTAAAATAAATTTGCAAAGACACTTCAAATAGAGCTCAATGGGAGGACCCTGTCACTGTTCGATTTGCTCTCGATTTAGGGATGTGGGTGTGCTCTCGAAACACTTGAAGCATGTCCCTAATGCAGATTAGGAAGTTTTAGGATCAAATAGGGACCATGAGAACCCCATAGTGGTATAGAATTAGGTATAGAACACTTGATTTTCCCCTAGAGCCTCACGAAGCCTAATGAAGCTGAAATGCAGATTAAGCTAAGAATGATTATAGTAGATTGATTTTAAGCCAAAATATGAGTTTGATGATGCAAATTATATGAAAAAAAAATGAAATAAACTATATTAATCCATTAATTCTAAGCTAAGATGTGAGTTAGAAAGCTTAGAAATGAACTAAATCTAACAATGAGGAATTAAGCTATGATGATCTAGAAGTAAATTAGCATTACAACACTACTTAATATGATTATGTGAATTGGTATTTTTCTCTTGGAAGTGAGGGTATTTATAGGATTTTTGGAAGGGCTTGGGTTAGGAAGTGGATTTAGGGTCAGAGTTAGGGTTTGGGGTAGAGTTTGGGGTTGAGTTAGGGGTAAGGTTAGATGGATGAGGTTTAAGGGTTTCTCACACATGTGTGAGAAACACTAGGGAGTTGTGCCTAGGGAACCAAGGTGAAAGATAAAACATGGGCTTCATTATGAGGCTGTAAGAGCTTTAATGAGTGTGTAAGAGGCCATTAATGAGTCTGTAAGGCTCATTAACGAGGGGGTTTGACCAAAAGTCAAAGGAGGGTGGATTAGACTAAGAAGGTTAGGAATAACCCTCTAAGTAGGTTTAGGAAGGGTTTAGGAAAGTTTAGAAGGGTTTAGGGTTTTACTCTTTAAATGAATATTAAATTTATTTGAGGATTGTGACATTATTTATCAAATAATGATTCAATAAATAGGAGGAAAATCATTTAAATTTGATTTAAATACTTTTGGCTAGGGTTTCTTAATTAATATCTTTAATTAAAATAGGAGAGGATATAATGACAATAAAAACTAATTAATTAATTAATTAATGATGATGTCATCAGGGGTTTCTACAAAATAAAATATTTTTATTTCGAAAAAGGCATTTTAGGTGTCTACAATACTCAACAACGTCATTCCCTCTACACTGAACTTAGTAAACACTTTAACCTTAACAATGTGTGGCATTAGTAACTTTAACACGTTGTAAAAGAAACAAAGTGTTGGTGTGTTTTTCCCTTAGATTTTGGCAATGACATTGAATAAACAAGAGTCTTTCCAAAAAATAAAATGCAAGATGCAAGATGGATCTAAAAATGCACACCCTAGTTTAATGTCGAAGAGCACACCCTAGTTTGATTTTTCAAGAGGAGGAATACATCATGTACTAGAAATCATGGATGACATGGTTCCCTTATGTAGATTAGACTCATAGAAAAACAAGGTATCTTAAGGAACATAGATGTAGATCAACAACCATGGTGGAACTAATGTAGTGACACTCACTAGGAGGCCCAATATACTTGAGTCTTATTTAGGGACTTGGTGGAAGTGCACGAAATGCTACCCTTGTGAGGCCTACATAACCATAAATGTGAAACTGAAAAAAATGCACTAAAGTACCCACAAGAAGATCATTCCACAAATGACACATATTCCAATATAAACCATTCAGGATGTACCTAAATATTGAAGATCTAGGAAACCATGAATAGTCTCAATTGAAACACAAAAATAAAATTAAAAAAAAGGCCTCATGACCAAGCAGTCATTCAATTCAAATTTTTTTCCATGAATAGGATTGGGTGATGGAGGATTTTATAATCTGATATAGGAAGGATACATCCTAATGGGGCAAGATTGATTAAAGTCAAAATCAATGAAATGAATAAGGAGCTAGGAGACTTGATCTCTAAACTAATTTGGTTAAAAATCATGTGGTCAGTGTCTTTGATAAGATTAGTGTAATGGAGTTAATCTCATTTTTGTGGGGTTAAGCTTAGTGTATTGGGACAATGTTGCATTGTGATGGGGTGATGCAAAACTGAATTGGGTGATATGGAACTGATGTTGAATGATGGATGGTGGAAACTGATGGTGGATGATGGAGACTGGCGACATATGGTGGAAACTGATGGTGGATGGTGGAAACTAGTGGTGGATCCTAATTTTGATCATGGGAAAGGCCTCATAGATGGTTTGGAGGTAAATTAAATGATGTAGGATTCCCACATGGATATGGGACTATGGAAAGAAAGTGAGCACTCAATTGCCACTATCATAAAATAGGGGGGTCTATATATATAGCCAAAGGACCAATATGTACAAGTTGAAAGACCAATTTATACAAGCTCAGGGACCAATATATACAACTGAGAGGATAATATATATAACTTGGGATGTACAAAGATCAAGCATTGGGATAGTAGTATGAATGTTAACATGCAATTGCAACAATAGTACACCCAGGGAATATGGGTTTGTGATGGAGAATTTTGGTGGGGATCTATGAATGAGTTGATGTCAATGGGTGGATGTGGGGGATGTGTGATTTTGATAGATAATTGTATGGTCCATTATGTGTGATGCTTATTTCCATATTTTCACCAAACATACCCATCCAAGGTGATTGATTGCCAATTTTTCACCATTGGAAACTTATTTATCTTTACTTTTTTTTTTGGTTTTTTCGCATTTTTCTATATTTTTATTTTTTTGGTATTATCAAGGCACCTATTTTCTAGGTTTTAACTAGGATAATAATTTATTATTGGACATTTTATATTTTCTATGTTTTTTTAGATAAGTGGGCTACACCTGCATGACTCAGGCATAGAACCTTTTGAGATGGATGATGTTGATTGGATCATTCAGAGGTTACTCTTCTAGTGTAGATAGTTGATATGCTCCTGAGCGAAAGCATGTTGTGACAATATAGAGACCCATCCAGGTAACCTTAAATTTTCCTTTCTTTTCTTTGTCTACTTGTACCTTTTGATTCTATTTGAGGATTAAATCCCCCACTTGGAAGTGTCATGGGAAGATTTTCTTGTTATAGCTTATCTTAAGATGGTAAAGGGGATGCCAAAATGATAGAGAATGGGTTAGAGGAAAAATTTAGAGATTTGGATACCTATAGTGAGGATGAGTGGAATTTCTTCTACCCACTTTGTAAAGTACTTAGTAGTAGTGATAATGTACTTGTTTCCATTTGAGAATAGAGGAGTTATCTTACCAATGAGATCAAAGCCCCAACATGAGAAGTGTTAGATAACTGAGAGGGGGGGTGAATCAGTTAAGTCCAGTTATCCTATAGTCCCAAATACTCCCAGATGTATATAACAAAACTTTCAAATCAATTAATCAGCTTGGTAAAATATCAACTATGCCTTTCTTTTCATATATTGATTACCAGTAAATTAAATACTATGTTTACTGATCAATCCAGTTATAGTAATGTTTAAAGTAAAATAACAATTCAACACATCCATACACATATAACACATATATTTTTAACATGAAAACCATGTTAGGGGAAAAAAGAACCTAGGACCGGTAACCCAAAATAATTCACTCTTCTAAAGTGAGCTCAGTTAAGAGCCAACCCTGTTAAAGGTTAAAAAACACATTGTGAGATGTGACCTGGTTAGAGGATTTATCACTAATAGTTCTCCCTTGACCAAACATTCATTAAGGGCTCAACAAGAAAATAATCAACATTCATTGAATGTCATATTTAAATATAAAGATTGTTAAGTCCCACTTGGTTAAGAGATTTATCTGTAGCAATGGTTAAACTGATACAATAATGATCTGATTCAAATACAACTTGATTTGTAGATTTTCAGATCTATGTTAAGCTCAAAAATACCTCTAATTAGTAATCAATTCAATGTCTTCATTTCTTCCAACTCTATTATGCTCGGTAATTACTTTCTCTATCGATCGGTGTTGTTTGCAAATATTCTCAATTTTGTCTTCAACCATTTTGATCAGTGTTGCATGAAATCAATATTTTCATGTGAATTCTCCTATAGAATACTCAATAATCAATCTAATATCTCTTTATATAGACATCATAAACCATTTTATCTTCATCGATCAATTTTTCCTCTTAATCTTCGCCATTGATTTTGTCGCTTTAACCTTCCTCGACAATTGTGTCAATAACATGTTTCATTCTCCTTCATCTTACCATCCTTAAATTTTTTTATTCATTTGATCATCATAACAAACATTATCATTTACTTTGAAATCATAAACAATTGTCCAGTTCATCATCTTTAGTAGCAGTCACAAGTTCCATTTAGTTCTTTCACTTGGTCAATACCAAAATGCATCGGTGATAACTAGCCCAGTTAACACTATACTCGGTATACACTACACTTGCTCTATGTATACCGAATTCTTCATTTACTGACCACATAAACTTTTTCATTCTTTGTCTTCAATACATAATAGATTCATGCAATACAATCAAATAACTAACATAATACATAGACTCATCAATAAGTTACCCAATGAATACCATATCCATATCTTTCTCATCCATCTCATCTTCATGTAGATATCTCATTCCTTTACCATTTTTCCTTCTTAAGATGTTTGTAACCATCATGATAAGTAAAGTCAAAACTAGTTGACATCAATGACAATACATTAACTAATTTAATGTCTTACATACATTTTAGTAGCTCGGTGATCATCAATCAATTTATTTCAATTATCCATTCCATTGTCAAACTTTCCTTCAAGATATTAAATTAGTTATAGTTTATCAATCTCTCCCTTTGGTATTGATGAAAAAACAATATGAAATATGCCATAAAATACAAAACATTTTTTCTACAAATCTATATGCAAATGTTGTAACTCGGTAAGCTCTCCCTAGCTTGTACATTTAATCTATTTAATCACTACACAACATCAATACTCCATGTAGTCTCTCCCTACATATTTAATCCTCTCTCCCTGTGTGTATATCTCTCTTCAAATAAATATTTCAATGATTCTTCTCTCCCTTTGACAACAATGCCAAAAAGAAAATAAACAGCTCTTCAATAGCCAAAATACTATCTATGGTGTTCGGTTCCGGTCAATTACCTTGCATGTACCGATATGCAGTTTCAGTTTGTCTTTCATCTTTCAGCTTTCACAACCTCAAGAAACCTAAAGTGTGAACATCATGCATCAGCATCACTTGATATTCTGATAAATAGGCTAATGCAACCTTCTAATCACCTTAGTGATTGATAGATAGGGGATGGACCCCTAGTCTAGTCCTCAAGTACTCAAATGTATCCTTTGGTAAGGGTTTAGTAAATATGTCAGCAAGTTGCTCTTGTGATTTCACATACTCCAATTTCATTTGCTTTTCTTTTACTTTGCCTTGCAAGTAGTGATACTTTATAGATATATTTTTTGTCTTTGCATGCATCACTAGATTCTTAGAAATATTTATTAAACTAGTGTTATCACAATATATTATCACAAAGTCAGTGGTCTCTTAATTCATATTGTCTAAAAGTTGTTTTATCCATGCAATGTTTGAATAATTAGCAGCAGCAACCACATATTCTTCTTCTAAAGTGGATTGATAAATACATCCATGTTTCTTACTTATCCAAGTAACTAGTCTTTCTCCCAAAAAGAATGCTCCACCAATAGTGCTCTTTCTGTCATCAATGTTTCCAATCCAAGTCGCATTTGTATAGACTTTTAGTTCAAAATTTCCTTCTTTCTTGTACCACAAACCATAGTTTTCAATGTTCTTCAAGTATATCAAAATTATTTTTACAACAGTCATATGTGATTCTTTAGGATTAGCAAAAAATCTTGCTACAATTCCAACTGCATGTGCAATATCTGGTCTATTAAGCACTGTAGACACCTAAAAATCCTTTAGAAAATAAAGTATTTTTATTTTCTGAAAAATCCCTGATGACATCATCATTTATTAATTAATTAATTATTTAATTAATTTATTTATTTTTATGTCATTAAATCCCTTTTTCTTAATTAAAAATATTTAATTAAGAAATCCCTCCCAAAAATGTTTAAATCTTATTTAAACATTAATCCCCTATTTATTAATTATTTTAATTAATAAATTGACCAAAAATCCCCCAAAAAAATAATTAATTTATTTTTTGACCAAAACTTGGCCAATTTTCTTAAGACCACTAACCTCTTCCAAAATCTTCTAATCCCTTCTTAATTTTGATTAAAAGGCTAATCCCATCTTTTCTAACCCTAATCTCAACTCAAAATATTTAATTAAGATTAAATATTTAATTTTCATATTTATTGAAAATATTTCAATAAATTTTCCCAAACTTAAGCTTTTGGAATGAATAAACTTTTATTCCATAAAACCTAAGAAAACTCTAGACTCTTCTAGAAACTTCTCAACCCAACCTCTTCACCCATCCTAATCCTAATCCCCTTTCTAATCTTGTCACATTCCATTAGCAAAAGGTTTACCAAAA
The DNA here is from genome assembly GCA_027943335.1 of Chamaecyparis obtusa. Taxonomy (NCBI): domain Eukaryota; kingdom Viridiplantae; phylum Streptophyta; class Pinopsida; order Cupressales; family Cupressaceae; genus Chamaecyparis; species Chamaecyparis obtusa. Next base: position 649,051 of record BSBK01009445.1, on the reverse strand, counting down.
CTTATGCTAACCTCCTCTTAGTCATCCTCCTTAGTCAACAAAGATGGCCACCTCTTGGCCACCTCTTGCAAATGCATTTAAGGATGCATTTAAGCCTTCCTTATCTTTCTTACATGCATTCATTATGCATTTAAGACCTTCTTATCCCTTCCTTGCCACCTCTTGGCCTTGGGCACATTTACCAAATTGTGCACATGCCCTCAAACTTTCAACTCAATCCTCCCTTGACACTTGTCAGGACACTTGTCCTTGACTCAACCCTAACCTTAGCCCTAACTCTGACTCATCCTTTTTAACCAAGCCCTTCCCTTTTCCTATAAATACCCTCACTTCCTAAGGAAAATCATCTTTCAACTCTCAAACTCAATAGCAAAGTTATAATGCCATTTTCATTCTAGCATAAGCATAAACTCATCATTTTAGATCATTTTCAAGCTTAAATCACATTTAAATTAGCTTAATTGGATTAACATAGATTCATTTCTTGTTTAATCAATCTTAGTTCATCTTTTAGCTTTGCATATTTGTGTGTTCTTGAGGCCTTTGAGGCAAAATAGGTTCCTCATACCTATTTTGTGTCATTTTGGGTCTTCTTGATCCTCAAATCATCCTATTTGCATGCTCCAAGTGCTTGAGTTTGCACACCCACATCCATTTATATCCAAGCATATCAAACGGTGCATGGGCGCATCCGTTTTAGGCTTAAATTGAGGTGGCTTTGATTTTAGTTTGTTTACCATTAAATTTGATTTGATAATATGCTATGACGTTTGTTTGTCTTTGGCCTTCAAAACAGGTTTAGGTGCATGCTCAAATCCTAGTCTACAAGCACAACATACATCAACTTACCAATCATTGATTTGTATAATGTTTGATTTACCTCAGTTGACTGGTCATCCTTTGTCAATTTTATCCACTAACCATAGGTGTACCGACTATTTTTGAATCCTTCATACCGAATGTCTTCAATACTTATTTTATGTACTTTGATTGAGTAATGTATATGCCTTAATTTTGTTGTAAAATTTGCAAGCCAAGAAAAAATTTAATCTCTCCAAACATTGACATTTCAAATTCTTTTCTCATTTCATCAGCAAATGATTTCCATAGATTATCATGTCCTCCAAATATGATATCATCAACAAAAATTTTAGCAATAAGAATCTTATCATCAGTTTCACCTTTCAAATATAAATTAGTGTTGTCACTTGTTCTAACAAATCCAATACTGATAAGATAGGAATGCAGCCTTTCATACCATGCTCTTGGTTCTTGTTTCAAGCCATATAGTTATTTTTGCAACTTACATACCATGTTCCTCTAATTAGGGTCAATAAAACCTTCAAGTTGTCCAATGTATACCTCTTCTTCAAGTATTCCATTCAGAAATTCAGATTTAACATCCATCTGATAAACCTTAAATCCTTTGTAAGAAGCATAAGCAATTTCATGCTCATTACAAAAGTTAGTGAACTCATCAAAAATAAATTTTCCACCTCTATCTGATCTCAAGAATTTTAGTTCTCTACCACTTTATGTTTCCACCTTATCTTTATACCATTTAAATATCTTAACAGCTTCAGACTTTTCTTTCAAGAACATGACAGTCATCATTCTAGAAAATTCATCAAAAAACAAGATAAAATATGTCTCCATAATAACTCTGAGTTCTCATAGGACTAGACAAGTCAGTATGAACTAACTCCAAAATAGAAATAGATGAATAGTTTTTGCTCTTAAAACTAGATTTTGACATTTTTCCCATTTGACATTGTTTGCACATGACATGGTTAGGTTTAGATAAGCTTGGTAAGCATCTGACTCTCCATTTCTTACTAATTTTAACCATGTTGTCAAAATTCACATGGCATAACTTTTTGTGCCATAACTACACATCTTCAGTTCTAAACATTAAACAAGAAGTTTTGGCATTGTCAAGATAAAATAGATCACCTTTAGATTGTTCACCAGTACCGACCAAATTTCCAGTCTCATCATAGATTTTCACCTTTCTATTCTCAAATGCAACTCAATGACCTGTGTTATTTAGTTGTGCTACACTCAATAGATTATAATTAAGTCCCTTCACCCAATATGCATTCTCACACGTGATCTTATTGTTCAACAATATAGACCCTTTTCCCTTTACTAGACAAGGTGTATCATTTCCCATTTTAATAGATCCATCATTATAATGTTCAAGGTATTCTAATTTCTCTTCATCACCAGTCATATGATGTCTACAACCACTATTAATGATCCAAGTATCATTCTTGCTAACTTTAGAAAGAAGTGTTGTTTCAACATACCTTTCTTCTTCTTTTGAATATTCTTTCAAAGCTATGAATACCACCTCAATGTCTTCATCAGTGTCAGTGTCGGTGTCATCATTATCATCATCTTATAAAAGGTAACAAGCCTTATTTCCTTTCTCTTTGTAATCTCAATTACTTCTTCAATCATACTGTTGGTTGCCTCTATCTTCTTGGTTATCTCTTTTGTTAGACTTCCTTTCATTAGATCTTTCATTACTTTTCTCATCTTCTTTCTTGTTAGGACATCTAACTGTAATATGGCCAATCTTTTTACAATTAAAGCACACCAAAGGTAGTTTTCCTCTATATCTTCCCTTACCTTTCTGCAGTCTTCTATCCATCAATGCTTCGATATCATCAAGTTCATCCTCATCACTTTCACTATCACTCTCATTTCTTATCATGTATTTTCTGCTTGATTTACCAATTTTTAGAGATGACATATAAATGTAGATTCAACAGTAGGAACAACACTATTATCAAAGCTATTCAACTCAAATGTTGTCAGTCTACTGATTAGACTATCAAGTTTAATATGATTACCAGGATTTGATCTCATCTCATGAATTGATGAAGCTATAATAGTATAAACAAGTGACAAGGTTCTAATAATTTTACTTACAATGGTGTCTTCTTCAATAATACATCCTACTCCTCGGATGGCATTCACAATCTCCTTGAATTGATTGCTGTACTATGATATGTTTTCTCCTTCTTTCATTTTTATGTCATCAAACTTTCCTCTAAGAATTTCATCTTTATCCCTTAGCACATTCTCATCTCCTCCGTGAACTAGTGTAAGCTTTTCCCACATCTATTTAGAAAAAGTACATGTCTTAACATCTTCAAATTCGGCATCTGATAAAGAAGAAGCAAGCTCTATCATTGTAGTATTGTGTTCATGTCTTCCTCTCATCTGATCAACAGTCAAAGGTCTAGTAGGTAAGATGAACTCATTATCCAAATAGTATATTGCAAACTCTCCAACCCTTGATAGGTGCAGTCTCATTCTACTTTTCCATGTCAAGAATTTGTCTTTGTTCAAATTTGGCCCCTCTCTCTTATACATCTTGTGATCTTTAGCTTAAGTCCTTCAAACTTTCCTTTTAATCACTCTACCCTCTGATTTCAATTGTTAGATAACTAAGAGGGGGGTGAATCAGTTAAGTCTAGTTATCCTACAGTCTCAAATATTCTCATATGTATATAACTATACATTCAAATCAATTAATCAACTCGGTAAAATATCAATTGTGTCTTTCTCTTCATATACTGATTACCAGTAAATTAAATATTGTGTTTACCAATCAATCTAGTCATAGTAATGTCTAAATTAAAATAACAATTCAACACATCCATACACATATAACATAGATTTTTAACATGGAAACCCTGTTAGGGGAAAAACCACTTGGGATCGGTAACCCAAAATAATTAATTCTTTTGAAGTGAGTTTGGTTAAGAGACAACCTTGTTAAAGGTTACAAAACACACTGTGAGTTGTGACCTAGTTAGAGGATTTATCACTAACAGTTATCCCTTGACCAAACATTCACTATGGGCTCAACAAGAAAATAATCAACATTCATTGAATGTCATATTGAAATATAAAGACTGTTAAGTCCCACTCGGTTAAGAGATTTATCTATAGAAATGGTTAAACTGATACAGTAATGATCTAATTCAAATACAACTTAATTTTCATATTTGTAGATCTATGCTAAGCTCAAAAATACCTCTGATCAATAATCAATTCAATGTCTTCATTTCCTCCAACTTTGTTCTGCTCGGTAATTTCTTTCTTTGTCACTTAGTGTTGTCTGTAGATTTTCTCAGTTCTGTCTTCAACCAGTTTGATCAGTGTTACATGAAATCAATCTTTTCATGTGAATTATCTTGTAGCATACTCAATAATTAATCTCATGTCTCTTTATATATACATCATAAACCATTTTATCTCCATCCATTGATTTTGCCTCTTAATCTTCACCGTTGATTTTGCCTCTTTAACCTTCCTCGACTGTTGTGTCAATAACACATTTCATTCTCCTTCATCCGATCATCCTTGAATTTTTATAGCCACTTGATCATCATAACAAACATTATCATTTACCTTGGAATCATAAACAATTTTCTAGCTCATCATCTTTAGTCAACAGTCATAAGTTCCATTTATTTATTTCACTCAGTCAATACCAAAATGCATCGGTGATCACTAGCTCAGTTAATACTATACTTGGTATACACTACACTTTCTCAGTGTATACTGAATTCTTCATTTACTAACCACATAAACTTGTTCATTCTTGATCTTCAATACATAATAGATTCATGCAATACAATCAAATAACTAACATAATGCCATAGACTTGTCAAAAAGTTACCCAATGAATACCATATCCATATCTTTCTCATCCATCTCATCTTTGTGTAGATATCTCATTCCTTTACCATTTTTCCTTCTTAAGATGTTTGTAACCATCATGATAAGTACAGTCAAAACTAGCTGACATCAATGATAATACATTAACTGATTTAATGTCTTACATACATTTTAGTATCCCGATGATCATCAATCACTATCTTTCAATTATTCATTCCATTTTCAAACTTTCCTTCAAGATATTCAATCAATTGTAGTTAATTAGAAAAGGTCCATGGAGGTGCAATGGGATACAGGCCTTGTGTCGAAGCATGAATCAGATTTTCCTATTGCTGACATGATGGGCATTTTTTTACAAATTCACATGCATCATGCTCTATTGTGGGTTATTAATACCCTAATCCAATAAGTTTATTTTCTAATACCATGTCACTCATGTGGGTATCACAAATTCTAGTGTGGACCTCCTATAATGCCAAGGAAGCCTCATTTGAGTCTAAACATCTAGATAAGACATTGTGATAACATTGACGATATAGGGTATTGGCTATGAGAGTGTAGCGGGAAGCTTTGCAAATGAGGTTCTAGTGTTGGTTGTTTGTGAGGTGAGGGTATATGATACCATGTTTTAGATAAGTGTGGATGTTGTGGTACAACAAGAATTGGGGACCAACCCAGAAACATACCATTTCAAAATTGGTATTCTCGTAAGAAGGTGTATAGTGCTACTCAGCCAAGAATTGATATTATTCTACATCATGCAATATCTCAAGGAGTGAGATAATAGTGACCATTGCATCCACTCCTTTGTTATGTAGTCTAGGTACTTGTGTAAACTATATAACTTGGAAATGTTGCTTCATCTTGTTGAACCAATTCCTTGTATGGTATTATCTTGTTGTCATTTTCCTAGAATTTATCTTGGACTTTCTTGATGATGAGTTGTAAATCATCAAACACTTGTATCTTGTTTATGTTTCACTCAATTTCTATTTTCAGACCTAAGATTAGTGCTTCATATTCTGCAACTTTATTCATGCAGGGGAAACATAACTTGAATGACATAGGGGTGTAGTCACCTTGAGGAATGATGAAAATAATACTTACCCCTGATCCACAAGCTCTATAATAACCATCAAAATATAGCTTCCACACAAGTTTTTCTTCAATCATGCAGAGATGTTCATCTAGAAATTCCATGACTAGCTAGTATGCATCTACTAGTGGTGCTTTAACCAAATAATCTTTGATTACTTGTCCCTTGATATCACTTAGAATCATGACCCATTTATCCATACAACCCATGTGAGTAGTGAAATAGAGTAGATATTTGAGGGGATCCACTTTAAAGATATGATTTATTGTTGATCATGTAGTGCCAGATTTTTTTGAGTGGAGAAAACCACTGCTAGGTATGCTTTTTCCATGGGTGAATAGTTTAGATCATATCTAACAAGAATTTGACTGATGTAGTAGATGGCTCTTTGTTTTCCATTATCATCAAGTTGAGAAAGGAGTTCCCCTAGTTTTATGGTAGTGGTTGATATGTACAAGATCAGAGGCCTTCTAGGTGTAGGTGGCACAAGAATGGGTGGGTTCACCAAGTATTCCTTGATCTTTTAAAAAAAAAGATAGTTGTGGTCCCATTTGAAGCTAATGTCTTTTCACAATATATTAGTGAATGGTTGGAAATTATTATAAAGTTGTGAGATGAGCTTGCAGACAGATGGTCGCTTTCCTTGTAAACTATAGAACTACTTGAGAGTCCTTGGGGGAAAAATTTATATTATAGCCTTGACCTTCTTGGGGTTGATCTGTATGCCTCTTCTTGATATGATGAATCCTAGAAGCTTTCTAGATGTGACTCCAAAGATACATTTCTTTGGGTTAATCTTTAACCCATAGTAATGGAGGTGATCAAATACATTTTCTATATATTTGAGGTGATCTAGCCTTGTTTTTTATTTATCAAAGATATCATCCACATAGTCCTCAAGAATATTATGAATCATGTCATGGAATATAATAGTCACGTCTCTCTAATATGTAGCTTTTTCATTCTTTAGGCTGAAATGCATCATGTTGTAGTAGAAGGTACCCTATGGGGTTGTGAATTTTTTTGTATGTTGATCTTCTTCTTTGATGTGTATCTGATTGTAACCGGAGAAAGCATCCATGAGAGACAACATCTCATGTTTTATTGTGAGATCTACTAACATATCAATGTTAGGAAAGAGGGAGTCATCCTTAGAACATACCTTGTTGAGATCCTGGAAGTCTGTGCATATTATAATTCCTCCAATTGGCACCATTTCTAAAATCTACTCTGAGTAGTCAATGGTGTGGATGATCTTATCTTGTAGGAGATTTTCTAGTTCTACTTTGACTAATAAGGCCACTTCAGGATGCATCTTTCAAATATTTTTCTTAACTCGTTTGATGTTTGGGTCCACTGCAAGATGATGAACTATGAAGTTGGGGTCCATCCCAAGAATGTGAGACTAAGACCATGTAAATTTGCTATCAGCTTCCAAGATAGTCATAGTGAAAGACTTTTCTTCGGCCTCTGACAATGATGTTGCAATGCAGGTGATTCTTGGGCATTCTTCTATTCCTAGATTGACAGGCTTTGTTTCTTCAATTACAATGGATGACTTCTCTAGCCTATAATCATGGATGAGAGGAAGAGGAGATTCTTCATCCTTTGGCACATTAGAGAGGTTTTCACTAGGGGATACACCCTTTGTTTTTAATTTTTTAGAGTTAGAGAGTGCTCCAGAGGGGTTTTCACTAAAAAACCCATGTTTTTCTTTTTCCTTTTTTATTTTTGTAGCTAAAGACCAACTCTCCCCCAAAATATGCCTTTAGGTCCAATTTGTAGACATGCACTAAATCATTCCCCTGATTTTGTTGTTATTTTGTTGCTCCCATGAATCTTAGGAGTGTGTCTTCACTTTGGAACTCGTCGATATGTGTGACACTTGGTTGAGCCTAGTCTATGAGTTCAAGGTGAATGAGTAGAAGGTCTATAAGTTTTATGGAAATTTTGCAAAGAATAGAGTTCCCAAGGAAGGTTTCATTGTCAAAGATATCATCATAGGATATCTTAACTTCCTCTTTAGGGATGTCTTCAACCTCAATGATTTTTCCCAAGGTATTATAGTAGGTATAGCAAGTTTCATTGGTGCCCCTAGTCATGTCTAAGATAAATCCAAGACCTTGGTTCCTTGGTCATTTAGCGGCTTCTAGTGGATCCTTCATACCACTCTCTTCATGGCCTAAACTACCACCTTGATAGTTGCATTGTTCTATAGACAATCTTTGGGAATTGGCTTACTTCTTAAAATAATCAAGGATCTTGTTTACATGGGATTGATCATCTCAATACAACCATATTTTGACGTATGGTTCCATTTCTTGATTATTCAAAATTCCATTGGATAGTGTCATCCCCAAAAATTAAGGCAAAACACACACAAAAAAAATAAAATTTAAAGCACATAAATTCAACTAGGTTACACAATAGGTTCACTCAACTCGAAAATGAAATGCAAAAACCAACACATATCAACTCACAAGAGGTATCATGGCATGTGTTGGCTTGCCAACATCCCTTGTTAGTTAAATTGCATTAGTCAAACGAAACCCTAACTAGGTCTCTAAGAAACCCTAACTGGGTTTAAAACATAAATTAATAAAATCCAATCCTAGAAAATATGAAAAGTCAACGATTGCGTCAACAAAACCCAAGGGGTTCAATTCAAACAAAGTGCAATTCAATTGAAATTAAAATCATAACCCTAATGGTCCCTAACGGATACCAGGTTACCAACTAGGGTCAAAGTGCGAAATATCAATAAAGAAATAAAATGATAAAGTATGATCAAGATAATAACCCTAAGCGAATTCTAGGGTTAACCCTTTTTTTATAATTAAATTATAATCATATTTGATAAGTTTGAATTAAATTAATATAACCTTTAATTAAAATATATAGTGTCCCAAAGTTCCTTACTCAATTATATTAATCATGAAAAGGGATTGAAAAACCATTAAAATTATAAATATTAAATAAAACATTATTACTAGGGGTGAAATAATTTACCTAGGTCCCACCTAGGACTTACAAATTAATTTTTCCTTTAATAATCCAATTACTTTGAAAATGATAAAATCACAAAAATAGAATAATAAAATTAATTCCCCAATACTAAATAAATTATTAATAGGGACTAATAACATTTAAATATTAAATTGTAAATTAGGAAATAACGAATCTCAATAAATAATATTAAAATAATAAAAATATATAAAAGTTCCATTAAATTATATTCAACCTTTTTAAAACTAAAAATAAATCAACCAGCCCTTTAATGACCCAATATCTTAAAGTTCCAATAAAATAAATAAGGGAATCTTTGAAAACCTCTAGACAAAATAAAATATTATTTAAAAATTAATTTTGAAAGGAGATAGAGAAAGTCAACTGTATTTAATTGCCAATGACCAATAATTAAGAAAAATAGATAGAGTTAAATGAAAACCCAAATTTAAAATTTCAAAATAATAATGGCTCCAAAGGACAACCCTAACCCTATTTTTGAAACTAGCGTTTGGCCCTAAAATAAAACTTGGTCAAAACCCTAATTTCTCCATTTGGTGTTTGTAGGTATGGCCTTGACCATGGTTGAAGAGATAGACAAGAAGTATACTCACAAGTATACAAGGGTGTATATACACACACAAGTATGTATATACAGTCATATACACTTGTGAATATATGTTAAGAATCCATCAAAGGAAGATATTATCTAGATTTCTACAAAGATTCAACAATAGCCCACAAAATCCAAATGAGGAAGATAATAATATATGTAGATCTCTATAGTTTTGTTGACCATTAGTGCTTCACACTTAGTCATATATCTAGGAAATGATGGTCGGTCATCACTACGATCGAGTCATTTTGTAAAGGCCAAGTTATGTATTATATACTTACCGAGCAGTAGTACTGTCGAGTAAAGTCATGGTCACTATGTGTTTGTAATATGTTGAGTATAGTTTTTGCCGAGTTACATATATCAATGATTACTGAGTGACAAAGAAGATTAATCGATGCTGAGTACAATTAATGTCGAGTGCCAAGAATAACTTTTGCCGAGTCAGCTAGGAATGACATATAAGTTTCGAATGGCACAATGATTGAGGAAAACTATTTTTGGTGATAGTGGTGTTTTGTATTTTGTTTGTTGAGGCAATTACGGAGGTAATTACGCATCCATTTTATAATAATTGATCCCTATGTAATACCTAGAGCCAATCAGAAAATTGTATAGCTTAAGCGGAAATAGAAATAATTCTGAATCGTAGATCTTGAATCAATAAAACATTTTTTTTATTATATAAGGTCAAGATCTAAACCAAGAGAAGTGTGTGAATCAGAGATAAAAAGAGATATTGAGACCGAATGAGTATGAGAGAATGATCAGAGAGGTATACTCAGAATAGTTAAGTATTCAGGCAGAGTCCAGTGACCAAGCTAAGCAGTGGAAGGACAAAACCAAGAAAGATTAGATAGAAGAGATCACCAATATATAGTAAAGAGGAGATCTATAATCTGCATATAAGTGCAAATTGAAAGATCAGGTACTGAGACATTTTGACCAGTGTATCAGGGTAAATCTCTTAACTGAGTAGTCTTAACAGACTTTGTGTAACCTCTTTATCGAGTGCTTACTTTGTTGTAAGTTTATAAATCCTTTAACAAGGTAGACTGTATAAGTCTTTTAGCTTTTGATAGAGTAGACCTTTCACAGGGTAGATCATGAATTGATCACATTTTGTAAGCCTTAACATAAAAAACTTATTACTACAGTAGTGAAGATTTGTGGGTGTCATCCCCACCCCAGTTTTACCTTTCAAGGGTTTCTGGGTTACCAAAATTATGGTGTCATGAGTGATTTCATGTATGCTGCTTTATATGTTTAGTTGCTTACAATGATCAAGTTTTGTTTATGTCATGCATAAAGTTTTATCAAATTAAAAGGGTAAAGTAGGTAATATCTGATTCACCCCCCCCCCTCTCAGTATTACTTTCCCACTTACATTTCGAACAATTGGTATCAGAGCAGCAAGGTTTCTCTTAAGGAAGTCTAACCACTTGAGGAAAAAGATCTTAAAATGGAATCTTATAAACTGGGGAAGATCATAAAGAATCAAAAGATTGAAGTATAACTGGCATTACAATAACTGGAAACAGCCAGAGGAGAATTGAAGAAATCCTTGAGCAAGAGAAGAGATATTGCAATTGAACAAAATGAGCTACAGTACAAAGAAGAAGACATCTCTGGACTATTTGACAATGGTAACTCTGCCAAGAGTGATAAAGCTATACAAGAAATACTGGAGAAAAATACCATACTAAATGATGATATTAGAACTCTAAGGAGAGAACAAGAAATTCAATCTGTCAGACTTTGTGAATTAGTGGAACAGAAAAAGAAAGTTGAAGATGATAAGGCAATGGCTGAAGAAGACAAAAGACAAATTGCAATCAGGCTAGATGAAAGAACAAGTGACATGCAAAGGTTGACTAATAATCAACTAGATATGGTAAATCCGCTATTGATGGTTAATTAGGAATTGGGCAGGAAAGATATGGAAATCAATCAACTAAGGTCTGAAAATGATTAGTTGAAACATGATTTGAGAATTGAAAAGGAAATCAATGAAAGGATGAACAAACTCAATGAAGCTACAAAATATTTTGAAGATTTTTTAAGATCACCTTGAAGGTCTGGTGATAGATCTGGACTTGGACTGAATGAACATTCATCTACTAAAGAAGGAGAATTATCAAAGAATGGAGAACAAAAGATTGCTAAACCAAAGAACACCAAGCCCACATGTCATCACTATGGAAAGCTGGGACATACAGCCAACATATGCAAAAGAAAACATGGTAAGTCTGACTCTAAACCTAAGTTTAATGGACATTGTTTTAACTGCAAGAAGCATGGACATCAAGCACATGAGTGTAGATCTAAAGCTAGCAATTCATCCACCTCACCCAAGTTTCAAGGAAGTTGTTTCAATTGTCAAAAATATGGGCACAAAGCATTTGAATGCAGATCTAGACCCAGGTAGTCATCAATTGAACAAACCAAGCCAATCACAAAGCACAACTGTTACAATTGGGATTACAACACCTGGTATAATTGCCATTATTGTGGTAAAAATGGACACATCAGAGAAAATTGCATGAAGACTCATTTTAGAGGCAAATCTAAAAGCTAGATGAATGGAAGCATGGTCTGTTACAAATGTAACAAGGTCGGTCACTTAAAGAAAGATTGTAGATCACCCATGCCGAGCAATGATAATAATCAGAATGAAGGTATCCGTGAGAAACTAAAGAATCAGATGAAAAAGACATGGAGGAATAAAGAAGAAGAAAACTCAAGCAAAGCTAGCACATCTGCGGTCACCCAATTTGATGGATCAGGTGATCACACCTCTTCTAATTAAGCTTGGAAGGTATGTTTGGAACTGAGTCTTGCAAAGTCTTATTTTTCATCAGTTCCTAACATAGAATTGAGCAAAAGTCCATATCTGCATAAGATAAAGATGCATTAGGACATATCTGAGCAAAATAGAGAATTTCATTTTTGATGCCAAGCATCAATGTCTTAACCAAGCTATCAATGCATGTCGAGCACCTTCTATGGCCGAAATGCTATGTACGTCGAGTTGTATCACAATGGTTATATCAATCGAGCTTGTGAGTTTGCCGAGACAACTGTAAACCACCAAAACCTGTACGGAGCATTTATGAGGCCCTAATTCTATTTTTCAGATTCTATAAACTGAAAAGTTTCTATTAATTTCATTTCACTGGGGCTATTTGAGATTTTAGAGAGCAATTTAGAGTTTGTGAAACCAGTTTAAGAAAGGTGATTCCAAATTTTCTCAGCATGTCGTTGGCTAAATTTATCTACAGGGTTATTGGTGAAAAGGTACTCTGCCGGGCAAATATTTTCTTTTCAGAAATTACTGTTTAAAATGGCATCATCTTCATCTGCACCAGTCAAGAAACAAGGGATGGAAATTTTTAATGTGCAATTAGTAAGGAATGAAGTTTGCAAGCTGAAGGTATTCAAGGCAATATCAGAGAGTGCTATTAGAGGAGATTTAAATGGAGCCCTATCTTCCATTCCATAGAATGTGTTATTAATGAATGACGTTAGGTCTTGCTACATGTGTAAAATTGGAGAAATCAGTGATTACGAGATCAGGGAAGCTTATGATAAACTATGTGTCAACGGAGTGCTAAAGCCAGAACATAAGGTTGTTGTCGATCAAGGGTTAGTGCATGCCCTAAATTTCCCACAAAATTTTAAAGTGGAATGGATAAAGATCATTTTGAGTCAAGTACACGATATGCATTTATGGCTGGAAGATGGACCGGTGAAGATCACAAAGGAAATGATACATAAAGTCACTGGCTACCCTACAATTGAAGGAAAGAGAATGATGAAATGTGCAGGAAAGGAAGATATTCAATCTAACACCCATGTAGTTTGGAACAAATGAGGAATGACAATTTCCACCATAGTTGATCCGAAAATTGACTTTGTTGTCAGATTCATCTCACACAAGTTCTATCAATCTAGTCGGTTGGACAGCGTCCCCTACATGGACCAAGAATGGAAGATAATCAAGAAAGGACACACGTATGACCTTGCCAAGCTCCAGCTGACTCAACTTGCTAAGAACTTGAACTCCATCCGGATGATGAAGAATTTTGTGTGTAAATTTGGTTCCTTATTGATCTGTTTGTTCTTTTATGTCAAGAAGTGTTTTCCTCCACATGGAGATGTTACATGGGACAAGAAGAAACCCATCACTATTCAAATAAATGATTTTATAAATCAAATTGGAGATGATTTTGAAGGAATAATGGATAACTATTTCATTGAGTTTAAAAAGAAGATGAGAAATAGGACTAGAGTCCCTGTGTCATTGATTGAAAAATACAGCAAGGATATATGTTTTTTGGTAGACACAGATTTTACTTATGCATAGGTAGTTCTACCTAGGGTTTCATGGTTAATGCCATTACCCTATGAACTTAACATAGATGAAGCTATTGCTGCAATCACAGCCCTCTTAGCTGAAGAAATTGATAGTAAAGCACCTTACTTTGGAACATTTGATGAAGCCAAATCCAAGATCTATTTGGGATTATTGGTTACCACCACAAAGAGGAAAAGAAAGAAGATAGTGAAAAATCTAGAAAACTATGTCAAAGAATTTGAGAAGGATGCACCACTAGAGTTGACCCAAGGATTGGGAGAAGATGAACAGAGTGAAACTAGTGGTAGTGAAAAAGAAGAAGAGAAAGAGAAGAAACCATTAATTGTTGAGTCCCTAGCTAAAAAGAGAGTTTTAAAACCTAAAGTGTCATCAACACCATCACTTAGGCCTAGAACTAGAAGAACTACTGTCGAGACTCCTAAGATGCCTCCTGCATTTGCTAAGTGAAAACCTGCACAACCCAAGACAGTGCCGACTAAGGTTATGAAGAGGCTGAGAAGGAAACTTGTTCTAGCACAAGATGATGATGAAGAAACTGAAAGTGATGAAGGAGTAAAGGGGAAGGTTACACAATAGGGTGCACAACAACTCACTGTTGATGAATTATGTCATAAGATTACTAGCTCTACATCAATGGATGAGTTGAAAAGATTAAAATTTGGGAACATGAGCATAGGAGATAAAGAGAAAGTTGAGGATGCTATTCTTGAAATGTTATGCATTTTCAAGATGCTACCAATCCAAATTGAAAATAGAATCCCTAAGGAATTATGCAACAGGGTTGCACAGAAATGGGAATATGCTCTACAAACAGAGAAGGGAATAAGGGAGAGTACATTAGCACAAGTTGAGTCCACTCTCACCCCTACCAACATCAAACAGATAATTGAGCAATATAGAGGTAAGTTTGATCCCAAACTTAGAGCCTATCTAATTCTTCAACACAAGGTTGAAGATGTTGTACAAGAAAGTATCAAAATTTGGAAGATACTGTTTGGATTGTTGCCCAACAAGGATGAAGGAAAGGATGCTACTACTTCGAAAGTTGTTGAACCTGAAAACAAACAAAATACAATGGAGACTGGAACTCCTAAGGAAGTGAAAACATAGGATACATCTGAAGTTCACATTTTTGACATACCTAAGGAGAGCCCCATCAAGAATTCATTTTTGACTGAGGATGATTTAAAGAATACGAAAGCAACTGATACACCCTTACCAGGTAGTAACACTGTACTGTTACAGGTCATGGATTATCCAACAATTACTAGCACACACTCTGTTGATGTGAGTCCTACTCTTCCTGAAGTTGCTACTATTGACATGTTAGTCGGTACAAGCCTTACCGAGGAACCCATCAAGTTAGTACCACTAACTCAATCTACATTTGCCGAGGAAGAGGACAAAGCAGAAGGCAAAATCCAAAGTCCTCCTATGGAAGAAAATAGCAAAGAAGAACAATGAATTAAGTTAGATGGACAAGTTGTTAGTCCTCATGCTAAGGATAAGGGGAAAGGAGAAGAAAATATCAAATGAAAATTCATTAAGGAGCAAGAGCCAAAGGAGTAAGAGGCAATAAAAGCTCTTGTATAGATGCCGAGTGGAAGTACCCCACCGAGAGTTCAGAAGGAGAAAGATGAGGTAATAATTGATGAAGTCATTGTTATTCCTAAATGGGATACTAATAACCTCTCTTATGAACAACTACAAATATTGAAGGATTTACTAACGAGGAAAAGCAGGCAAGCAGAACTCCAAGGGGAGCATCAGCAGAAACAGGTCCTTCATGAAATAAAAGATATATTTAATGAAGTTTATGACTTATCAGATGTAAATAGTTTCATTCCCATATTGGAACAACTTGTACACATTGTCCAAAAAGTAAATAATGAAGTTAGTTTTTCAACTGATAAGTTATTGGAATGGTTAGAACAGAGGTTTGAGACCAAAATGCTGGAGAAGATATTTGTCGAGATAGCAGTGAAACAGGTTGAGCTGTCCACTTTGGTAAAGGAGACCGAGGGGTTAGTTGTGAATGGACAATCTCTGTTGGCCAAAATATGTAATGTTGAACTATTCACTGATGAGAATTGATGATTACTTGATACTCTAAAGCAAGAGATTAAGGCTACAAGTTAGTCCCTGAGCTTGGATGCAGACACCAGTGCAGCACATTATGTCAAAATCATGCAAACCCAAGGTAAGTTAGCCGAGCTAATGGCTAATGATGGCAAGATTCATTCTTGCCTACTCTCTATTCAAACTATTTTGAAACCTCATCTGGAGGCTATACAGAGAAAGTTAGCAAAGGCTAAGGAATTAATCCAGAGTGATCCACATTTGTCCATAGCTGAGAGCCTCATTAGTTTAGCTACCGATTTAGAAGTGCAGACAGAAGTTTTAAACATTGCTTCAATAGCTTGGACAAATGCACTCTACATTATCATGGTGTTGCATAAACCTTTTCTAGATAAATTTTGTGAGCTACCTACTGATGAAGAGATTCGTCGTGTCAAAAAAAAGGGGGAATCATCATGACATGAGGAAGGACAAGGACTGAACAGGGACAGGTAACAAAATTTTGAATTTATATATATTTCAGGGGGAGTATTAGGCTAGTACAAACATATTTTTGTACTTGTCAGTACAAATGTCATAAAAAAGTGTTTTTGTCACTAATGTCAAAGGGGGAGATTGTAGATCTCTATAGTTTTGTTGACCATTAGTGCTTCACACTTAGTCATATATCTAGGAAATGATGGTCCGTCATCACTGCGACCGAGTCATTTTGTAAAGGCTGAGTTATGTATTATATACTTACCGAGTAGTAGTACTACCGAGTAAAGTCATGGTCACTATGTGTTTGTAATATGCCGAGTATAGTTTTTGACGAGTTACATATATCAATGATTACCGAGTGACAGAGAAGATTAACCGATGTCAAGTACAGTTAATGTCGAGTGCCAAGAATAACTTTTGCTGAGTTAGCTAGGAATGACATATAAGTTTGGAATGGCACAATGATCGAGGTAAACCATTTTTGGTGATAGTGGTGTTTTGTATTTTGTTTGTTGAGGTAATTGCGGAGGTAATTACGCATCCATTTTATAATCATTGATCCCTATGTAATACCTAGAGCCAATCAAAAAATTGTATAGCTTAAGTGGCAATAGAAATAAATCTGAACCGTAGATCTTGAATCGGTAAAACATTTTTGTTATTATATAAGGTCAAGATCTAAACCAAGAGAAGTGTGTGAATCAGAGAGAAAAAGAGATATTGAGATTGAATGAGTATGAGAGAATGATCAGAGAGGTATACTCAAAATAGTTAAGTATTCAGATAGAGTCCAGTGACCGAGCTAAGCAGTGGAAGGACAAAATCAAGAAAGATTAGATATAAGAGATCACCAATATATAGTAAAGAGGAGATCTATAATCTGCATATAAGTGCAAATTGAAAGATCAGGTACTGAGACATTTTGACCAATGTATCAGGGTAAATCTCTTAACTGAGTAGTCCTAACAGACTTTGTGTAATCTCTTTACCGAGTGCTTACTTTGTTGTAAGTTTATAAATCCTTTAACAAGGTAGACTGTATAAGTCTTTTAGCTTTTGATAGAGCAGACCTTTCACAGGGTAGATCATGAATTGATCACATTTTGTAAGCCTTAACAGACAAAACTTATTACTGCAATAGTGAAGATTTGTGGGTGTCATCCCCACCCCAGTTTTACCTTTCAAGTGTTTCTGGGTTACCAAAATTATGGTGTCATGGGTGATTTCATGTATGCTACTTTATATGTTTAGTTGCTTACAATGATCAAGTTTTGTTTATGTCATGAATAAATTTTTATCAGATTAAAAGGGTAAAGTAGGTAATATCTGATTCACCCCCCCCTCTCAGTATTACTTTCCCACTTATATTTCCAACAATATATGCAAGATTAATCTCATGAATTTTTCTATAGATTTTTATATAGTTTCAGAATTAAATATCTCTTTTTAAACTTACAGAATTTCTCTCAGTTCTATATCATTCATCTTTTCATTTTAATTTTATGATAACATACTATGCTGCATACTTTCTTTATTTTTTTATTATAGAATAAGTTGTATTTATTTTTATTTTTTGAATGAATACTGGCATGGTATTTTTTAAAAAAAAATTAATATGGAAGGGCTATCATGTACAGGCCAACACCCAAATATCTAAGCACAGTGGGGAGGGGGCAGAGCCACTGCACCCCCAAGTGGATTGTAGGGGCTGGTGCCTTCTACACCCCACTTGGGGTGGTGGGAGCTCCCTTATCCACCGCCCCCAAAGGAGACAGTGGCAAGGTTGTGCCACCACATCCTTAGTGGGTGTGGTGGGCACGGGCCCCTCCACCCAACACGTGAGGGCTTCGGCCCAAACAATATATGCGCAAGGTTTTATTTTAAAATTAAAATAGTCTTTTTAATATAGTTTCATTTTTTTATTATAATATATAGTTTGGTTTTTATAATATATTATAAGTTATATATAACATAATATATATATATACAAGGAAGATATGGAGATAAAGAAACATGTATGTCCATATAAGTATACATATTGTATATACATATGTGTGTATATATGGCCAATGTATATACATTTATATGTTTAAATATAAATGTATATGTATTATCATACATATACACGTGTATATATATACTAGGATGTATATACATCCTTGAGGTTAAAATTTAACATAGAGAAATATGGAAATCTTTTTCTTTCTAAATAACAATATAAAGGCATTATCCCAAGATTATATATATCTATGTATATATACCTTAGTATATATACATCTATGTATATATCTCTTAGTATATATACATAGGTATATATACATGTTTTTTTTTAATCTAACACATTCATAGGAGGAAAATGTTTCTACTAAAGCAATAAAAAAGTAAAACTATATTTTCTTTCTCTTTTCATATCATACTGGAAGTTAGCTTGAAAACGTAAGAGGAAGATTTGCATACATAGGAAAAATTAAACTTTTTCATACATGAAGGAAAACAAACCAGCACATATCTCACTTTTTTTCAAGCCTTAAGAATGCATAATTTTTACATTTTACTTGCTTCAAATTACATAGAAATAATAGGAGAAACTTTCTACATTGAAATACAATCTTTTTACAAACATATTTCATGCTAATAGGCATTTACATGACCTTATTGTACAAGTTTTTACACAAGACATTATAGCCCTTCTTAACTCAAAACTACAAGTAGGAAAAAGTCAAAATCTTCATTTTCTCCATTAAAACCAGCAAGCTAAATCCTTTGAAAATCTACACAAAGAAGTCACAAGACCATGGAGGCTCACCTCCCAACCTAGTCCATTACATGGCCACCCCTGAGCTTGGGGAACTAAAGATGGATGAGGGTTACACACAAGCTTCAACACACATACACATAAAAACTAGCAAGTGCATGCAAACACAAAACTCTCATCCCAAGGATATTCACCCAATGGGTCACCTTGGACCCATAAAAGGGGTGAAGGTGGAAAGTACCCAAGTAGGAGAAGTAATTTAAACATTAAACCATGCCTTCAATAAGGCCCAAAATCCATAACCATTGCCTTCACAAGGCCATAACCAAAAGTACCAACCCTTCCATTTCCTTTCACAAAATACAACCCTTATGACCCCCAAATAAGTATACAATGAGAATGGCAACATGGAACTTATACATCCATGCCTCATCCCCTTCCTCCTTGAGGAAGGACTCTACACTAAATGAGCATTCCCAACTTAAGCCCTTCACCCATCAAGGCTCTCTTCCCTCCCAGGGGTGATTTTTGTCTTGCACAACCCAATAAAACAAAAATACTAAAATAAAACTAGCAAATAAACACATAACAAGAAGCCATGAAAGAAAACATGAAGCTTCACAAAACTATTACAATAACACATCAATAATTATGTATTTTACATACAAGTAAAATAAAGATTCTTCCATGATAAGGAAACCAACCTTACTCCAAGCTATGGCAATAAGGGTTTGAGAAGAGCTCCCTTTCATACAATCCTCCTTGCTAAGTCCACCAAAACCTGCTAAGTCCACTAGAAGTCTCCAAAATTGGAGAGTGGGAAATCAACCTACCAAATTCCTCTCCATCCCACTAAAATGGAAAACCCTACCTAACCTCAAAGATGATTGGGCACACTATCCTATGGTTCTCTCTCCAACAAGAGGGAAATTTTAAATTGAAAAGAGAGGAATACGTGGCACACTTTCCAAATTCATCATCTTCCGAAAAGGTATTTTTAGAAGAGGAAAAAATGGTCTAAAAACATCTTATTGGTCAAAAGTTAAACCCCCAACTCAAAGTACACCTATGGGTTTATCTTATTTTAACCCTAACTAAACCCTAAGGTTACTTTTAGCCTCTCAAAAGTCCACTAAGAGTTGACTCGTGAAAATTTTAAATAATATTCCCTCCCATGGCTCAACAACCAAGATACCTAACCTTTGGATTCTACAAGATGACTCAAAGGTGGAAGAAAACTAATAAACAATGCACTTGGCCATGCCAACTCACAACACATGTATCAGTTGACACCACATAAAGTTAAAACACATCACTACACACATGGCATTCCCAGTAGACATTAATTTAAAATAAAAATAAGCATAATTAAATAATACTATCAAACATTACTTTACAACATTATACATAACAATGAGGTTATTTCTCCCTTTGGAGATAACCTTGGCTTTACAAGATTTTCACATGCATCCATCTTTAATTTCCCCTTATTTAATCCATGGTCATTTTCTGCACACTAGATAAAATACCAGTAGCTCATGAAAGATCAAGTAACATATACATATTAAATACATCATAATAATCACACTCAAATACATCATATAATTCCAATTTCATCCACACTTTATCACAAGATAATCACATAATTTTCAATAATACATTTCCTAAATTCAAAGTAAGTTAATCTAAGAACACAATGATATAACAATTAACCTTACATATTAACCATGATCATTTCACATAGACTTTTCTTGGATAAGCATTAAATTAAAGCATAATATTCTAAATTAAATTATTCATCAAATACCATAAATCAAGAACTAATAATCAAAGCATGGAAATAAGTCCTAAATCATCATCCACATAATCATAGATCATCACATAGTATCAAAAATATAAAGTCCCTGTCCAAATAGTCCAACATGATAAAATAGTGTATCATGTAGATAGTCATAAGGTGAAAATATACTGCTATGAAATGATCATATGGGGTGAGGCCTCACATCCTCCCCCCTAGGCATGAACTTCCTCTTGGAGTTCATGAAAAAGATGGGGATATTGTTCTCTCATCTGTGTTGCGTCCTCCCATATATGATGTTGTAACCTCATCATAGAAATCCCACTGGAATCTAACTCGATCCATCTCTCAATCTCAAAGGGCCAATGTCATGCGAGCCAAAATACATATGGGCTCCAATGCTAGCTACTTGTCTAACTCCACCTGTAAAGAATCCCAATCAATAATATGAGACTCATCATAGATATGTTTCCTCAATACATAAACATGAAACACATTGTGCCTACGTGAAAGGCTAGGTGGCAGAGCTAGTTGATATGAAATTGGGCCTATCCTCTCTAAAATCTCAAAAGGTCCAACAAAGTGAGGTGTGAACTTAGAACCCTTTCCAAAATGGATTGGGCTCTTATGCTGTCACACTCTCAAGAAAACTCTATCGCCAACCATGTAGACACAATCAGTCCTCTTCGCATCTGCATACTTCTTATGTCTATCATGAACCTCTCTAAGATGTTGCCTGATCAAGCCTACCTATTTCTCTATCTTTCTAACCAACTGCGGCCCCATACCTACTCTATCCTCAATCATATCCCAACTCAAAGGTGTCCTGAAAGGTCTACCATACAAGGCCTGATAAGGTGGCATACCCAAAGATGAATGATGCCCATTATTATAGACAAACTCCACCAAATGTAAGTACTCCTCCCATTTGGTCTGATGATCCATCACATACATGCAAAGCATATCCTCTAACACCTAGTTGACCCTCTCAGTTTGACCATCTATCTCAGGATGATAAGATGTACTGAAATTGATCCTGGTGTCCAAAGTTGTCTACAACTCTCTCCAAAAGGATGAAGTAAATAGTGAATCTCTATCAGATATAATCTTACGAGGAATGCCTTAGAGTTTGACAATATCTTGCAAGAATACCTATGCCACTATAGGTACTATGAAAGTAGTATGAATGGGTGAGAAGTGGGCTACCTTGGTCAACCTATCCACTGTCACAATAATAGCATCATGGTGACGAGATGACATAGGAAAACCAACAATAAAGTCCATGGATACAATGGCACACTTCCACTTAGGTACCTCATATGGTTAAAGAAGCCCACTTGGATGGTGGTGCTCTTCCTTAACTCTCTAACACTCCAAGCATCTAGCCACAATCTCAGTAATGTGCAACCTCATACTTGACCAATGAAAACATTGTCTCAAATTTGCATGTAACTTCTTGACTCTGGGCTGCGCTGCATAGGGTTCTCTATGAGCCTCAAGAACAATGAAGTCATGCAACCCACTAGAATAAGGTACATAAATGCATCCTCTATGATGAAGAAGACCATCAAACTCTAGGGTATAATCTAATAACTTCCCCTTAAGGGGTCTCTAAGCCTGAACCATCTAACAAACCTCATAATAGAATCCATCCTTAGGAAAGTGCTGAGAAATACATCCCCGCAAATTTATGCTAGAAGTCATAGCTGAAAGCTCGTGACATCTCCTTCTCAAGGAATTTGCAACCATGTTCTCCTTACCCTTGATGTAATGAACATCAAAGTCATACTCACAAAGGAAATCCATCCACCTCCTCTGTCGAGCATTAAGATTTGGCTGAGTGAATATGTACTACAAACTCTGATGATCTGAGTGAAGCTCGAATCGACGACCTAATAGGAAATGCTTCCATCTCATCGAATCATGCACCACTTCCAAAAGATCAAGATCATGGGTATGGTAGTTAAGCTCATGAGTCTTGAGTTTCCTAAACTCATAAGCAATAGCTTGACCATCCTACATAAGAACTACTCCAATCCCATCCAAAGATGCATCTATGCAAACCACAAATTCTGCTAAAGGATCTGGCACTGCAAGGATAGGTGTGCTAGTGAGTGCTCTCTTGAGCTACTGAAAATCTCTCTCACACTTCTTTGTCGACTCAAACTTATTCCCCTTTCTCTGAAGGGAAGTGATAGGATGTGTCACTCTAGAAAATCCCTCAATCAACCGTCTATAATAGCCTGCAAGACCCATGAATCTCCTAACCTTAGTCACAGTGGTAGGTGTTGGCCAATCCATGATTGCTCTAATCTTAGATGGGTCAATAGCAATCCCATCTCCTGATATCACATGACTGAGATAGTGAACCTCTGACCTAAAGAAGGCACACTTTGATAAGCTTTCAAATAATTGATTACCCCTCAAGCACTGCAAAACCTGCCTTAAGTGCTCTTCATGCTCTTGCTCATCTCATGAGTAGATCAAAATATCATCTAGGAATACCACCACAAATCTGTCTAAGAATGAGCAGAATACTCCATTCATGAGACTCATGAATATAGTTGGAGCATTCATGAGTCCAAAAGGAACCACAATAAAATCATAATTTCCATAACATGTACGAAATGCAATCTTGTGGATATCACTCTCCACAATCCTCAACCAATGGTACCGTGACTTCAAATCAATCTTAGAGAATACACGGGCACCCTAAAGTTGATCGAACAAATCACCAATCCTAGGTAGTGGATACCGATTCTTAATGGTCAGCTTATTCAACTATCGATAATCCATGCGCAACCTAAGAGATTCATCCTTCTTAAAAAAGATGACATGTGCACCCCATGGTGATACACTAGGGTGAATATGCCCTTTCTCCAAGAGTTCCTCCAACTGAATCTTGAGCTCATTAAGCTCATGGGTAGTCATCCTGTAAGGTGCTCGAGATACAAGCTCTACTCTTGTCACAAGTTCAATATGGAAATCCACTACTCTAAGTGGTGGCATACCAAGTAACTATGAAGGAAACACATTTTCAAACTCTTGCAAAATGGGATGGTCATCGAGGGAAGGCTCCTTCTCTACCTCCTCTCTATCACTGATAGTGATGGAAAACAACTGACAACCCTTTCGCATGCACTGCTTAAGTTTCATAGAAAAAATCACATGAAGAGATATGGGTATCTAAACTCCATAAATTACTGAGGACACTCCAAAATCATCCACACACTCAACCCTCTTCTACCTACAATCCATCTTGGCATTGTGGGCATAAAGCCAAACCATGCCAAGAACAACATCTTAAGACCCAAGTGGTGTAGTACAAAGGTCAACCGTGGTGGTCATGTCTCCAATCTGCATCTGGAATCCTCTCACCAAGGAACTAACTGACACCCTAGCACATGAGGCTAAGTCAACCTCCCAACTCACATCCTGCAACCTCCCAAATCACATCCTGCCTAGCTGCCACTAGCCTATAATGCTCCACTATAAAAGGAGTAATAAAAGAATCAGTAGCTCCTAAATCAAAAAGAATAGAAATGTTGTGCATATTATAATTCCTCCAATTGGCTTATAAATTGGCACCATGTCTGAAATATAATTTTAGTAGTCAATGGTGTGGATGATCTTATCTTGTCTGAGCTTTTCTAGTTCTACTTTAACTAATAAGGCCACTTCGGGATGCATCTTTCAAAGATTTTTCTTAATTGGTTTGATGTTTGGGTCCACTACAAAATGATGAACTATGAGGTTGGGGTCCAACCCAAGCATGTGAGACTAAGACCATGCAAATTTTCTAGTAGCTTCCTAGAGAAGCATCGTGAAAGACATTTCTTCAACCTCTAACAATGATGTTGTAATGGAGGTGATTCTTGGGCATTCTTCTATTCCTAGATTGACAGGCTTTGTTTCTTCAATTACAATGGATGACTTCTCTATCCTATAATCATGGATGTGAGGAAGAGGAGAATCTTCATCCTTTGGCACCTTAGAGAGGTTTTCACTAGGGGATACACCCTTTGTTTTTACTTTTTAGAGTTAGAGAGTGCCCCATAGGGGTTTTCACTAAAAAACCCATCTTTTTCTTTTAATTTTTTTTATTTTTGTGGCTAAAGACCTCCTCTCCCTTAAAATATGCCTTTAGGTCCAATCTGTAGACATGTGCTAAATCATTCCCCTGATTTTTTTATTGTTTTGTTTCTCCCATGAATCTTCTGAGCATGTCTTCACTTTGGAACTCATCGATATGTGTGACACTTGGTTAATCCTAGTCTATGAGTTCAAGGTGAATGAGTGGAAGTTCTATAAGGTTTATGGAAATTTTGAAAAGGATAGAGTTTCCAAGGAAGGTTTCATTGTCAAAGATATCATCATAAGATCTCTTAACTTCCTCTTTAGGGATGTTTTCAACCTCAATGATTTTTCCTAGGGTATTATAGTAGGTATAACTAGTTCAATTGGTTCCCCCAGTCATGTCTAAGACAAATCCAAGACCTTGGTTCCTTGGTCATTTAGCAACTTCTAGTGGATCCTTCATACCACTCTCTTCATGGCCTAAACTATCACCTTGATAGTTGCATTGTTCTATAGCCAATCTTTGCAAATTGGCATACTTCTTAAAATAATCAAGGAGCTTGTTTACATGGGATTGATCATCTCAGTATAATCATATTTTGATGTATGGTTCCATTTCTTGATTATTTAAAATTCCATTGGATAGGAACATGGAGGATCCAATATGCTTCATTTGTAGCTCATTTTTCTTTGGTGGGCCTTGATGGGATAGACACCCTTGGGTGTGTGGATCAAGAGGAAAGGCTCCAACTGCAAATGTGTTTGATAGACTATATTCTCCACAACCCCTATTTTTTATCTTGATGGTAAAGAGTGTGGAGGCAAGAATCATTTCTGGATTAGTGTGGGATCTAGAGGAACTAGTGACATAGGTACTAATGTCAATTCCTAGGCAGTTATTTGAATGCAGAAATGAGGCATCCAATGCACAATAGTATGTGAAAGGTTGGGGATCAATGTGGATGGTAATTTCAATGTCATTGTGTGGATGCATGATGTACTATTGGAATGTGGAGAGAATGGATTTCATGGAATGAGTCCATAGGCAACCAAGAAGGATGTTATATCAAAGGTCAAGATTAACAATGTGGCATATCGTGTCTTGTACTACTAGGCCTAGTTGGATGGGTAGTGAGATAGTACCCTTAGAGGTACATTCTATAATGTTATATCCCTTGATAGTTATGACTTCATGTTTTATATTTGCTTTAGTGTACCCTACCTAATTTATGAATTTCAACGTGCATAGACTTAAGGCCAAACAATTATCTAACATGACCCATTTGATGGTGAAGTCATTAACCATGACAGTGATATGGAGTGGAAGGTTTTGATATGGATCAATGGATGGCATGTTAAAGGGTTTGAATGAGAGGCTAAAATATGTTGATAGGTGGCCTACTATGTCCTAAAATTGTGTAAGGTCAATGTCATTAGGGACATGTGATTCTTGTAAGCCTTTATTAAGGATCTCCTAATGGATGGGCAAAGTGCAGAGAAGATCTAGGATGGATATTTTTGTAGGTCTATTCCTAAGGCATTCCAAGAGGTTGTATTGTGAATTGCAAGATGCAGAGGTAGTAGCACATACAACAGATATTCTTCCTTGAGATGTAGTCACTGCACACATACTATCTACAATTTTGACATGGATTACGTTAACAAAGGGTTCAACCAAGGTGATGCAATTGTCAAATTTGTTATAATTGATATGTGTTGTGTTGTAATATTTTCCATCACCTTGTCTACCTTTCCCTTGGTTCTAGGACTATGAGTTGGTTTTAATAGGACCTTTTCCAGTGTTGTGTTAAGGAAACACATTTTGATATATCTGAAGGTTTGTGTTAGGAGAAGCCTATGTTGGAGGGTCCACTTTAATTTCCTTTCAATCTATGAGATCCTAGATGTAATTTTTTAGCTTTATGCATCTCACATGGATGTTTTCTTTTAAATGGAGATTATCACACTACTCATTCTCTTTATACCATGTAGGTTTTGGAGTAGATTCATAAAATAGTTGAGTCTGTGAGTACATGATAATATTGGTCATATCCATTCTGTGGAAGATGATGTCCAGGGATTCACCTAGAGGTTTGAATGTGTGCTTTTGATTATTCTATAATTTTGGTTTAGGTTGTCCTTGAGGAACTGAGATGGAATTGGTTTTACTAGCCATTGGCTAATAGACAAGAGGTGGCATTTGTGGTCCATCTATGACTTATTGAACATGTTTCATAGTTGTGGCCCCATTAGTGACTACATTTTTGTTTTTGTTCCAGTAACATGGGTGATCATTACTGGTATTTCATGGTGAGTTTCTTTGTAGTGTTTGATTGTGCCTTCATCCAAAAGGCCATTTTTAATGTTTGAACCCTTTTCCTAGATGTCCTTGTAAGTTTGAATGCAATCCATATGCATATAATAGGTCATCTTAGGGTGTAGGTTATCAATAAATATCTTGACTAGGTGCTTCTTGGGGGTTGATATGACAATCTTTTGGTGAGCTTTTTTCATCTTTGTAGGTATTTAGTGAGGCTCTTGCCTCCTTTCTATTTTGAATTGCAAAGATCTAGGAGAGATAGTTCACTCTTGATGTTATGTGCATACTGTGACACAAATTTTTTGAATAGCTCTACGAATGTAGAGATTTTTCCATAGGGGATTTTGTGGAACCATTCAATAACTGTTCCCCCTGATATTTTTGAAAAGAGGCACATGAGGTAGTTGTCACTATAGGAAACCTCTTGGCAAGCCATGTAAAACTCCTTAACATGATTGACTCGATCTCCTTTCCCCCTATATTTTTCAAATTTGGGTGTTTCAAAGTGCTTAGGGAAGGGGACTACTATGATGGAATGATCAAATGGGTATGGACAAACCTATTCAAACTTGAAGGTCTTTGGCTTTGTGCCTACTTGAGGGCATTCTTTATCTCCCTCAAAATTGGTAGGCGGTGGAGTGGATACCCCAAGCATGTTAGGTCATGGTACCTAATAGGGGCCTGGTGAATATGGGGGATTTTGAGGGTGATATTATGGGGTTTGATAACTGGATTACACTGCCATATACTCAGGTTGTAATGGGTGTAGTGGTTGAGCATGCTATTAAGAAATATGTGGTGGTGGGTTTTGTTAAGCAGGGAAGGCATTCTAAAGATGCAATGGTTGTTGGTAGAAAGGGGGTTGTTATTGTGTGGGCTGGTAGGTAGGATGGTTATAGGTTTTTCCTATGTAGGTTTGAAGTTTGTCGGCACCATTGTAAGATGGGTATGTGCCATTACAAGTAGTGGTTGCCATTGCACCAAAAGATCAACTTGTTAATGCCTAATACAACCACTAGACTTATAAAAGACACAGGAGGCGATTAAGCAATGTCACGAATCTTGAGGGGAGCACTAACCATTTTTCCAACAATCTCCCCCTCAGTGTTACCCGAGGGGATTCTAACCTATGACCAAGCTCTGATACCACTTGTTACAAGTAGTGGTTGCCATTGCACCAAAAGATTGACCTGTTAATGCCCAATACAACCACTAGTCTTATAGAAGACATAGGAGGTGGTTAAGCCATGTCACAAATCCCAAGGGGATTGCTAACCATTTTTCCAACATGTGCTTTGTGCATTTTTATTTCTATGAGGTGGAGCAAGGTAGTTTATGAAAGTAGGTGTACGAGGTTGGCATGGTGGGGGTAAGATTTGAATAGTAGAAGATGATGCCATCACCAAGTAGTTGGTGAATGTGGGGGAGGAAACAGCTAGCTATTGAGGTTGATTAGGCTAAGTCATGAATCGCATGGTGGTAAAAGGATTGACAAAATGTGATTGTGCTTGGGAATTATGGGCTTTAAATGCATCTTGTGCTTGGTGCCATGTGGTTGATGAGAATTGTTGAGAGGGATGAGGCCCTTTCTATATTGGGGGGCTTTATTGGGTTTGAGATGAGAGAGCTACTGGTGGAGGGATGATTGGTGTAGAGTGAAAGGTAGGTCCTTGAGTGAATATTGGTTTATTAGTAGGACTTTTGGGTGGAATACCTAGTGAATTGTGGTTACTTCTTATGTAGTGGACGAACAAGAAAGGGTAGTGATGATGGCATGGAGGTTTGTGGCATAGCTACTGGTTGTGTATTTGTGGTGGCTGTTTGGGTGACAACTTGTTGGGTTATGATTTTTTGTGTGGTTGTTGGCTGAGTGACTTGGGTGAAAATTGGGTATGAAGGTTGCAATATCGATGTTTGTAATAGGATGACAGTTGTGGCCCCAACAATTGAGAAAGGGGTTGACTACACTATGGTATGCACTATAGGTGGAGTGGTGGATACCTAGATCAAATGGGGAATATATGAGAAAACTTGGGTGCATATCAAATGTGGGTCAATGATTTTCTCTACTACACAATAGAATATACCATCTAGAATGACTAGTGGGCGTGCAAAACTAAATCTTGAGATCCTTAGTGGAAAGGGAGTGCCTTCTCATGCAAAATTAGCAAGGATGGTATTCCAAGGTTGGTCTATGATAGCACTGACCATATTTTCATACCCTAGATGATTCATGAAGGCTTCCATGGAGTTAGTGATGGGGGCTTCCTCTTGGTCTACCTATACTTCTTTGATTTGTACTTGATTTTGGGAATCAAAAGTGACCATGGCAGTATTAGGATGAAGCATTGTACTGGAAGAACTAGCATTAGGATCCATATCATTTCTCTTCTTTGAACGCATTTGAGGTGGCATGAAATGTATGATCTAAGATGTATGGGGGATGATGGATGCAAATGAGTATAGGGACACCTAAGGGAGGATAATGATGATGTGAATGAATCTCAAATGATCCCAAGGATGACTAAGGATAGGCTATACTAATGCAAGATGATTATGTCCTAAGGACCTAAAGGATGAATTGGTGTCGAAAAAGATGGGAGTTGATAGCTGGTGCAAATTTAGATGGGTGTGATTGTCAACCTAGGACAAAATGATTGTCCCACCAGGCATGTCAAAATGTTTATGTGGAAATATAACTTGTGTAGTCAAGATCAAGCATGTCAAACATTAGCGGGTAAGAAATAAAAATTCAAGACATGATATAAAAACCAAAAATACAAAAGACTCCACACAACCTTTGATAGATCCAAAACAAGTGCACCCAAATGGCTTGTTTGATTTTATCTTTTATGGAGATGTGGGTGTGCTCTCCTAAAAATAATAGATTGAAATCCCCAAATGATGTTAATTTCTACAATGCAAGATAAAATGGAGATCAAGAGAGATGCAAACTAGTATGAGGAACTAGTTGCAAAAAAATGATCAAAGATGAATACATTGATTTGATTCAAGATTTAGTGTGCTTCTATGGTGAAATACAGGATCTAAATAACAAATATTTAATATTAAGCTAACATTATAATAGAGATTCAAAGCTAAGAATTCAAACTAACATGATATTGTTAGAATTCTCTAAAAATTATAGGATGAAACTAACATGATAACAATGCACTATCAATGGAGTATCAAATACTCTTGGCAAGGCTCTATTTATAGAGTTTTGGGAGAAGGATGATGGATTGGGTGAGGTGTCACCTATGTGGCATCCAAATAGGATCCACATAAGGGACATGTAGGCTAAAGGGGATGGCCATGCAAAATGTCAACTTTAGACAAGATGGGAATTTAATGTTTGAAGGGCCCAAGGTTGCTTACTCATGTGTGAGAAACATTGGATAAATGAGTAGGGGACAAATGTGTAAGGATCTAGTTGGATAATTTGAGGAACTTGGGTGGATTCCTTGGGAAGAGTTGATCACACGTGTGAGAAACTCATTAGGGGCTAATGAGGTTAGGAATCACCTTTTAAGGGGCTTAATCATGGATTAGTCTAAAAAGGTAGTCTTAGTGAGTGAGATGATGGGTGTAGGCTAGGTTTCTAGGTTGGGATTAGGATTAGGTTTAAATTAGATTTAAATTAATCAAGGGTTAGAATAATATTAGGATGTGTGGGATTTAAATAAATATAAAATTATTTAAAAGGGGGATTTTTGGAGGGACATGTATTAAATTAGATTTAATACATTAGAGAGGGGAGTACTTAAATTAAATTTAAATACTTTTCGTAATGAACCCAACATAATTAAATGGGCAGAGGAATATAACAAATATAATTAATTAATTATAATGTTACAATTAATATTAATTAAAATAAATTTAATTAATATAAAAAAGGTTGGATGTCTACACTATGCTTATGTACTGATGTTTCTCTTGTCACTACTACATTTGGGGTCAAATTTTGATGGCCATTTGTCGGATTTGCAACGCTAATTTGTCAGCATTTCGACAGATGGGTCCGTCATAATTTTTGCATAGGAAATTGTGACAGAAGACGTATCCATCAGTTTATCGACACCATATCACGTCGCAAACTTGCATTTCAAGAAAAGCTTCATTATGGCATTTTCTACGGTTTATCCATCAAAATTCTGACACAATACCTATTAACTATCGAAAAGATATCTTTTCCGACATTATAAATTTTAGAATACCGACAGTTTCCACTTAATTTTGATAGATATACCCATCAGTGATATGGCATTAATGTCAAACCTTCTATCAAAAAAATTCTATTTGTGACACTTGAAATGTCAGAAGAGCGACAGTCCTTCATTATTTCTCCAACAGATTCCCTATCGAACGTATAGCACTACTGTCGGAACTATTGTCGTAAATTAGTTTTCTCTGACATTTTATCTGTCGAATGTGTAGCATTTTTGTAAGAATTAATGATTAAGTGTTGAAAAATTGACGGATATGCACATTAAAGATAAAACATCTCAAGAGACCATCATAGGTTCTCTCTTTCTTCGGTCTATATTATTGACAGAATGTTTTACCTTTCATTAGCTCATCAAATCCCTGGATTTGATGAGCTAATGAAAGGTAAAACATTATATCAATAATATAGACCAAAGAAAGAGAGAACCTATGATGGTCTCTTGAGCTATTTTATCGTTAGTCCTAGCTACTGTCCTAGCTACCTATCGATCGTCGAGAATAATCACCGCCTTGCATTTATGTACACTGCTCAAATTGATCCCAGTCTCGCAAAAACATTTTACACTTGTACATCTCATCAATAATGGAGGCCTAAAGTAATTTTATACGATCACTAGCACATTTTGTGCATGGATGAGAAACAGTATCCAAAGTTTCTAGATAACCGTTTTTGAGAAGAGGAATGAGTGTAGGCCAAAGAAGGGATAATTCCACAACAGAAAGGAAGACATCTTTTTAGCCTGGGTCTGGATCCTACCCCAATTGTCGAAGGATCTAGGGCCAGTCTAGAAAGATGTCTTCCCATTCTATTTGCAACATTGTGTCCATCCATGATCTCAGGAATATCATCATCTTTCTACTCTTCATTTGCCAAAATATATCGCTTCTTCAAGCTTGCAGAGTAATCTTATTAATAAAAGAACTCTTGCCAACATTAGGGTACCCACATATCAAAATAGTTGATGTTATTGGTGCTTGTGCTCAAGGATATCGATTCACTATTTTGAAATGGCCAAATCATTTTTATTTCATTTGTAGAGAAAAGGAGTGGGAGAAAACAAGCGGGTGAAAGTTGATCAAGCGCGAGAGAAGGCATTGCATTTTATTTGATCATGAATGCTCTCTAAAATGACCAATCATGTTTTCTATTCAATTTTTTTTGGTCTTTTTTTTTCCCATATTCAGTAGATAAAAATCATGGCAGCAGCCACTTAGCCATCTTTTTTATGTTCCAAGTATTTTACAAAGATACAGGTATGTGGATTTATCATTCAGTTGCTTGCAGTTATTGGTCAAATGCAAATATTTTGTCAAGTTGAAAGGGCAAGATATCAGTTTGGTATTTTCGGTTTATGTTAAAATTTGATTTGGTAAAATCCTCAAAAAACACACTACATGTTCTAAAATGTAAAGAAGTTGAATGTTAAATGTAAGATATATATCTCATCCATAGTAATCAAAAGAAAGGACATGAAACTTATAAGGAGATTTACCAACCCAAAAATATAAGTGAATAGGAAACATGATTGGTACCTTATGAATTGGTTTTTGAGGTGCACAATCTTCATCAATCTCCTGAGAACAAGACCCCTCCTCATGAAAAATGCATTTAATGGATTAAACAAATCTACAAAACTGAACCAATGGCATGTTTAGAACAAAGAAATAGATTGATAATAATATGTTGAAAATTCTATTATGTTTAATACATGCAAAAGGACCAGTCCCAACAATTATTAAACATACTTTATCTGATATGATAATAACATGCTAATTAAACTGATAAAGGTGTTATATGCATTTAATCTACCAATTACTAATTACACAAAAAACAAATTACAAAACTAAACCAATGGCATGTTCTTCGTGTGGTACAAGGAAGATTTGGCTATGAAAAAAAAAAGTGAAATGGCCTCATCATTTTTATTTCAATTGGATAGAGGAGTGAAAACTAAGCGTGAGAGAAGGTATGTGATTTCTTCATCTTTCAAGTATCTAGCATCATATTTGACTACAAATTTCAAATGCATTGCATTTTATTTGATCACGAATGCTCTCTGAAATGACCACATTCTACTGGTGTCGTGCCCTAGCTCGTGCTTTATCTCCATTATTTGATATTATTGGTGCTTGTGCTCAAGGATATCAATTCACTATTTTCAAATGTTTGGATTGTTTAGATAGCTACATTTCCTAATTGTTCCTCTAGTACACAGTCAAGAAATGTAACTTTCTAATGATTATATGTAATGTTGAATGGATTAAATGTTTTATTCTTGGTAGAAGTGAATGGAAGGAATAGTGTGTATTAAATACAATCCAATCACTTATTGAATGCTTTGGAGACTACTGGTTTGACTTTCCATGTGCTACTAGTGACTGAGATTCATTAAAGGATACAAAACCCTTCATTTTGGGGTTATTGTGTGTGGATTCAAATGTAGGTTTGATTTGGCTAATGTTTAGAAGAGATCAATAAAGTATTTAAAGACAATCTTACATGTTTGGAGAGGTTTGAGAGGCACTTATCATGACTGTACCCTCACAAACATCAGCATAGACTGGTTTTACTAGGTTTCCTTTCTCTATTTTGAGGTTTCCTTTCTCTGCCGCAGGGGTATAGTCAGAGGCTTCATTGAAAAAATGATCTTTCAAATGGTTACTATGAATATGAATGATTTGATACAGCATATTTCTCATTTTACTTGAAGTTTGGAATAGCTTGTGCAAGGGTGAAAGTAGTTTTGATCATTTTGGTCCTGACTGTTCCTCTACACAGTCAGGAAATGTAACTGTCTAATGATTATATGTAATGTTGAATGGATTAAATTCTTTATTCTTGGTATAAGTGAATGGAAGTAATAGTGTTGGTGTTAGGTTTCATTTATTATTGAATTCAATGGTTTCCAAGGTGTGTTGAGGAGTTTGCTCCTTGTTTAATGTTAACTGTTCTTGCACAATCCACTCATACAACAGTGAAGTTACAAAACTGAACTGATGGCATGTTTACAACAAAGAAATAGAATGATAATAATATGCTAAAAATTCTATTATGTTTAATACACACCAAAGGACCGCATTCTAAATTGTTGTCACTGAAATGACCGCATTCTACTGGTGTCGTGCCCTAGCCCGTGCTTTAACTCCATTATTTGATGTTATTGTTGCTTGTGCTCAAGGATATCCATTTTTTTAAAATGTTGACTGCGGTTATCAAATGGACAGCTCATGAGCTTCTAGCTAGGTGAAATTTGTATTGATAACTTAAGGCATCAAATGTATTGTATCATTGATAGTTGATACTTTGTTAAAAGGAAATAGGACAAAGAATGATTTTTATTTAGTTTCTCTATTTTGATCCCTAAGTGGCTTACAACCCTAGAGAAGTATATAAAGATTTATGGATGTAGTTGCAAGATACATAGCAGTTGATAATTCACAATAAATCCATGCATCCAATTTGAATAGCAATTAATACAAAGAACTAGGGTCCTCCAATGGCTGAATCATCTGGACCTTGACTGTCCTCTCAACTAGTGACCCTTCAAAACTGGGTTATCATGCAATCAATGAGTGATCCTTCATTCTCCTGGTGAGCTTCTAGGTAGGTGCCATTTGTATATTTGATAGCTTAGGGCATCAAATGTGTATTGTATCATTGATAGTTGAGACTATGTTAGTATCAATTTTTGGGTTCGATTGTGTATAATTTTTTCCATCAACATTTTGGATCATACTACATGATCCATCATCAAGATGCTAGAGAGAAAAGAACATGATATGATGGATCATGTAGTATGATCTGAAACGTTGATGGAAAAAATTATACACAATCGAACCTAGAAACTGATACTAGCATTAATATGGATTGTGGAAATCTAATAGATCTAGTTGAGACTTTGTTAAAAGGAAATAGGACAAAGAATGATTTTGATTTAGTTTCTCTATTTTGATCTCTAAGTGGCTTACAACCGTAGAGAAGTATATGCAGATTTACGGATGTAGTTGCAGGATACATAGCAGCGGATAATTCACAAGAAATCCATGCATCCAATTTGAATAGCAATTACTCAAAATAAATAGGGTCCTCCAATGGCCCAATCATGGGGACCTTGACTGTCCCCTCAACCAGTGACCCTTCAAAATTGGGTTATCATGCAATCGGTGAGTGATCCTTCATTCTCCGAGTCTGCCCTGCAACCAAACATATTGGAAATACACAATACAATGATAACAAGTCTTTCACAATCCCCCTTCCCTCAAGGAACACTATCAACCATCCCTTCCACATAGCATTTCACTATTTTATGAGTGGATTGTGTAGGAACAGTTAACACTAAACAAGGAGCAAACTCCTCAACACATCTTGGAAACCATTGAATTCAATAATAAATGAAACCTAACACCAACACTATTCCTTCCATAGTTGCAGGATACATAGCAGTTGATAATTCACAAGAAATCCATGCATCAAATTTTTATAAGGATGTCCTACTAATCAATAGGAATTTTCTTGAGACGACCAATGATTATGCATTTTGATGGCAGTGTGCTAGTTCAAAAGGATAATATAAATCTGAAACAATTTTTTCTGATTTTCTCAAACTATAAATGTGGTTAAAGGGAAAATATTATGGCCCCTACACTGTGGTTGTTAGCCTAATTAAGATAGGCCTACCTTTGTATATAATAAAAGGCCAACATGAAACAAACATCCAAAGGTTAGGGGGTTGTTCCTTATCCATAATTTATTATTTAAGTTCTAAGTGATGATGGGTATATCGTGTAATTCATACCTAGTGTGTTTCTTTCTTTCTCTCCACATTTCACATTAGGAGTATATGTTATAAAATACTAATGAAATCAATTATAGATCAAATCTAATCAAAATTGCAATATAAAGATTAAAATAGATCTTGAAGAAATATGGGAACCATTTTTTATAGATATTGTACAAACAAAGAGAATACTCCAATGAGGAAATGCTTCAATGTGGAACAATTGAAGGACAATATTTTACTTTTATATGCACATCTGCAATGTTTTTGATATATTTCTGAGATAACAAAGCCATAGAAAGAATAGCATATAGAAGAAAGTAAAGAATAATGATCATACTTTGAGATATTGTGGAAAATTAAAGGAAAGAATGCTTGGTGGGGTTATCATGCAATCAATGAGTGATCCTTCATTCCCCTCTTCCAGTGAACCTTCAAAACTGGGTTATCATGCAATCGGTGAGTGATCCTTCATTCTCCCGGTCTGCCGTGCATCCAAACATATTGGAAATACACAATACAATGATAACAAGTCTTTCAAAATCCCCCTTCCCTCAAGGAACACTATCAACCATCCCTTCCACATAGCATTTCACTATTGTATGAGTGGATTATGCAGGAATAGTTAACATTAAACAAGGAGCAAACTCCTCAACACATCTTTGTTGTAAACATGCCATTGGTTCAGTTTTGTAAATTTGTTTTTTGTGTTAAATGCATTTAAATGGAACATTAAGCATAGTAATAATATGCTTAGTCTATTAGTAATTGTAGATTAAATGCCCATAACACCTTTATCAGTTTAGCATGTTATTATAAGATACTAAAGAAGACTTGCTATTTGTTAGAGAAATATTCACTGTCCCCCACAATGAAGACAATGAAGATTGACCTCCCGCCCCACAACAAAGAACATTGTAATAAGAATAAGATAGTGCCAAGAAACATTTTCACAAATATGAAACGTGAGGAAAAGTAATAACATTAACAATGCCAAGATTCATAGCATTAAATTTCACCTGTAGATGAGTTTCTGCAGTGGGTTGCCCAGCATCAAAAATATGTTGAGTTGCATTTGAGCTGTAACTAAGAGTATCATGTAGAACAGACCCTAAACTTTGGAAGCGTTCTCCAGCCTGGCAATTCAAAATTTAATCTAGGCAAGCATCAGTAAGTGAAATAAATTATAGACATCAACATCAACATAATCATAATCATTTGGAGGGTATTCATTTTGGTCCTTGGAAAGTACTATGTTTCTTGAAAGTTCTTGTGATATTCTTCTAAACTTTAAAAACATATTTTATGGCTTAATGATAATATAGATTAGTGTTTTGTTTTCTAATGGAATGTTGTTGATCATTCATGGTCTTGAAGAAACTTTTGATTATTTTGATTTTTGAGTCTTGACATTATTTCTCAATGTGATATAGACTGACCACAAGATGGTTCAATTGGTCCTCTCTTTCTATTTAATCATTTGTCTTCTTCATGGTGTAAGTGTCAATATGTTATAATCCAACATGAAGTGTGGTTCAAATGAAGTTGAACCAAATGCTGACCGTGATGGCTATGATCATGATGAAGATAAATATGAATATTAAATCTAAAATATGGCTTGTAACTTGAATTTTCATTGTGAATGAAGAAACTATAGATTCAAGTTGACTCATTCTATGTTGTAGTATATTTTTTCCCTAGATCTACCATATTATATATGTGTAGCTTGTAAGGGACATCTTCTTCTCATCCATGTATCATAGCTTGGTGAGATTTCTTAGGAGAAAGACAAGATGTCAGTGGGAGATGGAGAAACTAATATCAGAATACCACTTGAAGCCTTGCAATGTTGAGAGTGGGATAAAAGCTACACTTGAGACCCTATATAAGGAACAAACTCATTAAGCTTCACTTTGTTTCGAGAATAGTTTTATATTTTGTACTAAACAGGGCCAACCACGTGAAGGTGGAAGCTCATTTGACCCCACCCCCCCTCCCTGTAACATCACTCTAAATTCCCCGTTAACATCTAACATTCATTCATTATTTCATCCATTAATAAAATGTAACATTCATTAATTATCACACAATAACATTCCTTCACACATTAACAAAATGTGACATTCATTAATTATCACACAATAACATTCATTAATACATTATAAAATTTATGAGCATTCACTACCACATAATTAAATTCATTGGCATATAAAAATTAGTCATTATCAATTAAGGTGCATAGATGACAATCATTTCTTTTTTTTCTTTTGATTTCTAGTTTTTAAGATATAATTGTAAGATGAGTATCGATATCATCATCATGATCATCTACCCTCTCATTAGATCTCAATGCATGCCTAGTTCTCTGTTGATGCAAAGGGGGCTCATCTGCAATAACATATAAAAGGGTTAAATTAAAAACATTTTATTATAATTAAAAATATTTTAAACATTTTAAAGTATTTCAGTACTTTACATGCCATAATCGTATAGCTCTTTACCTGATCTAGTCACATCATCAACATCGAGGTCAATTTTTTGATCCATGAGACTATGTGGGATGCTCATGAAAGGAGTTTGGGTACCTACATATGTAATTCAATTATCTAATGTTAGCTAAAAAATTCATGATACATATACTCAAAACCACATAGTAAGTACATTAAAAACCATAAGCATCCCATAGTAAGTACATCATGAATTAATTAGATTAAGCATTGATTGCATAACTGCACATTTCTATCAAGAAATCAATATTAAATAGATTAAGCAGTGATCACATAACTGTACATTTCATTCATGACATTCATCTTCTTCATCATCCAACTAATCACCATGATCATCGTTGACGTTGACATCATCACCACCACCGTCATTGTCTTCATCTTCATCATCATCCTCATCATCGACATCAGCATCAGCATCATCATCATCATCATCATCATCATCATCATCATCATCATCAGCAACATCATCATCATCATCATCATCAGTAGCATCATTAATAGCATCATTAGTAGCATCATCATTGTCATCATCTTCTTCTTCAAGAAAAGTTGCGTCAAGAACATCATTGACTAACTGTTGTTCGTGATCATCATCTACATCATCTTCTAGTTGTTCACAATCTTCTTCCATCGCATTATACCTCATCGGCCATCCTCTTGGATCATGTCTAACAATAAACGACCAACCCAATTTATGCAGAACCTCTGAGTAAAATACCTGCTCACATTGGCTTGGAAGAACATAGGGTTCATCCCGAACTGGCTCAAACCACCTTGTATTAATCATTGGAAATCAATTGTCATGTTCAATAATAGTTCTATCAGGATCATTTTGATTAAGTCGTAGCCTATACCATCTGACGATGAAGAGAACTAATCTGAAGGAATTAAAGTCACACTTAAGTATATCATCCAAAATGCTATAGTATCAATTTTCGGACTCTCGAGGATGTAAGTCATTTCTAGATGAAATATTAGTCACCTGAAAGACTGCACTTATCCCAGAATCACAAGTTTTCTTTTTGTCATCCAACTTTTTGATGCGAAATTTATGACCATTGCAAAACATAGCCTTGTGGTGTTTGACCTGCAAAATATGTAAAACATGTATAAATTAATGCATCGAGAGTTCATAAACATACGAGTGATTAACAAATTTATATGTACCTGGAAATCTTTTAAACCATGTGCTAAATCTATTTCCCTTTGGGTAACATTTGGATCTCCGTTACAATGAGCTTCATTAACCAATGAAGACACAGCTTCCCATGTTAATGTGCGACCTAAATGATGACATTGTTCAATCCATTTCATCATCCAATCTTGATTGTTTGCAATATACAAATGTATTGCATCTCACTCTCGAGCAGCTGTACAAAAAATAAATAGATGACTTACAACTGATTAATTTTGAAGATTAAGAATTAATTAATAGCTACAATAACATCTTATAATTTATTACCTCTCACTTTCCTCATTCTGCCTTCCCCCACTAAGTACTCCCCTTCAAATTTTCTAATGGTGTCAAGATCCCAAATGCGATCTATATGGATCTTTGCTACAAGCTTAGGAAGATATTCAGTAACATACACCATAGTCTGGTATACCATATATCCCTCCACCATAGAACCCTCAGGACGTACTCTTGGCCAAACCAAAGCCTTCAAAAATTTCAAGTGCCTCTCAACCATCCACATTGACCGAGTGTGTATGGGTCCACACATTTCAATCTCCTCAACTTGGTGTATGAGGTAGTGTTCTTGTGCATTGAAAAAGGTTAAAGGTAGACACTTTTGCATTTCACACATTAGAAGAGGAATTCTTCTCTTCCAGTATTTTATATCTTCTCTATGGATTTCTTTAGATGACAACCACCTACAAGACATTCAAGACACAAAAATATATAAACATGAGACTTTACAATATATATATACAACAAATTGAACAGATATCATTGCTTACCTCATGTATTTTCCAAGATCATATATCACTTGTTTGATGTTATTGTCGAAGTTCTCTGGGAGAGATAGGGGTAGCACGTATTGCAACAATTATAAAAATAATCATGTCATTCTTTTCTCATATAATACAATGAAAAGTACATGCAGTTTACAAACATATTGTAAATACAAAAGAACATGACTTACCTTGATGAAGGTATGCCAATCATGCATTTTCAACCCTGGCCCAAATTCACCTTTCTTTGATATGGTACTGCTTATGTTTGCAGCAAATCCTATGGGAAATCAAATTTTTCATACGACTTCTTTTATGGCATCACCTTTTTATTCTGTTAATAACCAAGGAAGGGAACTTGTATTAATCCGTTCTCCATTTCTATTTGATTCAATGAAATTTTTCATTGCATGATTGGATTCATGAATGTCGCTACAAATTTTGACAATTTTTTCTTTGTCACGCCTTCCATCCAATATCTTCCACAATGTCTCTGTTACATTCTTTCCAATATGCATAGTATCAAACAAATGCACATCAAGTAGCTACTCGTAGTAGGGCAACCTACTAAATTGTCTGGGATAACTCTTTAGTCCCTTTGGAAGGTGCTCAGTAGTGTTGCCTTGACGACATTCACGATCATCAATCACATAATCAGCAAACAAAACACAATAAAAATATACAAATTCCAAACATAAACCGTTAGGTAGAATGGTAGTACCTTGATGATTAATTCTATTATATTCCAACTTCCATAAGTGAGGTGTCATTCTTCGTGGCTTAGATGTAGTCTCTTCTTTCCCATTGAAAAGATGTTTTTTGGTAATTCAATAGTTATGATTGTTGTGGAGAAAGTACCTATACTCATCAAACACTTGCTTTCCTAAACTTTTTGAATAATGAGATTTCATCTTTGGACCACAAACTGGACATGAAAATTTTCCCTTTGTTTGAAGACCTACAAGGTAATGATACAATTGGATTAAATATGTTAATTTTTATTTTTAGAATTATCATGTGCAACTTGAATTCACCATAACATACCAGAAAAATGTGTTAGCCCTGGGGCATCATGTATTGTCCATACAAGCATTGCATGGAATTGAAATTGTCTGTCTCCTATTGGTCTAGAGATGTCATACATAGTGACACCTTTCCATAACTCCACCAACTCGTCGATAAGAGGCTCAATATAAACATTCATATCTTTAACTTGGTATTTACTTGGTTGAATGAACAACATTACATAATTATTGTGACCATTTTACTACAAGATTTATAATTACATGCAGATAACTATTAAATGATCAAATACCTAGAACAATCATTGCCAACATAATGTGCTCCCTCTTTATTGACATCCATAGAGGAATGTTATTGTTGATGACAAAAATAGGCCAAACAGTGCAAACAGATCTTAGCTCTCCAAATGGATTGACACCGTCCGCTACCACTGAAAGCTTGAGATTTTGAGGTTCTTTGATAAAGTGTGGCCACTTTTCCTCTGTCCTTAAATATAGAACCATCCGCAAGAATTCAAATAATGTCATCTTGACTCCTATTGCATGCATGGTAATCCATAAATTGTGCCAAGCTATTACACCTAAATAATCTTTGTAAACGTGGTATAATGGGGATGTAATGAAGAACCTTGTGAGGCACCTTTTTTGTTATTTGATCTGTTCGATATCTACTCGTATGACATTCAGGGCATTCTGTTGCAAATTCATGTTCTTTATGATACATAATATGATCATTAGGACAAGCATCTATTGCTTGATACTATATTCCAATATCTTTCATAGTGGCACATAATTCTCGGTATGAGTGAGGGAGAATATTCGATGGTGGTAACAAGAACTCACCTATCAATCTGTAGAAAAAAATATATGTTGTTAATATTAACAATATTTATGGTACATGTTTCACCATTTCATTACTATAATGACATATATGACATACTGTAGCATACATGACATTGTTGTGTTGGATAAACCATTCATAACCTTCAAGTTCAACAACAACAATACAACAAAGAGAAGAGTTGTTTGGGAGCCTTCGTAAAGGGGCGTGGCTGCCTTCTCAAGTAGAGATATATCATGGATGACATCAACATCATCTTGATCATCATCATTAGTTGTGCCAATACCAAATGTGTCATGGATCAATGTATTAGTACCA
Organism: Chamaecyparis obtusa; assembly: GCA_027943335.1. Lineage (NCBI taxonomy): Eukaryota > Viridiplantae > Streptophyta > Pinopsida > Cupressales > Cupressaceae > Chamaecyparis > Chamaecyparis obtusa. Next base: position 606,099 of record BSBK01009445.1, on the reverse strand, counting down.
TCATCTAGCGCATCATTGTCATCTTCCATGGGATCATAATCTTCAGCTTCAATATTTGCACCTCCATGATCCTCCACTTCCAAAGCCATATTCTCAATATTCACACCTCCATTGTCCATATCACGTACTCCCCTAGGGAGGTTGACCTATATTAAAATGAACACAAATAAACCATGATAATGATCTCATCATGTATTTCATATATATATTAATTGTTAAATAAATATAATGAAAAACTTACCAATTCATGATAATCAAAGCCTCCTTCAATGTGACCATTATCCCTACAATGTCTCTTAGCTGTTTTGATTAGCAATCTTCTAATGTTTAAGCCCTTACAATTATTGCAGGGATAATAACATTTTCCATCGCCTTTTCTTTTCAAGTTTAACCACAATCTATTGATTGCATCCCCATTGCCTTCTTCACTTGGATTGTCTGACATGATGCTTCTTCACCTAGATTATCTATAACCTAATTATATATAGAAATTGAAAACTTAGTTATGAAATGATGTTGTAGTATAGTATACCAAATTGAAACACTTCTATTATTGTAGTCTTCCACCTCAAACTCTTTCCTATTGTGGCAAGAAAGAAAGATATTCAAATAATATAGTAGTTTGTAAATCAAAATAAAATGGAGGCAAGTTGTTGATTGAGGGTGCAAGGAACAACACCCGTCAGTACTTTTATCAAATTGTAAATTTCAATTTTGAACCATTCTGTGAATATAGAACATGGATGTAATCTCAGAAAATAACAAAATGTAGACACGACAGATTACTTATTTTGTTATTCTGCATTACTTACTATTTGAGTGCACGTTCCACCTACAACTTGATCAAGTCTTGTTTGATGCTTCAATTTTGTGTTAACTATCCTGTAGAAGTACACAATTTTGTATTTGGTGAATATGTTATTCAAAAAACAACAATAGAATAAAATACTTGTTGAGAAAGATCATCATAGGAGTATCAAAAAATCAAGATTTAAGGTAACACAACATTATAAGACTCTTACATTCAACCTTCAACTCATGCACCTAATAAATAGGAGAAAAAATACATGAAATTGAAAAATTTAACTAATGAATTGTGTTTTTCTTCTCATCTTAATCGGCCAAATTTATATGAGATTCTAAAGAAGGCCTCACTCTTAATTAGCCAAATCTTCCAATTGTCTAAATGCTTCTTTATTTGTCAACCAATTAATACATGCTACTATATAAAGAAGACAATCAGAAGACAATGAAGATTTGTCTGACAAAAATGAATACACTAAACTGAACCAATGACATGTTTACAAAAATTATCATAACTCACAAGCAAAACTAAAACAATGGCATGTTTATAACTCATTAAGAGTGAGGAATATCTTGTGCAAGGGTGAAAGTAGTTTTGATCATTTTGGTCGTGACTGTTCCTCTACACAGTTAGGAAATGTAACTGTCTAATGATTATATGTAATGTTGAATGGATTAAATGCTTTATTCTTGGTAGAAGTGAATGGAAGGAATAGTGTTGGTGTTAGGTTTCATTTATTATTGAATTCAATGGTTTCCAAGATGTGTTGAGGAGTTTGCTCCTTGTTTAATGTTAACTGTTCCTGCACAATCCACTCATACAATAGTGAAATGCTATGCGGAAGGGATGGTTGATAGTGTTCCTTGAGGGAAGGGGGATTTTGAAAGACTTTTTATCATTGTATTGTGTATTTCCAATATGTTTAGATGCAGGGCAGACCGGGAGAATGAAGGATCACTCACTGATTCCATGATAACCTAGTTTTGAAGGGTCACTGGTTGAGGGGACAATTAAGGTCCCGATGATTGGGCCATTGGAGGACCCTTTTTCTTTGTATTAATTTCTATTCAAATTGGATGCATGGATTTCTTGTGAATTATCAGCTGTTATGTATCCTACAACTACATCCATAAATCTGCATATACTTCTCTACGGTTGTAAGCCACTTAGAGATCAAAATAGAGAAACTAAATCAAAATCATTCTTTGTCCTATTTCCTTTTAACAAAGTCTCAACTATCAATGATATAATATACATTTGATGCCCTAAGCTATCAAATATACAAATGGCGCCTACCTAGAAGCTCACCAGGAGAATGAAGGATCACTCACTGATTGCATGATAACCTGGTTTTGAAGGGTCACTAGTTGAGGGGACAGTCAAGGTTCGGATGATTGGGCCATTGGAGGACCCTAGTTATTTGTATTAATTGCTATTCAAATTGGATGCATGGATTTATTGTGAATTATCAGCTACTATGTATCCTGCAACTGCATCCATAAATCTGCATATACTTCTATAGGGTTGTAAGCCACTTAGGGATCAAAATAGAGAAACTAAATAAAAACCCAATTTTGAAGGGTCACTGGAAGAGGGGAATGAAGGATCACTCACTAATTGCATGATAACCCCACCAAGCATTCTTTCCTTTAATTTTCCACAATATCTCAAAGTATGATCATTATTCTTTACTTTCTTCTATATGCTATTCTTTCTATGGTTTTGTTATCTCAGAAATATATCAAAAACATTGCAAATGTGCCTATAAAAGTAAAATATTGTCCTTCAATTGTTCCACATTGAAGCATTTCCTCTTTGGAGTTTTCTCTTCATTTGCACAATATCTGTCAAAAATGGTTCCCATATTTCTTCAAGATCTATTTTAATCTTTATATTGCAATTTTGATTAGATTTGACCTATAGTTGATTTCATTAGTATTTTATAACATATACTCTTAATGTGAAATGTGGAGAGAAAGAAAGAGACACACTAGGTATGAATTACATGATATACCCATCATCACTTAGCACTTAAATAATAAATTATGGATAGGGAACAACCCCCTAACCTCTAGATGTTTGTTTCATGTTGGCCTCTTATTATATGCAAAGGTAGGCATGTCTTAATTAGGCTAACAACCACAGTGTAGGGGCCATAAATTATGGAACCCAAAATAGTGCACACTTGTATTAAATTAGGTTCAGTATACTACAAGGGAGTGGAAACCATGCAATAGTGCCTCATGGGGATGGAAGAAACCCTTCACCAAGAAGATGGTTGTGTCTGCAATATTTACTAGAGGCAAAGAACATAATTTGGTTCCAACAATTACTCCTAGAAGATAATGGCACCCACAAAACACTTGGAAAAGATAGCACTTGCTATATCTTTTATCACTCTTTTAAAGCTGGGACAATAAATCTCAAAGATTGATCAATGAATTCTTGAACACAAAGAACCATTGATAGATATGATTCATGTGTACAATAGCCAACAATCAGTTGTTCCAATCATGATGTCCAATAATTATGTTAGAAAAAGCATCTACAAATCCCTTACACAACCATAATATATTCAAACCATGAACTATAAGAACCTAACAATGGGACTAACAAAGATACAGCCTAAACAAATCTTGATCATATTCCACCCTATTGTAAGGCCCATGAAGTAACTCTATCTTAAAGCTACACATTCCTCTAGAAGAAGCTCAAAGGTCAGGTAGCTGAAGCATAGCAATACTTGAATGAATATAGGAATAATTTGATGTACAATCATTTGCTAGCTTGGTTTGTGGGTTTTCCACATAATATTTTCCCTTTAACCACATTTATAGTTTGAGAAAATCAGAAAAAATTGTTTCAGATTTATATTATCCTTTTGAACTAGCACACTGCCATCAAAATGCATAATCATTGGTCATCTCAAGAAAATTCCTATTGATTAGTAGGATATCCTTATAAAAATTTGATGCATGGATTTCTTGTGAATTATCGACTGCTATGTATCTTGCAACTATGGAAGGAATAGTGTTGGTGTTAGGTTTCATTTATTATTGAATTCAATGGTTTCCAAGATGTGTTGAGGAGTTTTCTCCTTGTTTAATGTTAACTATTCCTACACAATCCACTCATAAAACAGTGAAATGCTATGTGGAAGGGATGGTTGATAGTGTTCCTTGAGGGAAGGGGAATTGTGAAAGACTTTTTATCATTGTATTGTGTATTTCCAATATGTTTGGATATAGTGCAGACCAAGAGAATGAAGGATCACTCACTGATTGCATGATAACCTTGTTTTGAAGGGTCACTGGTTGAGGGGACAGTCAAGGTCTGGATGATTGCGCCATTGGAGGACCCTATTTCTTTGCATTAATTTCTATTCAAATTGGATGCATGGATTTCTTGTCAATTATTGGCTGCTATGTATCCTATAACTGCATCCATAAATCTCCATATACTTCTCTAGGGTTGTAAGCCACTTAGGGATCAAAATATAGAGACTAAATCAAAATCGTTCTTTGTCCTATTTCCTTTTAACAATGTCTCAACTATCAATGATACAATATATATTTGATGCCCTAAGCTATTAAATATACAAATGGCGCCTACCTAGAAGCTCACCAGGAGAATGAAGGATCACTCACTGATTGCATGATAACCCAATTTTGAAGGGTCACTGGTTGAGGGGACAGTCAAGGTCTAGATGATTGGGCCATTGGAGGACCCTAGTTCTTTGTATTAATTGCTATTCAAATTGGATGCATGGATTTATTGTGAATTATCGGCTGCTATGTATCATGCAACTGCATCCGTAAATCTGCATATACTTCTCTAGGGTTGTAAGCCACTTAGGGATCAAAATAGAGAAACTAAATAAAAATCGTTCTTTGCCCTATTTCCTTTTAACAAAGTATCAACTATCAATGATACAATACATTTGATGCCCTAAGCTATCAATACAAATGGCACCTAGCTAGAAGCTCACGAGCTGTCCATTTGATAACCAAAGTCAACATTTCAAAAAAATGGATATCTTTGAGCACAAGCACCAATAACATCAAATAATGGAGTTAAAGCATGGGCTAGGGCATGACACCAATAGAATGCGGTCATTTTAGTGACAGCAATTTACAATGGTGTCATTAAACATATATGCCAGTAATATCAACAAACGTGAATCCAAACATTTGAATACAGTGAATTGATATCCTTGAGCACAAGCACCAATAACATCAAATAATAGAGATAAAGCACTGGCTACGGCACAACACCAGTAGAATGTGGTCATTTCAGAGAGAATTCATGATCAAATAAAATGAAATGCATTCGAATATGATGCCAGAGGCTCAAAAGATGAAGAAATCACATACCTTCTCCCGCGCTCAGCTTTCGCTCCTTTTCTCCTGCTCCCTCTATCCAATCGAAATAAAAATGATGAGGTCGTTTCACTTTTTTTTTTTATCTATACTCTGAATCTGTCAGAATTTCGATGGTCAATTAAACACCCATCAGAATACCGACATCATCGGGGCCTATTACAAAAAAAAAACACCAAATTCATAATAAAAAGTTACCCGTCAGAAACTTCTATCGAAATTTGGCCCCAAATGTAGTAGTGTGTGGTGACCAAAGGTGGGGCATGTTATGTTCTGGTTGAGGGGAATGTGTTGCTCCAACTATTGGTGGGGCTTGGGAAATACTTTTTGATCTTCAATACTTATGCTTCTCTTTTCTATTTGCTTGAAGATGGTGCCTACACCAATAGCTGGTGAGCAGTCATTTTCCTATTGTAGATGGATGATTGAAGTTGTTATTAATATTTAGGTTCCTTTTAGCTTCTTGTTTGGACTATCCATTTTAGTTGATATGGATAGTGACCTTTTGATTGAGCCGATATTTAGTTGTTAATAGTTTTCAAGGGCTTGTTTTGACCTTGGATTATTTTTGGTTGAGGTTTGTAGCTAATTTTGGGGTTGTTCTTGTCCTTGCTAAAGTGGGGTATATTTTTTTTGTCATCATAAGGATTTGGTGCTTTTAATTTTCTTCTTCCTCTTTCGTGATACTTATGGAGGTGGATGAGTCTCTTATAGAAGTGGGGACGTATTTTAAGATGGAGGAGTTTGTTCACTTTGAGTGGTATTCTCCTTCTTGTGGTTGCTTTGATGTCAAATGGATTCATGGTTTTTGGGATGTACTCATCCCTACTATGGTTGGGTATGCCATGTGGGTTATTAGTGGTGAATGGAACATTCTATTTGATGCTTCCTCATTCTCAAATCCTATGGAGGTGGATACATCCCCTATAGAGGTGGAGAATTTGTTCGTGAATGAGGATGTTTGTTACATTATGTGGTCTCTTCTTTTCTTTAGCTACTTTGATATGTATTGGATTTGTGATGATCTCTCCATTTGGGTCTCCATCTTCCCTTCCCTTATAGAGGTGGGACCCTTTACCTTTTAGGGGAAAAGGAGCTACGTAGAGAGAAAGTGTGGTTTCTCTATTGGCGAGATGTTCTCTACTATTGGTTGATTTTGGGCACCTTTTGGTATTCGTTATGAAGGCTTGGGGAGCCTTTTTGTCCCCCCTTGCAAGATTTCCCCACTAAGTGAGTTGTTGATAATGTGTTTTTATTGTGTTTTTATTGGCATTTTTTTGCCTTTATGTTGTAAGTGGTCAATTGTGGTCCCTTGTGTTCTAAGCAACTATCTTAAGAAGAACTTATACTTGTGTTGTTTTGGTGTTGTGTTTGGCCCTCTCTTGTATTTGTCAGCATCGATCTATGTTAATGTGTTGTTGGTCTATTGATGCCTTGGGGTTGTGGTTGTGTAAGGGTTATCCCCCTTGATTGGTTTCTTACTTGATCAAAAATATTAACATTGACATTACAAAATTTCATATATAAATATATTAAAATATTGTATATGTTAGATACCAACATTATAACACATAAGACACCCAATTTTTTGATCTAATTTTTAATAATTATTAACAATAATATGATATATTTCATTCATATCTTATAACAAATGTAGACACTCAAACTTATCTGCTGCTGGATGAAGCACTTGTCATTTTCATCTCAACTACTTAAATAATTTTATATTGTTTAATTAAACTCATTATTCGACATTAATCAAGTAATTTTAATCACTCTTCTATGGTTAAATAATTGTCTTAATTATTTAATCCCTAGTACATGGCTAATTATTCTTCTATGATTAAATAATTATTTTTAATTATTTAATCTTTTAAAATAAAATCCTCATAATTAAATAAATTTTAAATTTATTTAATTATCTATTAAATATGGGTGAAATAAATAGATTTATTCATTTATTTATTCTCATTCTCACTTAACTCTTTTACTTGCTAATTTTCTCCTCACTTTATCTTTTCCATTTGTTTCCACTTAAATCTTGCACTTGCTAATTTCTCTCCTTGATTAACTCTTCCACCTTTCTATTCCTCGCCACTCCTTTCCTCCTCTTTCAAATGGTTTCTTTTGTTGAAAATAAATACTTTCCAATATTTATTTTCACTTACGGTATTCAAATGTCATCTTTTTGTTGAAAATAAATAATATTTTTTTCCTTTAACTCATTTTCTCTCCACTTTACAAGTCATCTTATGTAATCATGGTCATTGATCACTTTGAGTCCTAAATCAATCCTATTCGTTGAATCCAGCCCACTTATCTATAAATTGGCTATCAAATCCTCATTGTGAACCACAAACCACAAATCTTGGAATTCTTCTCATCATTTTTATTATAAAGCTTTCATGATGCAATTGTTCACACTTGAATTTGTGATAGCATTGTTCAAAGAAGAATAAAAAGAATAATGGAGGCTAGTCAAACTGAATGTGTTTGGTTTGCATTTCACTTTATTATTTATATTTGAATTTAATTTCTTCATTGAATATATTTGTTGTGTATTTCATCAAAGTTGAATCTTTGAGACAATCCATAGATTTCATGTATTTCTCACTAATTTTTCCTAATCTATATAACAAATAATAAATATTTTATTTATTATTCTTTTAGAACTTTTTAATAGACATATAATTAATTTTAAAAATAAAATTTAATAAACTAATAAACAAATATATTTTTCAAAAATAATAGAATAAATTTAAAAATAACAACATTAAATAATGAAGAATGTAATATGTCCTTACTAATATCAAATTATAGGACAATGTGTCACAACCACATTTGCTAAATAGCACAAAGAGTCATCTAACCATTTGAAAAGACTCTTGGTAATGTATTTGTTTCATCCCCTCTATATATATTTAAAAATTAATTAATTTTTAATTATAAAACAACTTCCTTAAACCATATAATAAATATAAGGTATGGTGCCATATTTAAATTATATAATTTGTTTACAAATTTGTAAACAATTTAACAAAACACTATGTGAATGAGGTCATCTCCTTCTTTTAACTTAGAATTTACACACTAAACAAAGTGAAACCTTAAAAAGTTGGGAAAAGTGTTAATGATTTTTTAAACTATAATCATATAAAAACAAAGCATGCGTAGTAAAATGGTTTTATATTGTCCAACCAAGTGTTTTGGAGAAGAGTGAACTTTTTCTAATCATAAATGTCGGTTTAAGAACATAGTGAATACCTACTCCAACTTTCAAAGATCAAATTAGAAGAGATTAATTAGTAGAATTATTCATGTAGTTTTCTTGTTTGGTTTTTGAGTGAAAGTAGTTTTATAGATATTTGTTAAAAGTTGTAAAGAAAGAAAATAGATTTTTAAATTAGAGTTAATATAATAAGTGATATAATTTAATTAAGAATTTGTATAAAGACGTAATTTATTTATTTTAGTGAACATTTTTTAATCTAATTTAGAATTGTGATAAATTATTTGATAGATTTAAGAAACTAGAAATTAAGAGAAATATTTAATTATTTTTATAAGAACTAATATAATATCAAAATTAATATAATTCATAAAATATATGTAATCAAGTATAAATTAATGCGTTATGATCTAATATACAAGTTTGGAGACATGAAATTATATTATAACATACACTAAGAATATATAAGCCAATAACAAGGTAGAAGAAAAGGAAACATAGTCTTTTATAATAGATCATAAAGGTTGAATACAATGAATACATAAAGAACAAATCATGAAGACCACCATGAAAGGAACTCTCTACATTTGTCTCCCTTGAGCACGCCATGATCAAGAAAATTTGTGGGTGCTTATCTACCCAACCACTAAATATTTACACTTTCCTAGAATGCTTAATGACATGAAGAATACCCAACCCAGTGTGAGGATGCCTAGCAACGTGATACTTGGAAATAGTAATAAAATATTGTGCAATGTGACATATCTACATCTAATGCAAATGTAAAGATATCATGGACACACAAGATGCATATAGCATACATGTGAAGGAAGAATCAACAATCCTTGTTATTTGATACCCTTCCATATAGTCTAACTCCATCTCAAACACATGGAGAACATAGTGATAATAAATAGAGTCAAAGAGGACACCAAATTACAATCATGCATTTATTCCTCAAGTCAAAGGATTCTCAATTCATTCAATGCATCACAAACAAGTATATATCCATTAATATATGATAAGGTTGGCAATAGATCAAACATCTCCTTAATAAGCACATTTATTGTATATCTAGCATAATTTAATCTCACTAAGTTCCAAGTTCCCTTTACATAACCTTTTAAACATGAGGCTAATATCAACATGCATTGTTTATGGATAAGTTATTCCTTATCCTAAACTGCCAAGAAATAAACTATAATCATTAAGAAATAACATCAGCAATGATCACGATATAATACACTTTATATAGTCTCTACCAACATTGTTCATGTGAGTGTAAAATGATATGAAGAGATATGCCAACAAAAAATATTATATGGCTATAATGATATCTAATATTGTGAGCTTCATAAGAAATAAAATGAGCCCCATTTATAAAAAAATTTCTCAATATAAATATTATTCCCTATACTACAATTGGGCATGTTGGAAATAACATTCTCTTATTTATTTCTAGTTTCATTGACTTAGTCAATTTTTTATTTTATGTACTAGATAATAACGTGTTTCCTTCACATTTCCAACCTCCATTACTAGTACCAAAACATCCTTTAGCACAATGACATCACAAAAATCAGAAACTAAATATGTTTTTTTGATGTAAACATGTTCATATGGTCATAATATGAATTTAAAATTTTAAAAACAACTAGTTAAATTTTATCAACAACATAATTCAATGAAAAACCTTTTTTTAAATAATCTTAAATTATGTGAATTACTTAAAATTGAAGTAATACCTTAAAATCTCTCATCTTCATCTTTTCCATATGAGTCATTGGCAACTAGTTGCACCAAATTCCATTTTTGACATAGTAAATTTGTTTAGCTCTTGTAATTATTAGTCTTCCAAGTACCATTCACAATAAAAATAAGAGTGATCCCTAGTACACAATCTCCATATCTAGTTATTTTATGCATATCATATGTTAAAGATGCCTTATTTTATCTATGCTCTAGCATCCATGTGTAATTTTTTAATCCACCACTACAAATATGTAAATATACTTTTTTTTTAAATCAAATTCATATATTGTAAAAAAAATTCAAAGCATTAGGATGCAATAATTTACTAGGAATTAAACTTTATTTTTATATGTATGTTATCTTCTAGAACACTTAGTGTGGAAGCGAGCTCCTGCATAAAGTATTGATTTCACAACTAATAATACTATTATACTATTCAACAATGGCATGTGCATCATTTATATGATCTCCCTTGTGATTGATTTGATACTTTATTAATGTGTGTTTGATGCAAGCTCCTTGACCATCATGTTTATTATTGTAGTGGGCATTCACAATGAAACTTCATAATTGATGTTTTTGAAGAAGTCAATTATATCTACAAAGTGCAAAAAATCATCTTGGTTATTTGTATTATGATTCTTGTGCAAATCAACAAGAAAACTATTCTCAAATTCTAAACTCCTAATGAGATATTAAACTACAACATTTGAAAGTAATATTGCATAATGTTTGTCATTTTCTTTATCATCGTCAAAATAAAAGTGAGTCTTTTTTAATGACTTGTTGTAGATGATTACTCTCTCATCACCATTAAACTTCAAATGTACATGTTCATAACACTTATGTGCCTTAGTAGTAGCTAATTTAAATGATTATAATGCATTTAAATTTCCTTTTAATTCGTAAAAGAAACCACGAATAAGTCTAATCCAAGAGGAAAAATATCTCTCAAAAACTTAAAACTCTTTTTCTTGCCAATCAACTAAATGGCCATGTTGTTTGTATGATTGTATTAGTTTATGAAAACTTTTCATTAACATTTTAATAAATAGCTCATATTCTAGATAGTCTAATCATGTGGATCCTTCATCAATCTTACCTTCATAATTTATATATAATTTTACCACTTATAGATTACCATCTTTGTCGTGTTAGTGTCTTCATCTCTCAATGTATTTTTTCCAAATTTTCACATGGTTCACAAAGTTTTTAAATTTATTTCATTGGAGCATCTATATCATCATCAAATTTATCATATATGATGGATGCTATGAACACCCTTACCTATTTAGAAGGTTCATTTTCAAGATCATTTCTTTTTTAATTTACAAAATGTCTGATAGAGAAGATCAGATTCAATATGGTGATGACAGGTCTCAACAAATTTGCATGGCTTCACATACAATGGTGCTCATATTTTAAACATTATTTCCCCAATCTTAACTTGATGATTTTCACCGGAAAATATGAGATTGTTCCTCCTCTCCAACATGAATATGAGATTAGGCCTCCTCTCTAGTATATAATTAACTTTGAGGCTATTGCAATATCCAATCAAGGTAGAGCCTTTACTCCAATTTTCATGTATTAAACATCTTTATGTTTTTCACTACCTAACATTAATGCAATTAAATCAATTGAGAAAAAATATTCTATTGTTTTTATTTACCACTTACAAATATAAACACTAGATTGATGTATGCGTTCAAATGGACCTATGAACCAATGTAAAAATATTATAGCTAACATAATCATCGGGCCTCTTCCACAATAGAAAATCTACATATATGTTGTAAATAATATTAAACTTATTTATTCGGATCACATTTAATATTGATCTAGATATTATCCATTATTTCTTATAGGGTAGAAAATAGTGGACATAGTAGAGATATGAATGGTGGAGGTAGGAAACCAAGAGTGTAAACATCATGTATAATATTCACATCCATCTTCAAAGCATGGTGAGGAGGTAGGCCATAGGGTTTCCATCATATATTAGTTTTTGTTACAAATTAGTACACCTAGAATTGACTAGAAAAGAATATTAATAAACAAAGGCTAAGGGTTACTAAGGTGAGTGTAATTATGATTATGTTTTGATTAAGTAAAATCAAGTTTTGAAAGGACCCAAAACCTTGTACAAAAAACTCAAAAGATATAGAAATATAAGGCTCAAATATAATAGTGGAGACCACCAAAAATAGCAGAGGGATAATCCACCAGAAAACCCCCACCAGTAGACAACAGTTCACAACAAGGGAACTTACGGCTTAAATTTAGAACCACCCTTGTAGGAATGAAGATTCATATCCAAAGGAGGAACGAAAGGCTTTGGTTTCTTTCCTTTCACAGTTGTCCAACCATCCTCCAGAATAGCAACATCTTTCACCCAAACCCCTGAAGAAATAGAAGAATGGTCAACCAAAGAAACATCCCCCACCAAAACATTCCCTCGAGGAGAAACTGGAAAGGGTGAACCCACAGCTGAAACAGACTGGACAGCGAGGTCAGCAATCTAGACAGCAACAACAACCATATCAGTATCAGTCTGGATAGTAGCATGCTGGATAGTAGGGTCAACAGCAGACTAGACAGCATCACCAGTTTGGACAGCAGTAGCATAAGCGTCGTCCGACCCTGCAGAAGCAACAGGCTGCACCACAACCTCCTGAGAAGAGCCCATAGCCTGCTCGCGAACCTCAGCTGAAGATTTAATCACTGTATAATGTTCATCAACAACACCCGACCACCAAGAAGGTGGACGTTTTGATTTCACCTTCTTGGAAGAGCATCGAGCAGCCATATGGCTAGTCAAGTGACATTTCCTACAGCGGAAGGGAATGCCCTCATAATCCAAAGTCTGTATCCAAGAGCCCCACGGAGAGGCCAAGTGGATCTTCTCAGGGAGACCCTTAGAAACATCCATCTCAACAAGGATGCGAGAAAAAGTCGAGTGCAAAATATCAGAAGTATCTGAATCCACAATCTGGAAATCCCCAAGAGCATTCCCAATAGATTCCAAGACCGAATCCAGTCAGAGATGTAAGGGAAGATGCAGAAGCCTAACCCAAACCAGAATCTTGTTAAAGGATTCAGAAAGTGGGTTGAAATCCTTATGCCAAGGTTTGGCCATAAGGGGGAATCGGTCATCCCAGGAGAAGCTATAATCACACAAGATAGATTTCCTATCTTCGGGATTACTAAATTTAACAATGAAAAAACCCCTTGCAGCTTGGTAAATCTGAACATTTTCAAATAATATCGGCTCCCACTGATTGAAAATCCAAGCATGAAGAGCAGACAGAGAAGGCCAAAACCCCCTAAATCGAAAAATAGCAGCGTTCGAAGAGAAAATCTCTGTAGTTTCATAAATTTTATCTACAATATCAGAATCTAACTATATCTCAATAGGCTTACTCACAATCACAGGGGAAACCACCTGGGGCCTCAAAGTCCCTGAAGAATGAACAGGAGCACTCCCATGGAGGCCATATCTAGACATAATAGGATGGGAAGAGAGCACAAAATATCTAAGGAGCAATCCCTGTAATTATGATTATGTTGGTATGAAAAAATATCTAGACATAATAGGATGGGAAGAGAGCACAAAAGATTGCAAACACAACGGGAGTTGTACATAGGTATATATATGGACATATGGAATTAGGGGTGGAGATGGTAGATAGTCAAATGAAAGTATAATTAACACAAAAGAGAGGAGTGGGGGATATGACAGGTAATGTAATCACGAATGAAAGGGGTGTAGAAGAGTAAAGTATTGTGTATATAAGATTCACATTTATCTCAATCTCAAAGTATATATTTAGGAAGTAGACCATAAATAGGGGTGAAAGTGAAGGAAGTGAAGGCTTTCATTATACATTAATATATATTACATTTTAATTTAGGAAGTGAAGGTTTTTATTTTTTATTCAATGTGGATTTTTACCTAACATAAAAATATGTATTTGACACACATGGAAAAAGTAAACAAAAGAAAAAATATAGAAAAATATGATCTCTTTCTACATTGATGTTCTTATTTCAGCATAAAATAATAATTTTGATATTATACAAAAATGTGGTATGTTATGGGAAAGTATATGACTAAATAACAATAAATTTGTATTAAAGATGTGTACCCTAAGCATAAGTATTGATGATTTATGGTTAAGAAGTTACAAAATTTCCTTGAAGAAATATTAACCATTAAAAATAGCATGAAATATAGAAAAAAATTATTAGAAAATATTTTTAAATGAGAAATTATTTCTTTAAAAAAAGTTACATGCAAAATCCAAAAAAACTAATTTAAGCTATCTTTGAATTCTTGACTACTTAAATATTTATAAAAAAAATTGATATTAAAAGAAGCAAAACTAGGGTGTTGTCCCATTACAACCAACCCCAAAGGCTAACAGTCCAAAACACTAAAGAAGTGTGTTAACAACACATTAACAACACTCTAAGAATATCAAAAACCACTACTAACAAAATAGAGATTGATCTTACCATCTAAGCTCACATAGCTATTATCAATCTTGTAAACATACCTACCATATAAGCTAATATATAACCAACATTAGTCTTATGAAAATCCCATATAGGTTCATACCTAACTATCAACATATGAATGCTAACAGTCTTAATCATAAACAACATAAATATAAAGAAATTAAGCATCATGTCATTATGGCTATTATCAATAGAAAAATAAAAAATACCTACTAAACTACTCCCGCCTAGCTCATTTAATATTGCAACCACTTTGTTGTCGGACATTGGACCAATCATCAGTAAGGAACTTAAATGTATCCTTTTAGTTCCCCTCATTATTGGCATCCTCTCCTATTTATTTGAAATAATGCCCATCAAAAACCTTCTCAAAATACACCCCATTTTAACACATATTTCTATACTATAAATTATACTACACCAATAAAACCTTCGACACGGACTACATCCAAGGCAACAGAATCATCATTTTATTTATCCTTCAAGGAGAGTCTTTACTTTTGTGGGAAGCACCTCTTGGTCTCTCCAACACCTTAATCCTAGAGAAGCCATGGTCTTCCACATTATTGCCTTCTCTATAGGTGTGGTGTATGACCAAGAAATCTAGGACCAGAAGAAGCCTTTTGCTATCTTCCATTACATCAATAGAGGACCAATTGATCTTAGTTATCCCTTTAGTAGAATTGATGATAATTTTTGAGTCATCCTAAAAAATAAGAGCCTTTATACCAATAGAAAGAGAAAATTTTAGGCCCTAAAACATTACCATGCATTCTACCTGATTATTAGGTAGTCCATCAAGATTGTCAGGATATGTTTCTGCTAGGTCACCAAAGGAATTATGGATATGCCCCCCCCCCCCCACACACACACACACACACAAAACCATCTCTAGTAGCACCATAAAATTTTAACTTGTGCCACCCATCATCCAGAGGTTTCCACCCACCATTATTTCTAATAAGTCTTTTGGAATTATCAACTTTAGCATAGGCATTAGGAAAATCTCAATTTCTAGCCACTCTATCATTAAAGGAAATAGGTGGAAACTTAGAGCATAAGAACTTAGTGACAAACAAATTATCAGATATCATGTGAAAGAGGGGTCTGAACACAACTTCCACAAGATTCATAGCCTCCTAGAAAACCTTGTTATTCCTTTCCTTCCAAAGACCAAAAAAATATGGGGAGGGATTAGTCTCCATAATTGTCTAACTAATGGGTTGCTTCTAGGCCCTTTCTAAACAATAATAAATTGGTCCAAACAAATATTGAAAAAATAACTGATATGAAGCTTAGACAATACCAATTGATGTAAATATCTAACAAAGTGGTAGTGCATAAAAAGATGGGGAAAAAAATCCTCTTCCTTCTTAATAAGTATGCATCTATTAGGGAGTTGGAATCCCCTTTTAATGATATTTTATTGAGTTAAAATTTTATTGTCCAAATTCATCCACCAAAAAAAGTTAACTTTAGAGATCAAATAGGGGTTCCAAACATTCCTCCAATATCCTGAGGAAGAATCCCCATTATCTCCTTAGCTTTCTAAATAAAGTACAATTGTTCCATGAAACATTGGGTAATATCCCTCCACCTCCTATCCAAGGAAATGTAATCAATTTCTATATGGCCAAAAAATCCTTTAGAAACATCCTTGTATTCTCTTAGTCTCAAATAAGAATCCAACCTTCCTTCCCCAACCCAAACATCTTTATAGAACCTAATATTCCTACCATCTCCCACCTGCCATTTCAGACTAGATTGAATAGTATTCCTACATTTCAAAATATTATTCCAAATCTTAGAACCCATGGAGATATCAGGAGTACTAAGAAATTTATAGAAGTTGTCAGAGTTAAGGTATTTATAGTTTATGAATTTACACTTCTTCTTTTCCAAAGTCATCTTCCATCTCATCTCTACAATTAATGCTTTGTTAAGGGTGGTTATTTTTCTAATTCCTAGCCCTCCAAAATATTTAGGCTTACAAATCGTGTCCTACTTAACCAAAGATAATCTTTTCTTTTCTTCTATTTCAGTCCATAGAAAGGATCATTGGATTCTTTTCAATTTCTTTCCATAATCCTAAAGATTTTAAATATGGAAAGGAAGTAATTTGGGATTCCTTGAAGAGAGGCCTTTAGCAATTGAAGCTTCTCCTCACTACTAAGAAGCTTACCTTTCCAACCAGACAATTTCATCTACATACATTCTAAGATGGTGCTCCAATAGGCTAGGGTGACATCCTTAATGGTGATTAGAGGACCTAGATAGGTGTTAGAAAGAGAAGCACACTGAAAGCCCAAGATATTCTTAACTTTATTCCGCGGGTCCTCATTTGTATTGAAAAAGTAAATGGTACATTTTTCATAATTAATATGCTATCCTGAAACCTTATCATAATTATCTAGAAAAACCTTCCATTCACTTTCATCCACAATAGAAGATCTCCCAAACAAGATCGTATCATCCACAAATTGTTGTAACATTGAGGGGGAAAGAGTGGAAGCAACTTTTTCCCTTTGAATTCTTCCCAATCGAACCTTATTGAGAAAGTTACTACTTATCACCTCAGGAACCATTATGAAAAGATACACAGAGAGGGGGTACTATTTTCTAATCTGCTTCTTAGCTCCAAAAAATATCTTAGGGATACCATTAAGAAGGGAAAAAAAATGGCCAATTCCCACACATTCTGTGATCAACCTGATAAACTTTTTATTGAACCCCATTCAAAATAAAACTTTAAACAAAAAATCCCATGTGATTCTATCATATGCCTTAGAAATATCCAATTTCAAAATCATATCTAGCAATCGATGCCTCTCCATAGAGTGAATAATTTTATGTGTCGACACTGCAGCATCTAGAATTTACCTTCTAGGGACAAAGCCCTTCTAATAGCCACTAATTACCCCATCCAAAAAAGCTTAACTCTGTTAACCAGGACTTTCAAGAAGATTTTATAAAGAGTGTTACAAAGGCTAATGAGTCTAAAATCAATCAAACTTTTTGGCTCCTCGACCTTAGGCACTAAAGCAATAAAAGTGTTATTAACTTTAATCAATATTTTACCTATTCTTAAAAAAAAAAATTGTTATCATCATTACTTCATAACTCACCACATCCCAAAACTCCTAGAAGAAGGCTAAGGGGAAACCATTTGGTCCTCACACCTTATAGGAACCCATTGAGAAAACAAAAGCCCTAGCTTCCTCCATAGACACCGAAGAAAAAATATGTTCATTATTCTTAGGTTGTATGGTTCTCAAGAGACAATCTAACAAGGTCTTCAAAGTTATAAAACTAGAAGGACCAGGGTCACTATAAGCTTGTCTGAGATAATCAATAGTCATTTCACCCATCTTAGAGTCCTCATTATTATTTTTATTTTGATAATTCAATAAGCATTGTATTGAATTCCTCTTTATGTACCTACTAGAAGATCTATGGAAAAAAGAAGAGCCTTTGTCACCCTCCTTTAACCATTGCACTCTTGACCGCTACTTCCAGTAGATCTCCTCACTTCTTAGATGTTCCTTTCATTTCTTCCTTCATTTTTATTCCTCATAATGAAGTGACTAAGACTGGTCCCCCTTAGCCATTAATTCTTTTAAAACTTCCATCTTAGAAGAAATTCCCTTTTTTGCTTAAAGATATCATCAAAAGTTGATGTGTTCCATCATTTAACATTCCTCCTTATAATCTCCAATTTTTGTGTGACTCTAAACATAGTCATACCTTGAATAGGGGTACTCCACCAGCTTTGAATGCAAATTTTGAAGTTTGGGTCGGAAGCTCACATGATTTCATATCTAAAAGGGAGGGGTCCAAAAGGAGGCATGCTAATCAAATGCGAAAGGAGAGGATTGTGATTTGAGATAGTTCTTGGAAGAGATTTCAATGTGGCATTATATTATATATCTCATTTTGTTGAAATAAGGAACCTATCAAGTTTAATTTGGATTATATTATTTCCCTTCCTATTATTGGACCAAGAAAAGGATTGACCCTATAGGTCAATGTCAAACAACTCATTTCTATTGATGAAGTCAGATAAATATTTCATACTGTCAGAATAATTTTTCATGCCCCCAAGTTTCTCAGAATGAAAGAGGGGATAGTTAAAGGCACCCACTGTTAGGAATAGTCCCAAGAGATAACTGAGAGGGGGGGGGGGGGGGGGGTGAATCAGTTATCTACAAGATTCAATTCTTTATCCAATTAAGTATACTTAAACATAAAGCATAAACACAATGAAAGAACACATGAACACAACACCAATGTTTTGGTTACGAGGAAACCCAAATAGGTAAAAACCCCGGTGGGACTTGATACCCACTAATATTTTGTACTAGTGTACAATCATCCTTGTTAGAAGATCCTTTACCCTGTTAGGAGTAGCTTTACAATATATTAAGTATAGTAGACCTGGTCAAGGGTCAGACCCTGTTAGGAGTCTTTTATAATTTTCCCTATTAGGGGAGAGGACGCATTGTCCGAGAGCTCACTTCTCAAAAGGGCGAAGGCTACAACCTTTTGAATAATAGATACACAGTATATCTGGATCTTGGTGAACTACACTTTGACCTTCTTTCTAGATTAGTTCCAATGAATAGCACAAGTACTTTACTTGGTCACATAGACCTTGTTCTGATGGTTCTACACTTTGCACTTTCTACTCTGCTCTCCTTCATCAACTCTCAAACCACACTTCAGCAATCACAAATGACTACCTATAAATATCTTTCTTCCAAATGATATAATCAAGTCAGCCTGTTAGAACCACCTTAAAATCATATTAGAGAAACCATAATGAACTCCAACAACATTTTGTCAGCTCTATTATGCACGCAACACAATCTGGGATCTGTCTAATAAAATAAATGTAGATGCACGCTACACATTGTCGGCTCTACCAAAACAACTGGAACTTTCTCTGTAAGTTGAATTAACTCAAGCACTATTAACCAAACATCAATAATACTTCTCCAAGCTTAACTCCAAGGGCGCATACCCTCAAGATAGGTGCAACTCCAGAACCAATAAAATCTATGTCAGCTCTTCTGAACAAACATAGCAAACTGCTACTAGCGAATAACGACTGCATAACTTTACTTGCGTTCATAATCAGACTATGTGTCCATGAACTTAACATCTATAACATGTCTTCAACATATATACAAGCGTGCAAGGCTCCATGATAACTGTATGAACAACCATACACAGAATATTACCTGTAACTCTATCAGGAACACTGCTGACACCAACTGCTATATAATTGTCTGTACTAACAGTTAACCTCTACGCCCATGATATCATGCTGATATCATGTTCATGCTACATATAAGAAAGCTTACTGTATAAGACTTCCATGCATGCTACTTTCCATATGTTGTCATCAATGACAAGCATATAGTCAGTACTGGCCTGCTAGAAAATCTCCAACAATCTCCCCCTTTGGCATTGATGGCAACATGTGGAATGAAAAACCATCACCAACCCAAATGAACATTTCTTTTATAACATTCTCCATTTCCTCTTCAAAACTCCCCCAAAGATGAATCCACCATCTGCTACAATATTTTCTAATATTCTCCATTTCCTAAATTGAACTACTGTCATACCTGAATGTTTCTCCCCCTTAGTATATTACTCATCTTTTGCTTCTATTTTTCATGACTCTATATATTACTCCCCCTTTGACATCAATGGCAAAGGGTTCCATTTATTTTAAGCACCGGTACTACTCCTGAGGTAGATTAGTCAACCTTCCACCAGTCCTAGAGGACTGATGCCTTTCCTTCTTTCTTCTAAGTAGAAACAGGGAAGGGAATGACTCCCAACTTCTCCCTGAGATACTCAAAAGTATCCTTAGGCAAGGGCTTTGTGAATATATCTTCCAACTGATCCTTAGTACTCACATAGTCCAACTTGACTTCTTTCTCTGCCACTTTCTCTCTTAAGAAGTGATACTTAATCTCAATGTGCTTTGTCTTTTCATGCATCATAGGGTTTTTTGACATATTGATAGTGCTAGTGTTATCACAATGAATAACAATAGGATAATCAATCTGAATTCCAAAATCCTTTATCATCTGCTTGATCCAAATAATTGTAGAATAATTCAGGGCTGCTGCAACATACTCTACTTCTATTGTTGACTGAGAAATACAATTTTGTTTCTTGCTTGTCCAAGTGACAAGTCTATCACCAAGAAACACTACTCCTCCTAAAGTACTCTTTCTGTCATCAACACATCCTGCCCAATCTACATCAGTGTACACATGAAGCTCAACATTTTCTGAATTAGGATACCATAGATCATAATCTATAGTGCCCTGCAAGTATCTAAATATTCTTTTAACTGCCATAAGGTGACTTTGTTTAGGTTCTGCTGCAAATCTTCCAACTATGCCAACTGCATTTGAAATATCAAGTCTAGTCTAAGTAAGATATATGAATTTACCAATCATAGACTTATACAATGTTATATCTACTGCTGGTGAGTCATCTTCTTTTGTAAGCTTGCATCTAGTGATCATAGGTGTTCCTACTGGCTTGCAATCATCCATCTTGAATTTCTTCAGTATCTCTTTCACATATTTTGACTGATTAATAAAAATTTCTTTTTCTATTTGCTGCACATTTAGTCCCAAAAAGTATTTGATAGGACCAATCATACTCATCTCAAACTCATTCTTCATTTCTTTGGCAAATTCAGCACTTAGTTTGTCATTACCTCCAAAGATAATGTCATCAACAAATATAGCTACAAGAAGAAAACCTTTAGATGTCTCTCTAATGAATAGATTACAATCTGTTGCTCCTTTCTTGAATCCAATCTTTGTTAAGTATCCATCTAGTCTCTCATACCATGCTCTAGGGGCTTGCTTAAGTCCATAGAGGGCCTTCTTTAATCTGCATACCATATTAGGTTTGTCTGATAGGGTGAATCCTTTCGGCTGCTCAATGTATACTTCTTCTTTCAAGTCTCCATTTAGGAATGCTGACTTGACATCCATTTGATAAACTTTGAAGTTTTTGACTGTAGCATAAGCTAGAAACAACTTAATAGCTTCTAATCTACTCACAAGTGCAAATGTGTTTGAATAATCAATGCCTTCTCTTTGTGCATATCCTTTACATACTAATCTTTCTTTGTTTCTTACTACTGTACCATCTTCATTCATCTTGTTTCTGAATATCCATTTTGTTCCAATCACATTCTTATCACTAGGTCTTGGGACCAGTTACCAAGTGTCATTCTTAGCAATCTGATCAAGTTCTTCTTTCATAGCATCATGCCAATCTGAATCATTGCATGCATCTTCAACACTTAAAGGTTCAATCTGAGATAGTAAACATACCGCTTCACTGCTAGCTGAGTTCTTTTCTTGGGACCTTGTTAGAACTTTGGCGCTCTAATCTCCAATGATGTCTATCTTGGAATGATTTCTTGATGTAAACTTTGGAACTTTAGGTGATACTGACTTATTAGCCTTGGGAGTTTCTTCTTCACTTGTCTCAGGGTCATCGAATAACACATCAATACTGTGAAACATTTCTTCAATAACTGTCTCACTAGTAGAGGGTCTAGGTTCTTCCTCAATCAAGGGTGAGTAATCATAATATCTTTCTTGAATCATAAAATTTTCATCAATCTTTATATGAGCACTTTCAATGATATTCTTCAACCTTAAATTGAAACATCTATAAGCTTTACTTTTAGTAGAGTAACCAAGAAAAATACCTTCATCACTTCTTGCATCAAACTTGCCACTGCTTCATCCCTCTTGATGTAGCACTTGCTTCCAAAGATTCTAAAGTATTTTACTGTGGGGACATTACCAAACCATAGCTCATATGGTGTTTTTTCACTGCCTGGCCTCAATTGAATTCTATTGATGGTATAGACTATTGTATTGACCGCATCCCTCCAATAGGTGTGTTCAACTTTTCTTTCTATCATAATGGTGCGCGCTGTATCAAGAATGATCATATTCCTTCTCTCTGCAATTCCATTCTGTTAAGGGGTTCTAGGTGCACTTAACTATCTCTTTATGCCATGTTCTTCACAGTACTCATAGAATCTGTCAAAGGTGAATTCTCCTCCTCTATCTGATCTCAAACATTTTATCTTTTGTCCAGATTCATTCTCAACCTTAGCTTTGAATATTTTGAACTTCTCAAATGCTTCTGACTTATCTTTTAAGAATGCAACCCACATCATCCTAGTATAATCATCAACAAACAAAATGAAATGCCTTTCACCATAGTATGATCTTGTTTGAGTTGGACCACATAGATCTATATGAATCAGATCCAACTTGTTCTCTGTTGAATTCTGCTTGCTTCTGAATGAATTCCTCACATGCTTTCCCATCACACATTCCTTGCATATAGTATCAACTAGCTTTGCTATGCTAGGTAGATCTCTTACTGCTTTTACATTGCTTATCTTTACTATGTTATCAAAATTGATATGACATAGTCTCTTATGCCACAACCAACTGTCATCAACTTTAGCAACAAAACAACTTGCTTCTGAATTGAGTTGAAACACATTACCTCTTGTCTTTGAGCCTGATGCAATCATAACACCATCTTTGTTGTTAATGATGCATTTGTCATCTTTGAACTCCAACTGATAGCCTTTTCCAAGTAACTGACCAACACTAAGAAGGTTATGTTTCAAACCATCAACATAAAGAACATCATTAGTACTGTTCTTTCCATCTAAAGTGATGGCTCCTCTACCAACTATTGGTTTAGGAGTGTTGTCTCCAAATCTAACCATACTTCCATTGTATTTATCCAAATGAATAAACCTATCTTTATCACCAGTCATGTGATTTGAACAACCACTGTCTATAATCCAGTTTGTCCTTATGTCAGCTTGTGAAATCAATGCAAGCTCTTGATTTCCTTCTCTTCATGAGCTATCTTATTATTCATTTTATCTACAATAGAAATGAATCCAATTTCTTCTTCACCAGATTCATCATCTGATACTCCATCTCCAGCATAGTAGCATTCCTTAGAATACTTAGGTTTGTAATCCTTTTTGAATTTTTTGGCTCTAGTAGGACACTTAGATGCAAAGTGGCCAATCTTATTACATGAAAAGCACTTAAATGGTAATTAACCTTCATATTTTCCTTTTCCTTTCTTTTCTCTTTTAGCAATCATAGCAATGAAATCCTCTAGAGTTTTCTCTTCATCATCATCATCAAAATTACCAGAAGTGTTTGCAGATTTCTTACCATGAACTGTTGCTTTGAAGGTTGTTTCACTCTTTGGTTCTGACTTCAATCTTGAGATCTCAAAAGTAGAGAGTTTGCTGATCAAAGTCTCTCTTTTAAAGTTTGATGTAAGTTGCATGGTCTCATCAAGGATGTTGATCTTGCTTTCATATTGTGGAGTAAGAGTAGTCATCAATTTGTCCATAATGTCCTCCTCTGAAATCTCTCCACCATTATTTCTGATTCCAGCAACTACTTCATTTATCCTTTGATTGTAAGCTCTGATATTTTCTTCAAGCAGCACCTCTAATGCATTGTATCTTTTCTTCCATGTCTTTCTGCGCGCATCCTTTGCTTGTTTGTCTTCTTCAAATATGTCTTCTAGGTGCTTCCATAATTTGTGGGTTGTATCCACCTTTTTTATTTTTGAAAACTCTCCATCAGATAGGGCGCTAATAAGGGCTTCTTTAGCAATAGCATTATGATGAAACAATTTTTTTTTCCTATCAGTAGCATCTTCTTGTGCAAGGTCTTCTAGGGTAGGTATCTTAGTTGCTTTGATAGTCACATCAAAACCTTCAAAAGCAATGCACTGCAAATGAGTCACCATCTTGTTCTTCCAATCAAGATAATTCTCTCCATCGAACTTAGGACTTTCTATCCTGAAGTATGCCATGTGATCAACCTCAAGTTGTTAAACTTTCTCTCCGAGGAACTTGGCTCTGATACCAATTGTTAGGAATAGTCCCAAGAGATAACTGAGAGGGGGGGTGAATCAGTTATCTACAAGATTCAATTCTTTATCCAATTAAGTATACTTAAACATAAAGCATAAACACAATGAAAGAACACAACACCAATGTTTTGGTTACGGGAAAACTCAAATAGGTAAAAGCCCCGGTGGGACTTGATACCCACTAATATTCTGTACTAGTGTATAATGATCCTTGTTAGAAGATCTTTTACCCTGTTAGGAGTAGCTTTACAATATATTAAGTACAGTAGACCTGGTCAAGGGTCAGACCTTGTTAGGATTCTTTTACAATTGTCCCTGTTAGGGGAGAGGACGCACTATCTGAGAGCTCACTGTTCAAATGGGCGAAGGCTACAACCTTCTGAATAACAGATACACACTATATCTGGATCTTGGTGAACTGCACTTTGACCTACTGTCTGGATCAGTTCCAATGAATAGCACAAGTACTTTACTTGGTCACATAGACCTTCTTCTGATGGTTCTACACTTCACACTTTCTGCTCTGCTCTCCTTCATCAACTCTCAAACCACACTTCAGCAATCACAAATGACTGCCTATAAATATCTTTCCTCCAAATGATATAATCAAGTCAGCCTGTTAGAACCACCTTGAAATCATATTAGAGAAACCATAATAAACTCCAACAACATTTTTTCGGCTCTATTATGCACGCAACACAATCTGGGACCTGTCTAATAAAATAAATGTAGACGCACGCTACACATTGTCAGCTCTACCAAAACAACTAGAACTTTCTTTATAAGCTAAATTAACTCAAGCGCTCTTAACCAAACATCAATAATACTTCTCCAAGCTTAACTCCAAGGGCGCATACCCTCAAGATAGGCGCAACTCTAGAACCAATAAAATCTCTGTCAGCTCTTCTGAACAAACACAGGAAACTGCTACTGGCGAATAACGACTGCATAACAAGTTACTTGTGTTCATAATCAGACTATGCGTCCATGAACTTAACATCAATAACATGTCTTCAACATATATACAAGCGTGCAAGGCTCCATGATAATTGTATGGACAACCATACATAGAATATTGCCTGTAACTCTGTCAGGAACACTGCTGACACCAACTACTATATAACTGTCTGTACTAACAATTAACCTCTACGCCCATGATATCATGTTGATATCATGTTCATGCTACATATACAGAAAGCTTACTGTATAAGACTTCCACGCATGCTACTTTCCATATGTTGTCATCAATGACAAACATACAGTCAGTACTAGCCTACTGGCAAATCTCCAACACCCACCACCATCAATAAGGAATTAGAGTCATCGGTAATAAAGGCAGAGGTCTCATTCTAGAATTCTTTCCTACCAATCTAGTGTTGGGAGAATACACATTAACTAAATTCCACATCAAACTGCCCATGGAGAAGGAAGTAGCTAACAAATTAGAAGAAAGTGAAATAATTTATCCCTTGAGCCTACTAGGGTCCCACATAGTTACCACTCCTCCAGAAGCCCCACTAGCATCACTAATGAGATAAGATGAGCCAGGCCAAAAAAAATCAGCAATAGTAGAGAAGGTTTGAATAGTTGTTT
Source organism: Chamaecyparis obtusa (assembly GCA_027943335.1). Classification (NCBI taxonomy): domain Eukaryota; kingdom Viridiplantae; phylum Streptophyta; class Pinopsida; order Cupressales; family Cupressaceae; genus Chamaecyparis; species Chamaecyparis obtusa. The sequence goes on along the minus strand of BSBK01009445.1, from coordinate 579,836 downwards.
TAAATTCTTGAAGGACAATATCCACTTTTAGGTTCTTAATGCATTCTTTCAATGCAAACTACTTTTGAGGGTTATTCACTCCCCTCATATTCCATGAAATAAGTTTAATTTCTTATGTTTTGGATTGGTATCTAGGTTCTTTTGTTTCCCATTAGCAACTTCTCCAGCTATCTCCTTGTGTCTTAAGACTCTCACCAAGGGCTTGCCAACTTTAGACTCCAAACCCACATCAACTTTTTGAGATCTTGTTTTCTTCTTTCGTACCATCCATTTGTTGTGCACAAATGGGTAGCAATGGGGGATAGGTATGGTTTTTCTAACATAGGGGTTCCATGTTTCTTATGGAATTGCTCCTTGGCTTCTACCTCATCCCCAACATTTGAGGTTCTTTTCCCTATCATACCCAAACCAACTAATCGAGTGATACCCTCAATTGCGCCATCTTCCTCTAAAGCATAAACCTCCTAAATCTTTGGAGGAGGAACATTTTCCTTTAAGGTTTTTAGGGATTCATTTGATTTCCTCGCCGAGGTGGAAGAAAAATCTATCTTCATTCCATTCACCTTTGGAGTAGAGGGAATTTCCCCATCCTCCAACATGCAAGTATCCTTAACTTGTACTTTTGTTACCGACCCTAAATTATCAGCACAATCCATTCTTAACTGGGATGCCAACTAGGGAGTTCATTAACTTCAATAACTCTTCTATAAAAGGGTAATCTCCACTCCTAGAGGGTTCTCCCTCATGGATTTCAATGTGAGGAGTAGGGTATTTCTCCTTCAACTTGGGCTCCTTAATTGACTGTACACTACAATCAACTATAACATGACCTAGTTTAGAACACTTTTGACAGTACACTACAACATTCTCATAAACAAGTGATTGAGTCCATTTTTCAAGTTTCGACTATAAAGTAATGAAATTGGGGAGAGTACCGTTAATCACTACATTCACACATAATCTAGCAAAGACTAACCTGGACTTCGCTTGAGTGACCACATCACAAGGAACATACTGCCCAAACATATTCCTAATCCATTTGAATATTTTCTCATTCTAGAACTCCAACAGTAGTCTAGGGAGCCTAACCCAAACACGAGTCGTCTTGTGGAGATCCTTTGCAAGGTCAAATCCAAGCTTCCATCTACATAGAGCCAAACTATGCTTGGCATAAGCCCAAGAGTTTGCAAGTGTCTTAACCATGTCCTCCTCCAAAGTCAACCTAAACAAGAAGAGGCCACCCGGCATTACATTGGCCACTGCACTACCCTTCAAGTTCCATCGGCCAACTACCCAAATCCTTACCATATCAGTGGTTGGCTTGAAAAAGAAGAATCTTCCCACAATGGTAAAATTCATGGAGGAAACAATACAATACATTACCACATCCAAGGGTCTAATTCAATTCCTTCATCTGACCTTATATACTCTAGCATGGGCTTGTTAACTTCTTGTCCATGTGGTCAAAACATAAGGCCCCCCTTCCAATTACTCATAAGAGACCCCCTGATAACAGTACCATCGAGACCCAGAGCAGGCTTGTGAGTCCTAGGGAGACTTCTTGTCCATGTGGTCAAAACACAAGGGCCCCCTTCCAATTACTCATAAGAGACCACCTGCTAATAGTACCATCGAGACCCAGAGCAAGCTCGAGAATCCCAAGGATCTCCCTATTAGCAATACCATCATTGCTCAAAGTAGGCTCAATAGTCCCAACATGGGGTCCCAACTTCATCGAATCTTTCTGAAAAGCAGAGGTTGGGGAATCTGAGGTATGGGCCCCCAAGGATGCAACAAAACTTTGGGGTGAGGGTCATCGTGAGGAGGGGCATGGTCCCCTCCATGATCACCGACCATGTTTAGGAATTTGAAATTTGAAACCAACAAGCGGTAAGTTGTAGATCAGGGTTTTGTTAATCCACTCAATGCAAATATTATTTCTTTAATATTTGAAAATGTTGATTTAATTACCCTATTATATAATTTGTAGTTCTCATACTTTATTAAAAAATAAAAGTACATCTAGAAGCAATCATTCTTTGAACAATTTGATGTTTTTGACAATAAACCTAACAAGCGACCACCTTTCCACCTTTCTTTAAAATGTTTGGTCCTAATTCAAAAAGTATAATTGCATTCATGAACTTAACTTCACAATATTCATCATTACAATAATATCACTCCAATAGTGCCATTTTACTCATTTCAATATATAATTTTAATATTTGAATGAATCATTACAACTTTAATATTATATTTAGTAAAGAATAGATCGTTTGAACAAATAATCATAGTTTTTATTTTATATTGAATGGAAATCAAAATCTTTCAATGTATAATAGTAATATCAATCATATATTTAACATAAATCTAATTATTGATATTATACTTATAATTTTTTAAAATTAATGAAAATAGTTAAATTATATATTATACAATAAAATATAATATTATAAAAGAGGGGATCTCATATTATAATATAATAAAAGAGTATATGTTTAAACAAAGAACCATTTCTATTAAGTTATTATAAATAGGAGATCTAATCCCTCAAAGTCATCTAGAAGTCGAATTTGGCCTAATAATACCTAAGCGAAACCTTTGTCAAAAAATAGCATAATGAAAAATCAACATGACATAATGAAAAATCATAACATCAAACTTATGAATCATACAACCTTTAGATTCTTCTGATTTTATTAATGGTCAAAATCATCTACAAACCAAATCCAACAAGTCACACCATCAAATCTCTTTTATCATACCTTTAAAAAATTTGAATCTAAATAGACAACACCAAATAACATATCATCCTAATAACCTATTAAACTACAAACATTCAATTCATTTTATAAAATAATTTGTCACAAACCTTTTACTCCTTTAATTTTATTTTATAAAATAATTTATTATTTCAATCTGTATTTTAAACGCCATTTGTTTTTAATTTTATCAAATAATTTGTTATTTCAATCTGTATTTTAAACACCATTTGTTTATATTTGTAATTTGTTACTATCTATGTATCATACACCATCATCAACCGAATCACAGTCTACCACTTACTGTTCTTCCAACGACCTCAACAAAAATAGCCTCAAATTGCTTTTAACAAGCCACCATAAGCTCTGTAATCCTACTTTTTGGATTTCCCAAATCTGTAGATTTTAGTCTATTAATTAATAGAGATCAACATGTAAACTCCAGCTACAATCAAAATGAAAGTTAATAAATGGTGGGTCCACTGGAACAAAACCATAATAAATTTGACAAAACATGTCACAGATCTGTATACATAGTGCATATGCACACAAAATTCTATTGATCGATGAGTTTCACTTGAAAAGGTAATCATCCATAAACAACGTGTAATTTGCAATGTGAATTCACCTTATGTGTGTACTTGTAGGTCTGTATATACACAGTGTATATATATTACAGTTGATCTGTATACAAAGTGTATATACACAGAAAATTCTATTGATCGATGAGTTTCAAATGCAAAGGTGATCATCCATAAACGAAGAATACTTTGCAACGTGAAATACTGTGTGTGTACTTGTGTGTGTATATACAGTGTATATATGTTACAGTGGGTTTTTATACTACATACACAAAATCCAAGGTGATCATCCATAAAGTAGTGTAATTTGCAATGTGATTACTGTTTGTGTGTACTCGTCACACTTCCAAGGTCCACCATGAAAGTTATTGCTTTGGGTCATCTTCAATTTGTCAACGTCCACTACCAGAATGTCATTTATTATTGGATGCCGCAGACAGCCTCAGTCCCACCTTTTACCTATCCAAACAGTCATTATTATGTTTTGTTGAGAAAAATGCATCTTCGCCTCCAAACTTTTTAAGATTCCCACATATTGAGATAAAGGCGTGCAAGAATATTCAGAGAAGAATTCCTTCTCAAGATGTACAAACTTTTAAACTTCAATATTTGTATATTCAATGACAGTAACATTCTTACAAATTTCCATTTATGTATTGGATTTTTTAAGAAATACTCCGAACTGGAATTCATCTCAGGCCAACTACTCACATATCTACAAACACCAAAGTAATTCCCAAACGGGCTCTGGCAAAGAACTTCAGATGAAATCTATTAAGGAAACTGCACAAGAAGTTTTGCTCATACCTGTGAGAAAAAAACAAATTTGTACACCTCATGTTTGCCAGAAATCCTGGCACTCATAAACTATCTTTCCCATTAAGAATAGATATCAAGTGTAATTTATCATCTAGTATTTAATTACATGTTAGTATAAACCCCATTGAGATCTCATCTTACGAGTAATGAATGTGGGGAAGACCAGAAAAATGTCTCCTTTGATTTAACTGTATCTCGTTGGATGGTAAAAGAAAATACAGAATGAACATTCCCTCTTACAACAGTAACGGCATGCCTTGGATGCTCAAGTCATGGAAAAAGACATTAAAAATATGAAACACATGAATGTCTTAAAGACAAGTCATTTTAACCGCCGCAGAATCACTTGTGGATGGAAGCGAAGATTTACACTAAAAATTTTGGAACAGTATACTGATATCATTTTAACCACCGCACAATCACTTGGGGATGGAAGTGAAGATTTAGACTATAGATTTTGCAACAGCAAACTGATAAGTCTGGCCACCAAATGCCACAAATAAAGTTCACAAAGTTGAAATTCATAAATTTGTTACCAGCATATAAATGTCAAAGAGACTAAAACCACAACCGTGTGCCATTCTTAAGCATGTAAAAGCATAAATATCCAATGGCAAAATTTTGTCCACAGTTTATCCATTTGGCAATCGGTTTTGCAACCACGGCAAAAAGAAGTTAGTCCCCTATTCGGGCATGCATCAACAATTCCTACAGAAAATCGGCAGAGAACCAATTTAAACTTGCTTGAAATGTTGAAACTTGAAACCCAGTGGAAGGACTTGAAGTCACTGATGTTTGAATCAACCACAAATGTTTTCAGATTTTTAATATATAATTTCATCCCATTAGTTAACAATTAGTTGTAACAATCCTTTCCTAGAACTCTCTTGTCAAATGATCCATAGTAATGCAAATAGAACTTTCTTGCCAAATAACATAGAATTGCAAAACAAAATTAACTTGGGCCAACAAATCATTTCATTCTTTGAACCTTTCAGTGTGAGAAAATAGAACATATCATTTTAGTCAATCATCCATCTGATTGATAGAGGACAACTGATAGCCTCAAAATGTTAACAGAAATGTTAATAAAAACAACAGCCTGGGAGTTCAATGCCTCTAGAAGACATTCACTGTACATAAAAACAGCAACTGGATTTGTAAAAATCATGTACGTTTTGGAAAACCTTCCTTTGATCCATGATAAGATATTATAGTGTATAATATAAAATATATTCGTTCATGCAGGCAAAGTATTGATTTGCACAGCTTGCTTGTAAGCTTTGATGCCAAAACATAAAGCAGAATGCCTATAAACCATTAGCTTCCCACATTGTCGCTGCCAGAGTCAGACAAGATTGTAAGCCTCCTCACAGTCTTCATAAAATCCCTGCATCCAGTGAAAAGATTGTTAATATTCAAGGCTTATCCTGCTTGGCCTCACCTATTTAACTTTCTCAACATCTAAAATCAATCTAAGAAAAGAAACATCTGCAATAAACGGCACAACAGCTAGTGTTTAAAATTTTCTTATTTTCCATTCGTTTTAGCATCCAAAGAACACTTTGAAAACTCTCCCAGTAACATATATACGTAGTCGAGATGGATGACAAAAGAAATACCTGTATGGTTCTTCACCAGTATGCCTTACGGTACCAGTACTATCTTTGTAAAGAACACGATTTGCTAGGTCGGACTCTTCTATGCCAAACATCTTTGCTAGCCTGTTAAAGAGCTGATCGTAAGTACTAAAGAGTGACAGATCAAGGGTCCTACCTACATCTTCAGACTCCATAAACACTTTACAGTGTACAATGCCATCTTCAGCTGTCTTTCCTCCATTACATTTTTCTAATGTTAGCATTGATGCTTGATCTTTAAACCATGAACAGTTAACAAGGCTATTGTTTACGGCAGAATCAAAGGTATCCCCGTGAGAGAGTCTTAATCCAGAATTTTCAGAGAGTTTGGATACATCTGACCTAACGGTCATTGCTCTTTGAGATTTATCTAAAGATTCTGGGTTTCCATCTGTTGAGCTATTGCTTGTGAGCCCTGGTGACCCAATGTCATTCACTGTCTGATGACCTGGGCCATCAGACGAACTGACTCCCGACTGCTGTTGCTGTGGAGATTTGGAAGATTGTTCTGGGTGAATAGCTTTCCCAAAGAGCAGAAATGGTGCACTCTTTGTGATTGAGCTACCAGCCTTCCCATTGGTTGTTTTCTGTTCACTTGGTGATGAATTGCCCACTGTTAATAAACATGAGAGGTTGTCCTGCACACTAGAGCGATCAAACTGGGAGAAGCTCCCAATGTTAAGCTCTGTGGAGACAGGAGTCGATAAGGTCGATATCGTCCCTTGCTCATGATGGTGGAGATTATCTAAGAACAACCCAGATTGAACTTTGTTGGGACGTAAGTCTGACAAAGCAATCCCATATATATGACCATGCCTGGCTCCCTGCATGCCTGCAGGAACATTTTCTGAAAGACCATGCCAAGGGCTAATCTGCCCTAGCATGTTATTGGTAAGTGTAGCCATTTGAAGTCCTCCAATAATTCCCTGCCCCTCAAATTGGAACTCTGGATGCTGACTAACTCGAAGCTTCTTCTTGGGTAATGTGAAAGGTGACAATTGGATTGGAGGCATGTTAGAAACAACTTCAACCAGCCATGGACTCACTCGCTTCACATTCTGTAGCAAATCTGGCTCATCCCATGTTACCTAGATCACAATGTCATCCCATAATTTAGAAACTGCTAAACAGTTGAAACATCATTGATGCATGACAAATCTACACTAAATCATCTGTATTCCTGAAAACTGACAAAACATTAACATTTTCACAATCTGGATATGTATTAGAGAATAAGTCTGAATAACAGACTTATCAAGAAACCTGAGAATGTGGAATATATAAGCGCCCTATACTAGACAAGATAAAGAAAGCAGAATTTGGCGCTTACAGTCATATTGTTGATGGATGCCAGCAAACACTTTGGGCAACAAAGAAATCATTCTAGCACTTTGCAGCATTGCACACAAGAGAGAGCTAAAAACCTTAACAAACTTTCAATTTTATTGACACCAAACAGCAAATTTATTAAGATTGAAACAGAACTCTGCTTCAGACACTAAATCAAGCAAAAACTAACATATGTAGAGTCAGATTGCCTATAAGTCGTTTGTCTTGCAAAGCCCTTCATGAAAGAGGTTGAACCTTTCTTCAATTTCTGACTCTTAATACAAAAGGATTGCAATCAACTATCACATAAACCATTCAACATCTAACTGCATTTGAAAACACAGCAAAAGCATATCAAACTGATGCACATTTTTACATTAGTGAAATGATCAGACAAGTGAGATCTTTTCATCTACCACATTTCTCTTCTTTTCAGCACAAACTAGAAAGAAACTGCACACAAGGTAATTATGGTCTACAACTGATACAATGATGCAAACAGAGAACGATTTTCACCATTTCTAGCAATGAAAAGAACAGAAGCTCAGTGGCTTTTAAAACATGTACAAAACCCACGCAGCTTAAGATAACCAAAAGAAAATATCTATGAGAAGCTCCAGACCACTGCTCTAAACATTAAAACATAAAGTACGGAGGCCACTATGGAAGATTTTTTAGGAAACACACATGACATGACCGAGATCTTCTGTAATCACGCAGATCACACTTTAAAAAGCTCCTCGTGTGGAACATAAAGAACCATTCTACAGAAAAATGCAGGCCCGTGTACCAAACAAGCAATAGCAGAATTGGAAGGCAATCTAAAACTAGGTTTAGAATAAAATAAACCTAATTCATCGAACACACAAATAGGAATGCCTACATAAAATCCCAAAACCAAGCATGACTTCATTGAGAACAAACAGGCAGTAGTCATTAAAATTTAAAACCATGCAAATGCCAACCTTAGATTTGAAAACACAGGCTTCGTCTTTTGGTTAAGGACCCATTTCTACATATTCGGAGTTATTTATAAGTTCCTGTCTGACTAAAATTCATGATTCGAAGCATCAAAAGGCAATCTGAAAAGATGGGATTTCTGAAGAAACAAAGAGAAAAAAATAGTCAGACCCAAGATTCAAATTTGTGACATCTCAAGTATCAATACCTGTAAAAGCCGCCATGGAGAGTTGGGCCAGTAAATCGGATCAGCGAATTGAACTGACGAAATGGTGCCCATGAACCAACTGATCCTAGAAGAATCCTCGGTCTCAAAGGCCATCTTAAAACGCATCCCTGCAGACCACTGGATCCGCAAAGCAGTATCAACAGCTTGCGCCTTAACACAGAACTCAGGTGTACTAGCCCTTGGGTAATACACGACCTCAAAGGGCTGCCCAGAGGCAGCCAGGGTGACAGACTCAATCACAGACTTGGCACTGACCTTACCCCTATTCCTGGCAAACCCATTTGAATTCCCATTACCGCTACCCTTGTCTCCACCACCAAAGAAAGCAGCAGAGAAATTATCGCCCCCTTTAACTTCCCATCTAGAGCTACTCCTATAGGGAGATGCACAGCCAGTACTCCCATATAGACCATTCTGCTGCTGTTGACCAGTCAGATGCCAGGCAGACGAGTCACCTCCACCTGTACTCCGTGTGGACCTCCTAACCCCCACACAGAGCTCCCCATTGAGACTCCTCAGAAACACAATTGAATCCCCTGCGACAAGCTTCTTCTGATTCACAAAAGTGCTCCATCCAGTAGTCAGCAGATGCCTCCTAGGAGTACCCCTGTATATATGCCTAAACTTCCATACCTCACCATGAACATCCTTTGCCAAGACTGTCTGTACAGGAGGGTCTGTGGAGTAATCTAGCCTAGGAAAAATGGTCTCTGCACAGTACCTGGGAACACTGAATCCACCACCATTGTTGGCATCAGACTGTGTCAATGTTTTGGCAAAAGAAACGGGCTTCTCTGCGGCAGATGTATTATTTTCGTTCTCCTCAGTGTTGCAATCCTCAAAGATGTCATTGGGCTTGATGGGCACCAGTCGGATTCTTGCATATACCTCATCTGTGTCTGTATCTGCCATGTACTTGACATTAATGACCCTGCAGAGGATTGCAGGGTTGGCCCTGAGACTGGCCGGGAAATCCACATTGGTGGCTGAGTGTTCAGCCTGTCCCTGTGGGAAATAGTAGACCCTTGCATTCACTGAGGGCATCTGCACCATGCCTCCAGCACAGGCATGCCACAGCTGAGAATCCAGACCAGGGCACCCATCATCTGTTCCCCTGTGCTGCACACTCAAACCATAGGCTGAATCCATTCCCGTAATCCTCGGCCCGTTCATTGTGCATGGCAGAGGCATAGCCAGTTGATAACACTGTATATCAAAAGTTCAGATTTCAACACCAGTCACAAAATTGGCCTTCCAAATTTCTTCCAGATTTCTAAAATTTTTAAAGAACACTCAGCCGTCAGGCCCAGCTATGTGTATGTATCCAAAGATTCAGATTTCAAAGCTTGGTAAGCCATATCATATATTGAAAGCCAGGTCAGCACTCTTCCCTTTTGTTCCTACAATGTACAAAGCCCTGATTAGTGAAAATATTCATTGAGTATATCCTCGGCTCGGTTGCACCATATATGCATTCAGCAGAATCTTGATCTTTTTGCCGGCGTTCTAGAAGTTGGGTGAATTCAGGTAAACTGAACTAGTTCGAATACTTACTTTGTATCTCCTATGTGTACATATTCAAGTATTGGTATTTCAAGCCTTTGGAGCCCATATCATGCACGCAAGTCCAGGCCTGCAATCGTTCTCCTCCTCCCTTTTTTCCCTACAATGTACAAAAACCTTGATTAGTACAGATAGGCAGTGCATATCTTTGGAGGCTTCAAGAAAATCATGAATCCTCTTTTGGGTGACCTAGAAGTCGGAAATTTTGGACCGAACAGAGCTACTTTAGATACTTACTGTGTATATCTTCGCACAGCGGCCTCCGGTGCTGCATATATAAATTCAACGAAGTGGGTGTTCGAGAAATTGGGGGAACTAAACGCCGATTGGACACTTACCATGTACAATCTCTCTCAGGGTCTCCATACAACAATACACCAAAATCTGAATCCCTCTTCTGGGTGTGTGGAAAATGTGGGAATTAGACCAAACAGGAACAGTGCGTATACTTACTGTGTATATATATACACAACAGGCTGTGCATCTCTATTATGGTGCATAGGCTGGCTTGTGGGTGACACTACAACGCCAGGATGGACGCTCAATGTGTATATCTTTGCATATATACACAAACGTGCTGCACGTATAAATCCAACCAAGTCTTGTTGAGACAGAAATTGGGCAAATTAGACGAACAGGGGCAAGAATGGACACAACCTGTATATATCCCGGGGGTATACACACAATGGGTTGTCTGAAAACCTGATTTTTCCTTTGTGGGTGTGCTAGAGATGGACAGAATTCATTGAATTGGGCGAAACCAGGCTCTTTTTGTAGCTGATGACGAGAGAATGTGATCCACCGAGGTTAAATCCCGTAATCGGGATGTTGAGATGTGGAGATTGAAGTAGAAGTTACAATCTTCAGAGCATTGGAATTATGAAAGAGCGAGCCTTTTGGCGGTCAGCCTCCGACACGGCATCCCAACCGCCGGTTTAACCTGACGTCCCGTGCGGTCGCCAACTGTGGTTAAGATTAGAGGGGTTTCATTGTGGTTAGGTCAGGAAGTTTGGATGTTGTTTTTTTTGTTGTAAGTTTTTCTTTTCTTGTGTTTTGTTTTTGTGTTTTTGGTTTTTTGGACCCACGTGGGGTGTGGAGGAGGTTTAGGCCTTGTTTTGAGGGTTTGTGTTGAATGCATCTTTTTGGGGACATATCAGCGAACTTGTAGGGATGTAGGAGTATGTGTGGCTTCTCAAATTGGTGTTGATTGAGCAAATCACTCTATGTTAGGAGGTGAGTGAGGCTTGCATTAAGATGTGCAAGTGATTTAAGAACTCCAGTCATCTAAGAACTCTCTTGATGTTAGGATAATCAGAAATTTTCTGAGATTTTTTGAATTTATGGAATTTGATAAGTATAAGAATTCAATTGGTATTAGGAGTTAGAGGAATCTTATTAAAGTTTTTGAGATTGAATAAGGATATGGTATTGATTGAGGAACTATGAGATTGAGTAATTAGAATTGAGGAACTATTTTTTATTAAACAAAGTAAATATTATAGTAGTAAAATAAGAGACATGAACTAAACATGAATCACATTTTGAATTTGAAGAGTTTCTAGTGTTATCTAGAATATTTGAACAAACTGATATTTAGTCTCTTCCTAAAGCTTGTTGTAAGTGGTCTTCTTCTTTAATTGAGACCATAAAGAAATAAATTAAAACATAATGTCACAATAAAATTGTAGCATTTCTACTTCATAACAAGTGATATGATTAGAAATGATTAAGGAACTTGATCAAATTATGTGATTCTTGAACTAACAAAAAGAGGATTGAGGGTTTTCAGGTTAAGGGTTGTGTTATGGAATTTGATAAGTATAAGAATTCATTTAATATTAGTTATTTGAAGAATTTCATCAAAGTTTGTGAGATTGAATAATTTGATATGGTAGTGATTGAGGAATTTGATCCAAATTAAGTAAAAGTTGTGAGATTGAATAATTTGATATGGTATGGTTGTGAGTATGGAATTTTGATCAAAATTATGTGATTCTTGAACTAACAAAAAGAGGATTTAGGATTTTTGAATTAAGGGTTGTGATAAGGTTTTGAAGATGATGTAAGAATTAAGGTTTTGAAAGTTTTTAAGCATAAAATCTATATAAGGAAATAGAAGAATTTGTCTAATGTTAAGAGGCTACAGCTCTTAGGCTTTCTATTGATTGAAAGGGAGAGGGAAATCCATCAAGATTGTTAAAGAAAGGAGATTGATGAGATTGAGGATCTTTAGGAACTTGTACTTGACCGACAAGCCACTTTATAATTTTGAATTAAATATTGATCGTATTTTTTTGCATGATATTATAGGATGACTAAAAGATATATAGCTTTTTAGATGTTGAATAAGTCCATTTAATAATGATAGATTAGTAAAGTTCAAGTGACAAGAAAGATTTTTAACATTTTATTAGATCTTAATAACTTTTTGTCTAGCTAATATTTATGTAAGGATTTTGTACCACTTTATTAGATCCTTATATCTTTTTATCTAGTTTATTATTTATGCAATAATTTTTACCACTTTGTTGGATCTTTATAACTTTTCATCTAGATTATTATTGGCATGTTTATGTATAGATTGGTTTACATGTGTTATATCTTAGATGGAGTGGGTTTAACTTGCTTTGTAAAATGTAAATAAGTATATATACAAACACATGCTAATGTTGATGTTTAAGATGATGTTGCAAAAATAAACATCTCCTTCAATTGCTATGTAAGACATATAATCACATAAGGTTTTAATCTATAAGTCAAGCATGGACATGGTGTTATAAGGGAGGGCAACTCTCTTCTCATTCAAGTGATTAATAATTCTAGTTGTCTAACAACTATGTTTATGTTAGAGTAATTAGAAATTTGATTGGAATCTCTCTCATGCTATGAATTTATAGAATTTGATAACTATAAGAATTTGATCAATATTGGGAGTTTGTGGAACCTCATCAAAGTATGCAAGATTGAATAATTTAATATGGTAGTGCTTGAGGGATTTTATCAAAGTAAAGTAAAAGTTGTAAGATTGAATAACTCAATACGATATAGGAGTGAGTATGGAATATAATCAAAATTGTGTGATTCTTGAACCAACAAAAAGAGGATTGATGGTTTTTGGATTAAGGGTTGCATGATATAAGGTTTTGAAGATCATGTCATTTTTTAAACATATAATTTATAGAAGGAAATGGAAGAGTTTATCTAATGCTAAGAGGTTAAAACTCTTAGGATTTATATCAATTGAAAAGATGAGAGAAATCCACCAAGATTATTAAGGAAAGGAGATTGATGAGATTGAGGATATTTAGGTACCTGTACTTAACCGACAAGCCACTTTACAATTTAAAAATAAGTATCTTTTATATTTGTGTGCATGATATTAGAGGACTAGTAAGATACAACTTTTTGGATGTTGATTATGTCCAATTAATAAAAAAATGATTAGTAAAGTTCAAGTGACAAAAAAGATTTTTACCATTTTATTAGATCTTAATAACTTTTTGTCTAGCTAATATTTATGTAATGATTTTGTACCGCTTTATTGGATCCATCTATCTTTCAACCTAGCTTATTATTTATGCAATAATTTTTACCACTTTATTGGATCTTTGTAACTTTTCATCTAGCTTATTATTGACATGTTTATGTACAAATTGGTTTAAATGTGCTATATCTTAGATGGGGTGGATTTAACTTGCTTTATAAAATGTAAACAAGTATATGTACAAATATGTGCTAATGTTGATGTTTAAGATGACGTTGCAAAAATAAATATCTCCTTCAATTGTTATGTAGGACATATAATCACATAAGGTTTCAATCTATAAGTCAAGCATGGACATGGTGTTATAAGGGAGGGAAACAAACTTCTCATTCAAGTGATGAAGAATTTTGGTTATCTAAGAACTTTGTTGATGTTAGGATAAACATAAATTTGATTGGAATCTCTCTCATTCTATGAAGTTATAGAATTTGATCAATATTAGGAGTTCATGGAACATCATCAAACTATGTGAGATTGAATAATTCGATATGGTAATGATTGAGGGATTTGATCAAAATAAAGTAAAAGTTGTAAGATTGAATAACTCAATATGATATGGTAGTGAGTATGGAATATAATCAAAATTATGTGATTCTTGAACCAACAAAATAAGGATTGATAGTTTTTGGATTAAGGGTTGTGATATAAGATTTTGAAGATCATGTTAATTTTTAAGCATATAATCTATATAGAAGGAAATAGAAGAATTTATCTAATGCTAAGAGGTTAAAACTCTTAGGATTATATCAATTGAAAAGGTGAGAGAAATCCACCAAGATTATTAAGGAAAGGAGATTGATGAGATTGAGGATATTTAGGTACTTGTACTTAACCGAAAAGCCACTTTACAATTTAAAAATAAGTATCTATTATATTTGTGTGCATGATATTAAAGGACTAGTAAGATACAACCTTTTGGATGTTGATTACATCCAATTAATAAAAAATGATTAGTAAAGTTCAAGTGACAAGAAAGACTTTTACCATTTTATTAGATCTTAATAACTTTTTGTCTAGCTAAATATTTATGTAAGGATCAACGGTGATTGTACCGCTTTATTAGGTCTTCATATCTTTATATCTAGCCTATTATTTATACAAGAATTTTTACCACTTTATTGTATCTTTGTAACTTTCTATCTAGGTTACTATTGATGTGTTTACATGTATAGAGTGGTTTAAATGCATTCTATCTTAGACGGTGTGGATTTAACTTGCTTTATACAATGTAAATAATTATATATGCAAACACGTTCTTAATGTTGATGTTGAAGGTGATGTTGTGGAAATAAACATCTCCTTTGATTGGTATGTAGGACATATAGTCACATAAGGTTTTAATTTATAAGCCAGGTGAAGACATGGTGTTAAAAGGGAGGGAAACGCTCTTCTCATTTAACTTCCCCTTCATATCCACAAATTTTGTAGCAAAAAAAGAAAAAAAAATTATTTCAATAGGTATTCTATCTCTATTTCCATGTTCATAACATTTGGTCTACCATCTTTACCAATTTCCATGATATTTCACCATAATTTTTCTTGGAAGGTTTCTTTGGTTGGGTTCTTTGTGCATAGAAAGTCAGTTGTTATAATTACATTAAGCATTTATAAAAATTTATATGTTTATTTGTATCTCTAATATAACTTACCCCATGAAGTGGGGATGTAACATTGTTAATAATTTTTCTACTTATATTACAACTTCCTACTCTATAACTAACTTGTCATTTTAATTTCCTTGCATATAGAGATGCATGAGTAAATATGGCTTCTCAAAGTGGTGTCTTGGATTTAGAAAATTACTTGATGTTAGGAGGTGAGGATTACATTAAGATATGTCAAGGATATCTAAGAGATGGAGGAACTCTATTATCTAATAATTTTATTGATGATAGTATAATAAAAAACTTGATTGGAATATCTCTCATTTAAGGAATTTGTAGAATTTGATAAATATAAGAATTCGATTGATATTAGGTGTTCAAGGAATTATATCAAAGTTTGTGGGATTGAATAACTCAATATGGTAGTCACTGAGGAGCTTGATTGTAATTAAGTGATTCTTGGATTAACATAAGAGGATTGAGGGCTTTTAGATTAAGGATTTTGGTGAGGTTTGAAAATTAAGTAATTGAATCAATGTATTGAAAGTTTTTAAGAATAAAATTTATATAAAGAAATTGAAGAATTTATCTAATATTAAGAGGTTAAAACTCATAAGATTATTATTGATTGAAAAAAGAGATGGAAAAGGATCTTCTCTAAACTCTTAAGGAAATTAGATTGATGAGGTTGAGGATCTTTAGGCACTTATACTTATCAAAAACTCACTTTACAATTTTTTATTTTTAAAACACAATAAATATTTATCATAATTGTGTGTTATTGTCATAATTGATGCAAAGATCATATGAGTATGTTATGGTATGTGTTTGATACATGTATGATGATATATTGATCAGTTATGATGTTGTCATTAATGTCAACGTAGTATTTGTTGGGTGTCAGTGTTCCTGTTATGATGAGGTATGTTCAAGAGGTTGAATCTCACACTATGGTACGAGTTGGAGTGTGCAATCATAAAGGAAGTGTAGACACCTAAAAATTCTTTAGAAAATAAAGTATTTTTATTTTCTGAAAAATTCCTGATGACATCATCATTTATTAATTAATTATTTATTTAATTAATTAATTTATTTTTATGTCATTAAATCCCTTTTTCTTAATTAAAAATATTTAATTAAGAAATCCCTCCCAAAAATGTTTAAATCTTATTTAAACATTAATCCCCTATTTATTAATTATTTTAATTAATAAATTGACCAAAAATCCCCCAAAAAATAATTAATTTATTTTTTGACCAAAAGTTGGCCTTTTTTCCTAAGACCACTAACCTCTTCCAAAATCTTCTAATCCCTTCTTAATTTCGATTAAAAGGCTAATCCCATCTTTTCTAACCCTAATCTCAACTCAAAATATTTAATTAAGATTAAATATTTAATTTTCATATTTATTGAAAATATTTCAATAAATTTTCCCAAACTTAAGCTTTTGGAATGAATAAACTTTTATTCCATAAAACCTAAGAAAACTCTAGACTCTTCTAGAAACTTCTCAACCCAACCTCTTCACCCATCCTAATCCTAATCTCCTTTCTAATCTTGTCACATTCCATTAGCAAAAGGTTTACCAAAACTTATGCTAACCTCCTCTTAGTCATCCTCCTTAGTCAACAAAGATGGCCACCTCTTGGCCACCTCTTGCAAATGCATTTAAGGATGCATTTAAGCCTTCCTTATCTTTCTTACATGCATTCATTATGCATTTAAGACCTTCTTATCCCTTCCTTGCCACCTCTTGGCCTTGGGCACATTTACCAAATTGTGCACATGCCCTCAAACTTTCAACTCAATCCTCCCTTGACACTTGTCAGGACACTTGTCCTTGACTCAACCCTAACCTTAGCCCTAACTCTGACTCATCCTTTTTAACCAAGCCCTTCCCTTTTCCTATAAATACCCTCACTTCCTAAGGCAAATCATCTTTCAACTCTCAAACTCAATAGCAAAGTTATAATGCCATTTTCATTCTAGCATAAGTATAAACTCATCATTTTAGATCATTTTCAAGCTTAAATCACATTTAAATTAGCTTAATTGGATTAACATAGATTCATTTCTTGTTTAATCAATCTTAGTTCATCTTTTAGCTTTGCATATTTGTGTGTTCTTGAGGCCTTTGAGGCAAAATAGGTTCCTCATACCTATTTTGTGTCATTTTGGGTCTTCTTGATCCTCAAATCATCCTATTTGCATGCTCCAAGTGCTTGAGTTTGCACACCCACATCCATTTATATCCAAGCATATCAAACAGTGCATGGGCGCATCCGTTTTAGGCTTAAACTGAGGTGGCTTTGATTTTAGTTTGTTTACCATTAAATTTGATTTGATAATATGCTATGACGTTTGTTTGTCTTTGGCCTTCAAAACAGGTTTAGGTGCACGCTCAAATCCTAGTCTACATTCTGGCACGCCCGGTGGGACCCACTTCATGGGTTCTTTGCAAACATTCTGATGAGTTTTAGACCATTTTCAGATTTTTCAAGCTTATAGGTGGACGTAGCACTTAGATCCATTCTTCTTCTTCTTGTCTATATTCTTCTTCCTCTTCTTGTCTATATTCTTCTTCTATTCCGTCTCCTTCTTCTTCTTCTTCTAGCAAGGAGGTCATGGCCATTTTTTTTCAAAAATAATAATAAAATCCATAAGGAAGCAAAATCATACACACCTTATTTTAGTGCTTAAAATGAACCCCCAAATCATTCTTGAATGCATTAAGGACTAAAATTTGCAAAATTTGTTCTAACAAACAAAACAAAAAAATTAATCAAGGCATTTGCATCCTTGCAACATCAAGGATTTTTAACAATGCATTCATGCAAAGTAGGAATGATCATATTTTTTTGGGCATAAAAAGAACATCAAATCTGCATTCAAACGAGTCAAAACAAAATCTTGAATGAAGCTAAAAGGAAGAACTTAGGTCCTAAAGCGTCATTTTCCATTTGAAAAGCAAACACAATCTTGAATGCCTTAAAGATCAAAACAAAGCTTTTTTAAAAGTTCTTAATCAACACGCACACTCAATCTTGAATGCCCAAGTCAAAAAACTTGCAAACGCTCAATTTACTTTTTGGAGAAAGGAACAAATCAAAATCTAATCACGAGTGTCTTCATTTCAAAGTTCAAACATCACTTAATCAAATTTGGGAAAATGAACAAAATCTGCTTGATGTGCATATAGGAGTTTTTCAATTCTTGCATAATCCTTGTTAGAGTAAGCAACGTGGAACATTTGAACTTGGACAAGTTCACCTGTTCTACTTTTAGCGAGGCCTGTCCAAGGAGAAGCGCTTCCTCCTCGGAGAACGACCTCAAACCGGTATCCCCTCCGGCCGGTATACAAATAAGTGAAGTCCAAAAGAATCACTTATATCTCCTAATCGCTGGGCGTTCGTGCCAAACACGTGTCTGGGGATGGTAAACATTCCTCTCCCCCAGCATTATTGGCAAGGCTCTTAAGTGAGTCACGGATGATCAGCAAAACCGGGTATGGAGACACCACGGAACTATTAAAAACCTGATAAAATAGAGGCTACCCTATCTACATCCGAAAGTATCAAAATTCTTGTGCAAGGACCGATTCCAAGGGGTTTACCGGGTCGCCTCAAGATTACTCACCATTTATATTCCCTTCTGGGAGATACCAAGCTGTGGGCAAGCGATTTTGATACTCACCTTCCTTAGGTAGATCTGTTTGAAGTGCTTGATAGTCAAAGACTCCGTGAAAACACTTGTTGAAACATACACTTTCAAAGCTTTGTCAGAGTCAGTTGTCTTTGTTTGTATCCCGCAGGGTTGCTTTGTCCCTTGCAGAGATTGCTTTGACTTTAACCTTTGCCATTGGAAACCTTTGTCTCAAAATCAGAAGCCTCTTTTCCAAGTGATGCCCAGCAAGAACAAACATCCTAAAGTGAAGTTGCCCAAATCCCAAACCTATCAAGAGCAAAAAGTTACCAAAAAGAAACTCAAGACCTATCAATCCACTATCCAAGCAACCCAAGCAGAGGAGAAGTCCCAAGCCAGATTTGAGAACATTGCCCATAACGCTCACATCAAACAGTTTGCCTTCCGTTTCTGAGTTAACCATCACTTTGTCAACCTTGAGCCAGAAGATTAGCCAATTCCTTGTTCATGTCTTGTTCCATCTTCAGATCTTGAAATCTTGTCTCAAACAACCTTGCATCTTAGTTTCATCCTAGTTTCACCCTTTGCATTAGCATCAAAACCCTAGTTGCATCTCAAGAACATCATAAAAGTTGCATTCATCTTCCTACCAGCATTCTAGAATCAATCCTTGTCATTTGCATTATCCCTTTAGATAGAGCATTGTCCCTTCACCCTTCAATACCTTTTCCACCAGCATCCCCCCATCAGCTTTCCATATCTTTCCAGCAGATCCATCATCTTTTGTTCCAAATCTAGAGATCCACCAACACTTAGTGTTCTACCTTTTGAGTTGTTCCTATCCTATATCCAAGATCAGAGACCATCATCCTCTTTTTTGACACAACGTGTTGTCATAAAGAAATCAAACCTTGTCCTTGCATAGCCATCATCTCGAGCAAGAGATTGGAGTGCATTGATAAGAAACTTGTTGACCGAAGATCATCAGTCTATCTTAGGTTGACCCCATCATATCTCTGATCCTCCATTTGGAAAAAATAGCAGCTCATTTGTTGACCGCTCAGTAATCTTTCACCAGCTTTCCACCAGCAACCTATCTTTCCTCCACCGTCTTGATCCATATCCGTTCCATCCAGCTTCCATCATCGCCATCTTGATCCCTATCTTTGCATTTGCATCTTAGAAGTCATCATCTTTAGAAGTTCATCAACTTTGCATCCATCAACATCTTTTAGCCAAACATCTTGCATACATTTAGCACTTGCATCTCCATGCCTGTTGAGACCAGATCTCGGAAAAGAAGAAGCATGAATCCTTATCCACCAACAACCTCATCTGATCCCAAACTTTTCACCAACGCCATGATGACCTACAATCCCCACATCCAAGCCAGTAACCCATGTGAAGATCCAAACATCCCTTCATCCCCCTTGGCAAACCAAGCATTTGTAAATCCTCCAGAAAGCCCACCAGCGACCAATGCCCTTGTACCGCAACATGAGCAAAGCACATTTGCCCACTATCTGCCAGAAAGTACCTCCATCTCACCATCTCTCTATCCACGTATCCCCATCAAAACAATCCAAGTTCCAGCACAAGCGTATTCTCTATTTGACCAATCATATCCTGATCCTATCATGCAAACACCCCAAGAGCTTTCCACCATTCCCCTTTTCTTGCAAGGAAGCCTCGCCAGTCCCACAACACAAGTTGCAGCGCCATCCGCTCCATCTCCTACCCCTTTTGCTTCATCATCTGCTATGGCTGCCCAAGCCCAAATCCAAACCCAAAGTCAGCTTCCACCTCTCACACAAGCTTTTACACCGCCGCCATCCGCAAGTCAAGCAACGCCTTTCACCATCAAAGGAGCACCGTCACCCTTCACCCCCCAAGCACCCGTACCTTCTTCTTTGGGGTTAGCACAATCGCTTCCCATTCCAACCTCATCTTTCTCTTGGGTGTTTCCTTCATTTTCCTCCTCACAAGCATCCGCTCAACCACAACCTCAACAAGCTCCTTTCTCTCAAACATCATTCGTGTCCCAAGCTCTCGTTGCTCCTACCATTCCATCATCCGCTGCAGTGCACCCTAACACAAGCTCTCAGTGGGGCCTTACACAAGAAGAAATGAAGGCATGGGGGATCCCATCTCAATCCCCTACATCTATGGTTGCAAGTCAACAAACCACCTTCGCCCAAGCAGCACAGCAGCAACTACCCCAACCACCGCCGGCTTCAAGCTATTCGTCCCAAATCCCAAATACCTTCCAGCAAGTTCCACCACCTCAACAGCCAACTTTCCCCAGCTATCTTACCCCATCACCCTTTGCTTCTAGCTTCCCCACATCTGTTCCACCTCTAAGTAACGCAGGCATGCACCCAGCTTATATCAGCCAAACCCAAAGCCAACCTCAGCAACTACCACCATCATACCCGCAAGCAGCATCATTCCAACAGCCTCCCCCATAGCAACCACATGTCCCCTTTCAGCAAACAACCATCATTCCTCAACAATAGCAAGTCCCTTGCTATCAACCTCAGCAACAAAACCCTATCATCCCCCAGCAACAACAAGTTCCCACCCATCAGTTACAACAGCAAGTTCCAAATGTCCAATATCAGCAAGCAGTCCCACAACAACCACCAGTTCAACAACAGCAAGCAGCCCAACAACATCAAGCGGTTCCATATCATTTACCACAATATCCCCCTATGCCACACCAGCAATATCCCCAGCAACCATTGCCCCAAAATCAGTTCCAACCCATTTATCCACAGCAAGCGCCATATCCAGTTCCACAGTTTCCATCACAAGCAGAAGTCCCAGTTCCCTCGCCACTCAATGCTGAGTGGGAAGCAATGAAAAATGCTCTAAAGGAGCTACAAAGTGGAACAGAGAATAAAACATACAAGTTCGAAGAGGTGTGCTCATATCCCTTCGATCGATCCATAGCAACTATCCCTTTCCCCAAGCATTTTGAGATGCCCAAGTTCGACAAGTATCGGGGGAAAGGAGATCCAGTAAACCATATCAAAGAGTTCTACATGGCGTGCCAAGAAGTGGCTTACAGTGATAACTATCTCCTGCGCCTGTTTCCCAAGAGCTTGGGAGGAACTGCTGTTGAGTGGTTTTACAAAATACCACATGGGACAATAAAAACCTTTGCTGAACTCTCTGAGAAGTTCATCACACACTATGCCCATAATGTGGAGAATGAGTTGTCCTTGCTAGACCTATGCAACTCAAAGCAAAAAGACGGAGAAAGCCTTGCAGAATACTTGCAAAGATGGCAGAATCTTACAACTAGGTTATCATATCAGCCACCAGAGAAGCATCTAACAAAGATCTTCATTAATAACCTGCATCCAAAGCTATCCCATCACATGCGAATGAACTGTCTCCAGACATACCAAGACATCAAGAGCAAAGGCATAGGCATCGAGAAAGCTCTCCTAGACGAAGGCACTATTCGTCACTTCAAGGATGATTCCAAGAACAAACCCAACAATGATAAATCCCGTTACTGGAATCGTAACAAGAATGTTGTTACAGATGGAGCCACTGACACTAAGAATGTACAATTCATTGTGGCTAGTCCTACACCAGCTCAAACATACCAACCGCCACAAGCGCCCATCTATCAGCAACCACCAGCTCCCGCATATCAAGCACCTATTTATCAGCAGCCTCCTCAAGCTCATCAGCCACCTGTGCAACAGTATCAGCAGTAATACCAACAGTAACAGCCAGCACGTCAAGGCAATCCTGTTAACACAGTTAACGTTGCCCCAAGGCAGAACAAGCCCAACAATCAGAACAATCCAAAGAGGACTTTCACACCTTTGGGTGAGCCTCTGGATCAGATCTTTTATCGGCTAGCCAAAGCAAATATGATCACATATCCGCCCATCCCACAGAAGGATGACAACGCACCAAAGTCTGATTGGTATAAAGAAAATGAATACTGTGATTACCATCGTGTGAAGGGGCACACAACATTGAAGTGCATGCGGCTTAAGAACTACATCCAGGATCTCATTGATCGCAAGGAGATCCAGGTTGATGCACCAGCTCAAGCTTCACCCAACGCCAGTTTGCAAATATATCAAAATGTGTTCCCTCAACATGATGCCGGGAAGAATCAAGCCAGCGCCAATCAGCTCCAAAATCGTGGCAAAGGCAAGCAAGAAGATCACACAGCGGCCTACATCAACTATGACAAGTATGTCGGATGCATAACTCAAGTTGAGCCCATCCAAGATGAGCCCACCATCAATACCATCCACGTCAGAGGGCCGGATCGACAATGTGCTGCAACTACCCGCGGTGGTAGGATAACTGTTGCCGGTGCTCCTCTGAGATCAGTTGCTCCTCCAAGGCCAAGGTCTACTGCATCCACAGTACAGTCTAACACCAGGCCAACATCAAATGCATGCGCAACACAGCATAATGCACCAAGTGCACAATACAATATCATAGAGCATCTTGGGAACATGCCAGCCCAAATATCTATCTTGGATTTGCTCCGCACATCACCCATCCATCAGGAGATCCTGGACAAAGCTCTAAAAGAAGGCCATGTCCCCACAGACATTAACACAACTTAGTTTGAAACTCTTGTGGGACACCTATCAGCAGCATGTGCCTTATCCTTCAAAGAATCTGATATACCAGATGTCGCTCCTGACCATACTCTCCCTCTCCGCATTGCCGTCATGGTCAGAGACTTTGCCATCAAACGGGTTTTAATAGATAATGGCTCAGCCCTCAACTTGTGCACATTAAAATTCATCAAGAAGATCGGGTTCACGGAGGCCGACATACAACATGAACAAATCACTATCAAAGCATATGATAACTTGGAGCGTACCTCTGAAGGTACTATAACTTTGCCTATTCAGCTAGGCCCAGCAGCGCAAGATACTCTCTGCCACGTTGTTGATCTTGACCTACCATTCAATATCCTCCTCGGTCATCCATGGATCCATTCCATTAAGGCCGTACCATCTACTTACCATCAGTACATCAAGTTTCCACATCAAGGCACTGAGGTTACCATCCACGCTGATCCTAACCCCTTCGCATACTGCCTTGCGATGGAAGCATCTTTCCCTCATTCTACTCATTGTCTTGGAACCAATATTGGTACTTCTATTGCTAGCTCATCCCGATCCCATCGCGATCCAGAGACCATCCTCTCTTCCACCTTATCATCCATCAAGATCAACAACCAGGGTTGTGGTGAATACAGCCTCAGTGATGCATTTGCTGTAGGGGCTCTTCCACGTGATCCACATACTCAAGGGTGCCCAAGTTGTCAAAACAAGCCTGTTGAGGAACATTATAAGCTCAAGAAAATCGGAAACATGACTTTTGAGTCTCATGGTACCATCAATAGCAAAGAAATGGATCCAGATATTAACAAATGGTTATACAAAGATCCCCCATCATGTGACACACAACTTCTTGAGTACTTCAAAGAGAAATATCCAATCCCCTACAAAAATGTCACAGAACACTATAACTATCAAGGTGGTGGTCTAGGACCACAAGAGGATGGAAATTTGTTTCCTATCATACCATCCCAAAATCCAGAACAGCAAGGACTTGGCTTTAATACCTCTCGCCTGCTTGAACAAGAGCCCAATACCACAATTGCGGACACTAACATGACCAACGTGAACTTTTCGAATAGCCGGGATGACCTCGTGGAAATCAAAGACATCCCCAAAGAGAAAGACATCCGATCCTACGATGATATCTTTACCGACGACACCCTCCTGGGGACTTCTGTTCTCCAACAACTCTCCATTAACCTCATAGATCTTCCCCTCACAAACCCCGACCTCATAGATTGGGACCAACCAAGCATCACACACATCGATGAGTTCCAAAGCGCACAAGCACTCCTAGAATTCATGGGGGCATCAGATCCAGCAAGCAAACAGGATCCAACATCAACCTCTGTCTATCAGCTTCACCCAGAAGGATATTTTGGGGAAGAGGCAAGCTTTAGTCACAAAAATGAAATAGCAAGAGAACATCATGAGTCTTTATGTGAAAACCCCCTTGGGGCACATTCTGATTCCAAAATAGTAAAAATAAAGGGCGTATCTTCTAGTGAAAACCCGGCAATTCAGGTGCTAGAAGATGAAGCCTTGCCTCTTCCCCCTATCCAAGATTATAGACCAGAGCAGTCGCCGATCATCATAGAGGAAACCAAGCCAATCAACTTGGGAACAGAAGAATGTCCAAGGATCACCTACATTGCAATCAACCTAACAGAAGGAGAAGAAATGACTCTCAGTGCCTTGCTCAAGGAATCCATCATCAACTTTGCATGGTCATATGCCCACATGCCTGGGCTTGATCCAAACCTTGTTGTTCATCATCTATCAGTAGATCCAAACATCAAGCCAGTGAAGTAGAAGCTAAGGAAAATGCATCCAAAGGTAGCATTGCTCATCAAAGCAGAGCTTGAGAAGCTCCTCCAAGCTAAGATCATCAGAGCAATAGATTATTCAGAGTGGATCTCTAACATGGTGCCAGTCACAAAGCCTTCTGGTGACATCAAAATCTGTACTAATTTCAGGGACTTGAACAAGGCATGCCCTAAGGATGACTTCCCATTGCCAAACATAGACATGCTTGTAGACCTCACAGCGGGTCATGAGATGTTATCATTAATGGATGGCTTTTCAGGCTACAACCAAATTCATATAGCGGAAGTAGATCAACATAAAATAGCATTCACAACCCCATGGGGTACCTTTTGTTACAACATGATGCCATTTGGGCTAAAGAATGCAGGAGCAACATATCAGCGAGCAATGACAGCCATTTTCCATGACATGATCCACAAGATCCTTGAGGACTATGTGGACGATATCCTTGCAAAATCCAAAACAAGAGACGAGCACCTCAACATCCTAGAGCGTGTATTTGATCGTCTAAATCATTATGGCTTAAAGCTTAATCCTAAGAAATGTGTCTTTGGTGTTACATCTGGCAAGCTTCTAGGCTTCATCGTCTCTAGACGAGGCATAGAGATCGATCCTAAAAAGGTAAAAGCAATAACGGAGATGCCTCCACCAAGAAATCTCAAACAGCTCAGAAGCCTACAGGGCAAGCTTCAATCAGTTCGGCGATTCATCTCTCAACTAGCAGACAAGTGCCAACCCTTCTCACATCTCTTATGCAAAGACACAAACTTCAAGTGGGATCCCATATGTCAAAGAAGCTTTGATAAGCTCAAAGAGTATCTAGCTAACTCTCCGATCCTTGTACCACCAGTTCCAGGATGCCCACTCATCCTTTACATCTCAACAATAGCTACAGCACTAGGGGCACTCCTAGCACAGCATGATGATGAAAACAGAGAACGAGCTGTCTACTACATCAGTCGCACTCTTGTGGGCTATGAGCTTAACTATTCACCCATGGAGAAAGCATGCCTAGCAGTGGTCTTTGCCACTCAAAAACTTAGACATTACATGCTTAGCCACACAATCAAGCTCATATCAAAGGTGGACCCTCTTAAGTATCTGTTATCAAGGACAACCCTCACAGGCCGTATGGCAAAATGGGTCATGTTACTCAGCGAATTTGACATTCAGTATGTAGATCGCAAAGCAATCAAAGGGCAAGTCATTGCCGATCAGCTAGCAGAAGCACCACTGGTGGATGCCTATCCACTAATCATGGAATTCCCCGATGAACACTTATGCATGATTGAAGAGCAGCCCATGTGGAAACTATACTTTGATGGTTCCAACACATCCCATAGCTCTGGCGCAGGAATCCTATTCGTCACACCTCAAGGTGACTATATTCCAAAATCATTCAAGTTGGGATTCCCCTGTACCAATAACATTGCAGAATATGAGGCACTCATCTCAGGTCTCAGAACAGCTATCCAATGGAACATCACAGAACTACAAGTCTTTGGAGATTCACAGCTCATTATCAAGCAAGTCCTTGATGAGTATCAGACAAAGGATGACAAATTGCTACCCTACAAGCAACTGGTCGATAAACTGAAAGAGCATTTCCTACATCTACAATTCAATCAGATCCCAAGGCTTCAAAACAAAGCAGCAGATGCAATGGCAACCATCGGATCCTTATTGGAAATCCCACGTGACGCAACACAATATGAATTTCTAGTCGAGCAGCTACACTTGCCAGCTTATGAGAACACCGATGCAAACATGGTGTGTGTCTTGGTTGGTCCCCAATCCCCATGGTACCACGACATCCATGCATATCTAAAAAATGGTATCATATCTCCCCATCTCACCAATAACCAACGCCAAAACCTTATTCGCAGAGCTTACCGCTACACTCTTGTAGCCAACACCCTATATCGTCGCGGGTATCACAATGTCCTATCTAGATGTTTAGATTCAAACGAGGCCGTCCTGGCCTTACAAGAAGTTCACGCTGGAATTTGCGGTGCCCACACGAGTGGCATGGTTCTAGCAAAGCAGCTGCTTAGAGTTGGATATTATTGGCCAACAATGGAACATGATGCATGTGAATTTGTCAAGAAATGTCTCCCATGTCAACAGCATGCCAATTTGATACATGCACCAGCACAGGATCTACAGCCTATTGCACCACCATGGCCTTTTTCATGTTGGGGCCTCGACCTCATTGGCTTGATCACCCCCCTCTCTTCGGATGGACACAAGTATATCATAACAGCCACAGAGTACTTTACCAAATGGGTTGAAGCGATTCCGCTCACCCTTACTACTGGCATCCAAATATCCAAGTTCATCCTCTACCATATCATTTGCCGCTTCGGCATACCATCTACCATTTTCACAGACCATGGCACACCTTTTGAAAACCAGCATGTGGATGATCTGTGTGCCAGGATCCACATCCATCACCGTTTCTCTAGTCCATATTTCCCTCAAGGAAACGACCAAGCTGAGGCAACCAACAAAACTATCTTGAAAATCCTCAAGAAGGTTGTCAATGATTCTGGTCGTGACTGGCACCTCCAAATCAATCCTGCCCTTTGGGCCTACCGCACTTCTTATCGTACTCCCACAGGCACCACCCCATACTCTCTTGTATATGGTGCTGAAGCCATTCTACCGATCGAGGTTGAGCTCCCATCCTTGCGCGTCTCCATGAAGAACTATACAACTGATGAAGACTATCGTGTGGCCCAGCTCACACAGCTAGATCTGCTAGATGAAAAGAGACAACAAGCTTACGATCACCTGGTGGCATACCAAAATCGACTCAAAAGGAGTTATAACAAAAAGGTCCATCCTAGACAATTCCAGGTCGGTGACATGGTCCTTAAAGAAAATCAGAAGGTCCTAGCAAATAGAGAAAAGAAAGGCAAGTTTGAGCCTACTTGGTTGGGCCCCTATGTTGTCACCGCATCCTTCGGCTCGGGAGCCTATCAGCTATCAACACCAGAAGGTGAGCCCTTGAATGATCCTATCAACATCATCCATCTGAAGAGGTTCTATGCCTGAACCTGATCCTGCATATATCAGAAAATCCAAAAACATTCAAAAAAGCAAAAAAAGAAAAAAAGAAAAAAAGAAAAGAGAAAGAGAAAATAATCATCCAAACGGTGAAAACTTGGCAATTCAAGCACCTTGGACAAGTATGTTGGTGAAAACCTAGTAAACAGGCGCCAACATAGTAAACTGGGCTATTTATCTATTCAGTTGTCCTTTCAGCTACCGTCCTCTTCCTCCATCCATAACAGATCTCCCAGCAGTTCCATCTCCCCTATCCTCCAAGCATTTGGCTTCCATCTTCCTCCAACCCATCTGCAATCCATATCCTATTCCAAAGCTTTGTACCATATCTTGTACCATATCCCTTTCCCTTTCCTGTACAGTGCTTTCCTCCCTGTATTTATCCTTCTTGTCCCCGTCCTAGTGAGAGTCCCGCCGAGTGTGATCTTCCTATCCCCAATCCTGAGCTTCTGTACATATCCCTTGTGCATATCGTTCCTCCTTGTTGTACATAACCTTTGTCCGTCCTGCAGCAGCATTTGATCAAATATCTTATCCCATCCCCAGCCTCAGAAAATTTGTAGTCCCACTCAGGCCTTGTGCTTCAGCAACATCAATTGACGACTTATCCTTGCTCATCCTGATTATTCCTTGAACTTCAGCTTTTTGCCAGCGAACAACTACACTTATTCTCTCACCAACCCATGGGTCCTTGAGGATATATTGTTCCTCCTGTCTGACCTAATCTTCCATCCTGGTCCTTGAGGATATATCGTTCCTCCTGTCCGACCAATCTTCCCACCATCAATCAAACCTAATCTCTCTCTTTGGCAAAGGATGTCTTTTTGGAGTTATCATTTTGATCTTGGATTTTTTGTCCTTTGGGTCTTGTTAATCTTTTTGGCTTCTCTTTATCCCACCAGGGTCACCACGATTCTTTATATCACGGTGTGCTGCGTGTGTGGATAATCTGGGGCAAGGTCTTTTGATCTTTCGCTTCTGCCTGTGAGTCAGTTGTGTGTTTGTGGTTCCTTCAGCATCGGATCCGCCATGTCGCCTCTGCGCTTCATGTGTGATGTTGGGGCAACCCTGTGTGTTTGTTTAGTGTCAGTCCTCGTCAGTCCTCTGTGACGTTGTTGACAGGCCTCGTGATCCCAGTATCTTTTGCAGGTCTCTAACATAGCTATATTAAATCTAGGTTGTGCACTCCCATTTGCACTTGGAGCTATCTGGTCCCTTGCATTTATCATATAGATTAATCTTGCATCTTTACATATAGCTGCATCTTGCATCTTGCATTTCCATCTCATCTTGCATATCATCCATATTTGTTCTTAGAAGTGAGGTTATTTATCTCCCCTTTCTTCCTAGGCCCTTCCTTCCTCGTCCCGCCAGGCACACTCTGTCCTAGGGCGTAATCCCTCTTTCTCCTTGTCCCACTGGGCACATCTTCCATGATTTTGTCCCACCGGGGCATGTATCCTCTTTCTTCCAGTCCACCCGAGCATCGTACCCTCTTCTTCTAATTCTAGCCTTGAGCATCTTATTTTCTTGTCTTTGAAGCCATGCCACTTGCGGCATCGCATCAAAGAGGGGCAAAATGTAGACACCTAAAAATCCTTTAGAAAATAAAGTATTTTTATTTTCTGAAAAATCCCTGATGACATCATCATTTATTAATTAATTATTTATTTAATTAATTAATTTATTTTTATGTCATTAAATCCCTTTTTCTTAATTAAAAATATTTAATTAAGAAATCCCTCCCAAAAATGTTTAAATCTTATTTAAACATTAATCCCCTATTTATTAATTATTTTAATTAATAAATTGACCAAAAATCCCCCAAAAAATAATTAATTTATTTTTTGACCAAAAGTTGGCCTTTTTTCCTAAGACCACTAACCTCTTCCAAAATCTTCTAATCCCTTCTTAATTTCGATTAAAAGGCTAATCCCATCTTTTCTAACCCTAATCTCAACTCAAAATATTTAATTAAGATTAAATATTTAATTTTCATATTTATTGAAAATATTTTAATAAATTTTCCCAAACTTAAGCTTTTGGAATGAATAAACTTTTATTCCATAAAACCTAAGAAAACTCTAGACTCTTCTAGAAACTTCTCAACCCAACCTCTTCACCCATCCTAATCCTAATCCCCTTTCTAATCTTGTCACATTCCATTAGCAAAAGGTTTACCAAAACTTATGCTAACCTCCTCTTAGTCATCCTCCTTAGTCAACAAAGATGGCCACCTCTTGGCCACCTCTTGCAAATGCATTTAAGGATGCATTTAAGCCTTCCTTATCTTTCTTACATGCATTCATTATGCATTTAAGACCTTCTTATCCCTTCCTTGCCACCTCTTGGCCTTGGGCACATTTACCAAATTGTGCACATGCCCTCAAACTTTCAACTCAATCCTCCCTTGACACTTGTCAGGACACTTGTCCTTGACTCAACCCTAACCTTATCCCTAACTCTGACTCATCCTTTTTAACCAAGCCCTTCCCTTTTCCTATAAATACCCTCACTTCCTAAGGCAAATCATCTTTCAACTCTCAAACTCAATAGCAAAGTTATAATGCCATTTTCATTCTAGCATAAGCATAAACTCATCATTTTAGATCATTTTCAAGCTTAAATCACATTTAAATTAGCTTAATTGGATTAACATAGATTCATTTCTTGTTTAATCAATCTTAGTTCATCTTTTAACTTTGCATATTTGTGTGTTCTTGAGGCCTTTGAGGCAAAATAGGTTCCTCATACCTCTTTTGTGTCATTTTGGGTTTTCTTGATCCTCAAATCATCCTATTTGCATGCTCCAAGTGCTTGAGTTTGCACACCTACATCCATTTATATCCAAGCATATCAAACGGTGCATGGGCGCATCCGTTTTAGGCTTAAACTGAGGTGGCTTTGATTTTAGTTTGTTTACCATTAAATTTGATTTGATAATATGCTATGACGTTTGTTTGTCTTTGGCCTTCAAAACAGGTTTAGGTGCACGCTCAAATCCTAGTCTACAGGAAGACTAATTGATATCTCAAGATGATATATCCATGACCGCATAGGTTTATTATATGTATATTATGACTTATGATTGTTTCAAGGTTGAAAAGTAAACATGAAGAACATGATGAAGCCAAGGAATGATGATTTGATGATTGTGTCATATTGGTTTGGATTCAAGTATTGTGATTCAAGATGTGTGATATTGATGATATTATTGGATTTTAGTTGAAAACACATCAAGATTGGTGATCGATAGATAGAGTTACAATGAACTGAAGCTCACTCAGTGAAAGGTATAAGAAGTTATTTGAATAATCAATCAGATCATTAATCGATGATGTTGCATCATGTTGCGATAAGTGGTTATGTGTTGTAAGGATCATGGTGACATGGTAGATCAATGAGGAATAATGAGTTGGAATTTTCATGATCATGGTGATCGAATTTCTTAGAGTTGTGCAAGTACATTGGAGAGTGTGATATGGTTTGAATTTTCCCTTGTCAAATCATGTGTGTGATAGATCTAGAGGCTGACATGAATCTATAATTATAAATGATAATTGTTATTATATTTTAGGGTTTAAAAATGAGTAGGAATGAATTGTAATGATGTATTAGGGTTGTTTTTCTACCTTAATTTGAAAACCATTTTATATATCATTTTGGATGTATTGTAAAAAAAAAAGTAGTAGACGAGAAAGATCAATGTGTGGTGTTATTGTTGTTGTGGTGGTGGTTTATGGTGATCAAAGTTGTTAGTACAGATATGAAGAGGTGTTTTAGAGCAAAGCATTGATCAGGAATACACTAGAATGATCATGCATTGAGTGCAAATTTCATATCACTCTTTACTTGTTGATCTTAGTAGTTTGACAAGAGAAATCCCTTAACTGGGTCATTATTAATAGAGTGAGAAGGATCCTAACAGGTCTGAAGACCAAATCCTCTAAAAAGGTGACTCTCAGAAGGAGTTCTAAATCCCTTAACTGGGCAGATCCTAACAAGTCTTTGTTGTAAGCTATTAACAGAGCTAAATACCCTTAACTAGGTGTACCCTTAACCAGGTGGATGTAATGCTCATAACAAGGAAACTTATTACTGCAGTAGTGAGATTTTGTGGGTACTAATTCCCACACGTGGTTTTTTCCCTCTAACAAGGGTTTCCACGAGAAAAATATGTGTTAAAGTGTTGCATGCTTTTGATGTTTGCTTTACTTTGCTACTATTTTTCTATTTGCATTGCATGTTATATCTTGTGGAAGTTGGTGGTGAAAATATTTAGGATTTTTGGTTACATTGATTCACCCCCCCCCTCTCCTCTCAATTTCATCTAGCATTAACAACTGGTATTAGAGCCAAGTTCCCTTGGAGAATCATAACATCTTGGGAAAGATCATTAAGGTAAATATGGAGGGTTTGAGATATAGAAGGAAACTTTAGGAAGCAAAGAAGGTAATCAATGAACTAAAGGATCAACTAAAGATGTAAATTTCTAAGAGACAAGAACTTAGTAACCAATTGAATGAAAGCCAAGACTGCATTGAACACCTATCAGAACATAGTGGATCTAAGGAATCTGAAGTAGCCCTAAAATCCTTGTCTCAAGAAAATGAACACCTAACAAAAGACATGAAAAATATCAAGAGGGAGTTAGAAGCTTTGTCTATTAAGATGGGTCAGGAGATGGAAGCTAGGAAAGTTGTTGAGGAAGCAAGGAAGATTGTTAAAGATTCCCTAGAAGCTATGGACCAAGCTTTGAAGGATAAGGAACATGAACTCTTCAAGTTTGAGAAAGAGGTAGGTACCTTACAAGTATATATTCATGAGACTAGAGAGGAAATGCAAGATCTAAGAGGTGATCTCAACAATATGATGATGAGAAATGAATATTTGGGAAGAATGAATGAAAAGTTACAAAATGAAAGAGATGCAGCAAACAAGTTGTTGAAGAAAGTTAATGAAAGCTCTACAAAGATGGATGAACAACTTAGGAACCAAAGGATGAGTGGTGAGACCCATGGCCTTGGCCATGACAGTTTTGAAACCAATGAATCAGCTGGATCCAAGAAGCCCAAACAAGATGACAAGTCTCCACCCAAGGTGAACAAGAAAAGTCATGGTAAGAAAGTTTATAAACCAGTTTGTTTTATTTGTCATAAGATAGGACATACTGCAAATGTATGTTGGAATAGGCCTAGTACACCTATGTGTTCAATTTGTCATGAGGAGGGTCATACTACTAGGGTTTGCATAAATAAACATAATATGTTTAATGGTCACTGTTATAACTGCAAGAAGTATGGTCATAGAGAAAGTGAGTGTAGGACAATGATGAACAATCAAGGATCATTTGTGAACCAACAAAGTCCTTATTAGAATAAGAATCGGTGGAATATTACATGCTCACATTGTCACAACTATGGGCACATGGCTGTTAATTACATATTGAGGACAAATAGAGGAAATTTTGGACCTTGGAGATCTACTAGGATGACATGTTTCCATTGTCATAATATTGGACATAATGCAAGATTTTGCAGGACAAGAAATCAAGGAAATAGACCAGTGAACAAGATGAATGATCAGAAAGGAAAGTAGAATGCTATTATTGAGGAGACCATAAATCATATGAGTAAAGTATGGGAAAAGAAGGATGAGATAAAGACATAAAAAGGATCTGCATCTCCACCAAGTGTGGAGAATTCATCAGCTAACTAAGCCTATTTTGGCTTAGGGAGAGCAATCACTGTCAGATCAATCTTAGACACCCTAGAAGAATATGTGGTAAGTTTTATCTACATATTTAGATGCATAATGATGTATAGTGATGTGATGTGAAGTTTGGTTATATTACATGAAGTGTTACCTATTGGTAATTAGGTTTGACAAGTTAAGTGATGCATAGTTATGCTCAATTGGGAAATTGAAAGAAAAATAAGAAAAGAAGTGAAGCAATTTGCCCTACAAAAAGGACTTACAAAAGATAAAATAGATAAAGAAAGGGAAAACTATTCAGAAAAGAAAGAAGGCACATCGAACACTGCAGGTGATAATGGTGAAAATATTAAAGTGGTATCTTTAACAACCGATAAAGCTCCTATTAGCATACAAACAAGAAATGCAATAGTTAAACAAGTGAAGATCACTTCATCAGAGAAGTTATTGGTGAAGAGAAAAGAAAGTTGCTAAGGTTGATACGCTTGAGTCATCCAAAAGAAAGAAAGCATTTGAACCGGTGAAGGCTACTGGAAAGAGGAAGAAGGAGAAAGAACGAAGAGAAAAGGATAAGGATAAAAGTGGAGAAGAAAGAACTGAATCAAATGAAGGCCAGTAAGAGGTGAAGACCACAAGGAAGAAGTCCAAATTTATAGGTGCCCCTACTAAGAAGAATGTGACATCTGATATGAGTAAGTTTGTTTATGTTGACAATATTTTAGATAAAGTTAGAAAATGGAGTCTTTTGGTAGGAGTCAATAAATATTATGACAAGTTCAGCAAGGATGAGAAAGTTAAGGATGATGTTATTTTTGGCATGAATAAGTAAAGCCTTAATTAAACTACAAGGTCAAATCCCTATGTCTCTATATGATAAGCTGGAAGCAAGATGGAAGTATGCATTAAAACTAGATAAAGAACTTATTAAATATGTCCTAGTGTAATTGTAATCAGAACTGTCAAATTTTATTTTTTTAAATATAGGAGATACTTGGTAAAACTAGACCAGGGTTCAAGACTAAGAATAAGTTTATATGGTGAGACTCAATAAGTATAGGATGTGACTGAAGCTATTTTGAAAACATTTTTTGGACTGGAGTAACCAAAGAAAGGAGAAGTGTGTGATTTTGAAGAAGATTAGGCATAAGAGAAGCCATAAATTACACATTGAGGAAGGATGCTTGGAAATGGTAAGAACAAAATTGGTGGCACTTTTGTTCCTTATGTTCTAGATGAATCAATGGAGGAACTAGTAATGTCAGGAATTGATCAAAGTAATGAAATAATTGATGATTGATGATGCCACTATGAATACACCTACTAGTGAGGAAAAATTGTAGGTACCAGTAGATGTTGCAACTAGAGGAGATGAAAAAAAAATGAACAGGTGCATACTGATGTTGTGAAAATTGAAAGTGAAAGGGAGAAGAAAGTACAAGAAGAGGAAGGTATCAATGATGATGATGACATTCCAGCCATCCAAGGGCTTATTGATATCTATTCTCTAAGCCCAAGTGAGATGATGGAGATTCCTATTGCTTTGCAATCTAAGGCCAAGAAACAAGTGATTAAGCCACAAAGGAAAGAAGCCTAAGTTATCCAATCAGCAAGAGATGTATTGTCAGTTCTAATGCCAAAGGTTGATTATGATGAGTATGCTACACCTATTTTTTCAATCTAATAGATTGGTGACTGTTGTAGGAGATCAAATGGAAATTCTAGAGGATGCAATAATGTGTTGAGTCCAAAAGAAAATGAGAATATAAGGACAAAGAAATTAGTTCAATCCATTGCATTGGAAAGAGTCAGTTTATCAGTAAGTATGAACCAATTCATGGAGCCTTATAGGGAGATGGTAATATTCTTGTCACTATTTGTGATTTTTCAAGTTTTTTGAGGATCTTGAGAAGAAGAAAGCTAAGACATGGGAAGAAATCAAGAAGCTGGTAGAAATTTTTGTGGCTCACTTGGCTACAAATTTTGGTATATCGATTAAAGAAGCAATAATAAGAAAGAACAAAGGATTGAATAATGTTGAGGTAGTTTTAGTTCTACTAGATATGTGTGCATTTGGTGCATTAGAGGAGTAAGTGTTTTTGCTGAGAGGATATATTATTTTACTAGAAAACCTATTGAATAACTGGAAGGATGATCTTCAAACATTGAATACAAGTTTAGTAGATTAAGATGTAGTGAAATTTTTGAGTAGTAGCTCTTGTACATTTGAATCAGGAGTAAGTGATCAACTAAGGGAGAGCAGTTGGAAAGTGATGAGGATAGTCACAACAGATAAAGACTTAGGCATGTTGCACCTTTGGAATTGTTGTCAAAGGGGGAGAAGAATTAGTAAAGAATCAAAGGGAGAGAAGAAATAGTAAGAGGGAGAAGAGTCAAAGAAGAACTAGTAAGGAGAGAAGAATCAAACAATGGAGGAAGAAAGAGAGCATTTATTTTCTTGGTATTATTGGTGTTTCCATTGATGCCAAAGGGGGATATTGTTGGCATAATTAATGTAGAGATCATATGAGTATGTTATGGTATGTATTTGATGCAGGTATGATGATAAGAGGATTAGTTATGATGTTTTCACTGATGTCAACTTAGTATTTGTTGGTAGATAATGTTCTTGTTATGATGAGATATGTTTAAGAGGTTAAATACCACACCATGGTACAATTTGGAGTGTGTGATCATAAAAGAAGACTAATTGATGTTTTAAGATGATATATCTATGACCACACAGGTTTATTATATGTATATTATGACTTATGATTGTTTCAAGGTTGACAGGTAAACAAGAAGAACGAGATGAAGCCAAGGAGTGATGATGTGATGATTGTGTCAAATTGTTTTGGATTCAATTATTGTGATTTAGGATGTGTGATATTGATGATATTATTAGATTTTGGTTTAAATCACATTAAGATTGGTGATTGGTAGACATAGTTATAATGAACTAAATCTCACTCAGTGAAAGGTACATGAAGTTCTTAGAATAATTGGTCAGATTTTTAATCGATGATGTTGCACTGTGTTGCAATAAGTGGTTGTGTTGTAAGGATTATAGTGATGTAATAGATCGACAAGGAATGATGAGTTGGAATTTTCATGATCATGATGATTAGATTTCTTGGAGTTGTGCAACTACATTGGAGAGTGTGATATGGTTTGACTTTTCCCTTGTCAAATCATTTGCGCAATAGATCTAGAGGCTGACATGAATATGTAATTATAAATGATAATTGGTATTGTGTTTTAGGGTTTAAGAAATGAGCGTGAATGAATTGTAATGATGTATTAGGTTTATTTTTCCACCTTAAGTTGAAAACTATTTTATATATCATTTCTGATGTATTATATAAAAAATTAGTAGAGGAGAAAGATCAATGTGTGGTGTTGTTGTTGTTGTTGTGGTGGTTTATGGTGATCAAAGATGTTAGTACAGATATGAAGAAGTGTTTTAGAGTAGAGCATTGATCAAGAATACACTAGATATATCATGCATTTAGTGCAAATATCAGATCACTCTTTACTTGTTGATTTTAGTAGGTTGACAAGAGAAATCCCTTAACCAGGTCACTCTTAACAGGGTGAGCAGGATCCTAATAGGTTTGAAGATCAAAATCCTCTAACAAGGTGACTTTTAGAAGGAGTTCTAAATCCCTTAATTGGGTAGATCCTAGCAAGTCTTTGTTGTAAGCTCCTAACATGGCTAAATACTCTTAACTAGGTATACCCTTAACTGGGTAGATGTAATGCTCCTAATAGGGAAACTTATTACTACAGTAGTGAGATTTTGTTGTACTAATTCCCACATGTAGTTTTTTTCCCTCTAACAATGGTTTCCACAAGAAAAATATATGTGTTAAAGTGTTGCATTCTTTGGAGGTTTGATTTACTTTGTTACTATTTTTCTATTTGCATTGCATGCTATATCTTGTGGAAGTTGGTGGTGAAAATATTTTATAATTTTTGGTTACACTGATTCACCCCTCCTCCCCCCCTCTTAGTGTCATATATCATTAACACGTGCATGATGTTATAGGAGGACTAATAAGCTTTAGATTTTTGGATGTTGATTAATTCCAATTAACATCACTTATAAAAATTAATAATAATTGATTAGTTAATTTCAAGTCATTGTTACCCAATTTTTGCTTCATCTCAATTAGGTAGAGTTGGAAAGGCGTTTACATCTAAAAGAATAAGGGGTATATATTTTTGTTCTACTAGATTATTCATTCTATGAATGATATGTTATCAAATGGTTTCCAATTCAATATAAATCCAAGTACAAGAAGGAAATTAGAGCTTTTTAGACAAAAATGCTTTATTTATTTATTCATATGTGGATGTGGAGTCTAGCATGCAGATCATCCACATGCTAGTTTTTAAAAGGTGTGTTGTGGTCTGTGAAGATGGTAGATGGTATGATGAAGCGGAAAATGATGTGGTATAAGATGAACTTGGATATTTGGATGCCAGTAGTGAGGGTGAGCAGAATTGCTTCAACCCATTTGGTGAAGTACTCTATGGCTATTATGATATATTTATGTCCATCTGAGGAAAGGGGAGTGATTAACCAAATGAGGTTGAAGCCCCAACATGAAAATAGCCAAGGTAGTGCAATGGGCTGCAAGTCTTGTACTGGTGCATGAATCAGATTTGCATGATACTAGCATGGTAGACATATCTTGACGAATTCGCAAGCATCATGTTCCATTGTAGGCCAATAATACCCAACTCGAAGCAACTGCTTTGCTAGAACCATGCCTCTCGTGTGGGCCCCATAAATTCCAGTGTGGACCTCTTGTAAAGCCAGGTTGGCTTTGTTTAAATCTAAACACCTAGAGAGGATGTTATGATATCCTCAATGATAAAGGGTGTTGGCTACAAGAGTGTAGTGGGAAGCTCTACAAATTAGGTTTTGGCGTTGGTTATTGGTGAGATGGGGAGATATGATACCATTCTTTAGATATGCATGGATGTTGTGGTACCATGGGGGTTGAGGACCAACCAAGACACACACCATTTCTGAATCGATGTTCTCATAAGTAGGTGTGTGTAGCTTCTCAACTAAGAATTTGTATTGTGATTGATCGCGAGGGATTTCCAATAAGGATCTAATGGTCACCATTGCTTTGACTAATTTATTTTGAAGCCTCGGTATCTGCGTAAATTGTAGATTTAGGAAATGCTCTTTTAATCAGTCCACCAGTTCTTTGTAGGGTAGTAGCTTGTCGTCTTTTGTTTGAAATTCATCTAGGAGTTGCTTGACAATCAACTGTGAGTCCCCAAACACTTGCAGTTTTGTTATATTCCATTGGATGGTTGTTTTGAGGCCTAAGATGAGTGCCTCATATTTTGCAATGTTATTAGTACATGGGAATCCTAATTTGAATGATTTTGGAATATAGTCACCTTGAGGTGTGACGAATAGGATTCCTACCCCCGATCCATGTGATGTGTACACTAGTACAAAAACAACAATATATGACTAAATAAACTACTAAAAATTATATATAAATGACTAAACTTAGTCACGTGACCATTAATAGTTTATGTTGATCATTTATCTCATGACCAAATTTATGACTAAACTATTTTAGTCATTGATTTGGTCATTAGTTTGGTCATTGATTTAGTCATTAATTTAGTCATATATTTAGTCATATATTTAGTCATATATTT
Source organism: Chamaecyparis obtusa (assembly GCA_027943335.1). NCBI lineage: Eukaryota > Viridiplantae > Streptophyta > Pinopsida > Cupressales > Cupressaceae > Chamaecyparis > Chamaecyparis obtusa. Next base: position 540,245 of record BSBK01009445.1, on the reverse strand, counting down.
AGTTATTTATTTAGTCATATATTTAGTCATTAATTTAGTCATATATTTAGTCATTAATTTAGTCATATATTTAGTCATTTATTTAGTCATATATTTAGTCATATATTTAGTCATACTAGTCCACGATGGAATCGAACCACCATCTTACTTGTAAAGCAAGTGCTCTTCCATTGAGCTAGTACCCTTTAAATTATGACATGATGCAGAATGTAAATAATTTTGTGTTGCAACATTTTAAAGGCTTCTATTATAAGGGCATCCTCCTAGTAATTATACCATAAGAACAACTTACAAAACATGCTACATGTTGATTATATATCTCCTTTAGCCAGAAAGAAGAATATACTTTCTATATGTATCTCTGCAAGCAAAAAAGTTTGATTAAGTCCACCTATAATTTGGGATAGAGAGCTAGTTTTCCACATTATCATCAAAGGCCAATTACCAAGGCATCATTGAATAAAATAAACTTATATAAGCTATAATCCAATATGAAATATGATCCCAAAAAATGGCATAAGGAAATTAGCATCATTTTAGGTTAAGGCCACCAAGAAATGTTTTTGTAAAGATAATGGATAGCCCACATGGATATGAAGTTTGGATATCATGATTACTTTGAATTCTCTGCTCCTGATGGTTGATAAATGATATACATATGATTACTAGGAAGCTATGTTTACGAGCTTAGGTGGGGACATTATATATTCCTCATAGTTGTACGATTCTATAATTAGCAAGATCAGTTAGCCATAGCATCTAAAGAATGATTTGGAAATAGATTTTGTGATATTTTATTTCAATATTGTTGTCAAGTTTCATTTGTCAAATCAATAGTTTAATTTTTGCCAGCAACAGATGTTGCCATAAAATTCTAGTGTTTTGTGATTGATTTGGAGTTTCCAGTTGATATTGTGAGTCTGTGATTACTGTTATAAACAATTTTATTTCCAGATTTGAGGTATAATTTTGCCCAACAATTTATATTGTTGTGAATCAATAAATATGCAAGTACAATTAAAGGATTTTAACTTACTTCTGATTGGTTAATTTCCATTATGAAATTGATGAGGGGGGATCAAATTTCTTGATTTTTTAGTCATATTTAGTTTTAGCTTACTGTTTGAATTTTGCATTTGGTTCAAAAACATAGAAAAATACAAAAATTGAAATAATTACAAAAAAATATAATCAAGGACATTATGTCATCAGATGGATTTTGTAGAGTACAAATTAATTATGTTTATAGAGATCTATTTTGAATTGAATAATTGACCTAGATCTATTCCACATCACAATTTTGCCAAATCAATGTGAAGTCTTGTTTACTATCTTTCAGAGTATCACAAACTCAAATATGATATGAAGTACTATTTTTTTTATCATAGAGGGAAAATTTACTATCCAATGCTACGAGTCATATGTAGAGCTAAGTAACCCCAGTCCATCTTTTTCATTTCAAAAAGTGTACTCCCATAAGCTTTTAGGTGTGTTGAGAACTCCAAACTTCCTGAAGGATGCAGGTTCAGAATTTTTGGGTTTTTTTTGTGTCATTGAGCTCAATTGGCATTAAAAGATCACTATGATACTTGAAGAAGTAATTTCAAATGAAAGTCTATTTTTTAGTAAGTCACCCATTTGGCTCCAATCATCATCCTACAATGCCAATATCATCCCAAGGTGATCATGTTAGGAATGGGAACACTGAGGGTGGGGGGGGTGAATCAGTGTTCACTATATTTAATCTTTTTACTTTACACTTTAAACTTAGCTTGAATGCTTAAGAACTGAAATGAACATTAACATAAACAAGATAGATGAACACAAAACATAACACCAATATGGTTATAGGGAAACCCAAATAGGTAAAAACCCCAGTGGGAATTGACACCCACTAATAATTTGTACTAGTATCTTATGATCCTTATTAGAAGATCCTTAACCTTGTTAGGAGTTGTCTTTACAATGCATTTAGTATAGTGACCTTGTCAAGGGTCGAACCCTGTTAGGAGTCTTTTACAATTAACCCTGTTAGGGGTGGGGACATATTGTCCTAGAGCTCACTGCTCAAATGGTGATGGCTACAACCTTCTGATCTCAAATACACACTACATCTGTTGGATGAACTAGCACTGTGACACTGCTTGTCCGATCAGTTCCTTTGATGCACTAATGCTTTGACCTCTTGCAAAGCTCTAGTACATCTTAACAACTCTTCGCACACTTTTTCTCTACTTGTCTCAACTCTATAACAACTTCCATGATGATTACAAAGGGTGCATCTCATATTTATATGCACTACCAAAATAATTAACTAGGTCGGCCTATAACCAATTACATACAATACTTCCAATTGAATTGGCTCAAGCGTGTTTACATAAAAAAATAATTATATGTCTATAACCTAAATACAATAAGCACATAGCCTTTACAAAACAATTTTACCATCGCTAAACAAATTACCAACAGTTGACTGCATATACTGTTCTGTTCTGGTATTCACTGTCTGTGTAACTTCAACTATCTTTATATTTGTCATACTGAATCTTCTGATCATGCACTCTTAGACTAAGCATGAATATACTCTTACCATCTTATCTTCTAGGGTGCCTATAATAACTCGGTCATACGCACGTGCGCTAATGCTCTGAACTACTGGTGCTTTGTTAACTGTCCAGTCTTCTGTACTTAGCTAATTTCTAATTTTCTGATGATGTGCGCTGACTCTAAAACACTATATTAAGTCATATACAATAGTATAGTCAACTTGCCAACAATCTCCCCCTTTGTCATTGATGGCAATAAAGGAATATGACAAAGTTACTATCTGTCCTCTTATACAAAAACTCTAACTTATATCTCCCTTAGTCTTACTACTATACATCTTCTTTACATATCTATAACTCCATATTCTATACATACTCCCCCTTTGACATTAATGAAAAAGGTGTTGAAAATTGAATCTCTACAAGTACTTACAGGGAAAGTACATCCAAATATGCTATCTGCAACTTGTGGATCTCTTGCTTCCAAAATGCAATCAGTGCATTGACTATTTGGAGATGGGTGCATAATGCATAATTCAGCTTCTCCATCTTCTCCAAATCTGAGCTAGGACCTTGATCATATGTCACCATGGTGGCATCGATCTCCTTGATATTCTGATTGAGCACATCTAGGGTGGACACAAGATCATTCCTTAGTTGTGTTTGCCTTGCTCTTATTTTAGACATCTCCTTTTCTGCTCTTTCAATCTTGTCAATCTACCCTTGATATATATTATTACACATATTTACATCAGTAGAGGGGTCTTCTACTGATTTCTTTACTTGTTTTATCATTTCTTCTACCTCATGTATCTTCTTGAAATGGTCATCAGTTAGCTTGTCTTGGTCCATACAATCTGCAATGATCTTTCTGCCATTTGCTGCGAACTCTTTTAAAGATGCTTGACCAACCTTGAGTGAACTTAGGTCAAGTGAAAAGTTACTGACCAATTCACTAAGCCTCTTCTTCATGTACTTTTCTTCTATAACCAAAGATGCAGATTCTTCCAAGCTAGAAAAATTTGTCTTAAAATTTGAAAGAATTGTGCTCACATCATCCACTAAATGAACCTTAGACACTTTCTTGTCTGAAGGTAGCAAGTTGTTCAAGATGTTCACTGACTCAACAAATAGGGGATTCCTCATTACTTTTTTCTCTTTGGCCTTCTCCATAGCTAAGACACTAATCTTGATCAGGTCTTCTTCTCCCCAAGAATCCAGACTAGTGGTGTCTGGTGTCAATCTTGACAACAATGATACAGAAGGAGTGATAGGAGTGCTATCCACTACTTCTTGCTTTACTCTTATTGTCATTTCAATAGATGGCTCATCTGTTGGCTCACTGTCTTTCATCTCTACTTCTCCTTTCTCTTTTTTTGCTTCCTTTTCTTTTTCTTCTTCTTTATTTTCTTCTATCTTTTCTTCCTCTTTTTTTGTTTTTGTTTCTTCTTTTTCATCTGTTATGTCCTCAATCAATACTTGTTCTTGTTGATTGAGAGGAGTGTTACCACATAGATTCTCAGCCTCTTGAGTGTTTACAAAAGCTTCTTCAAACTTATTCAAATCAATATCTGGGGCCACCATTGCACTCTCAACATTGTTAATAAAGATTGTATCATCCATATGTACTTCTGACATGGGCATAGGCTTCTCTACCTTTGTGGGTATTTCAATTGTAGGCGCTAAGTCTTGAGGACCTGTCACTAGTACATTAGTGATCTCTGTTGCTTTTTCCTTCTCATAAGATGTTTGAGTGATGGGCACAAATGAAGGTTTCATGTGTTGTTCTAAGAATACATTTTCAAAGGCTTTTTTTTCTTCTTTTGTCACCAGTTCATAATCTTTGTTCATGATGTGTAATGTTCTCATCTTTCTCCTTAAGTGTGGTTTTACCAAATTCAGTAACATTGTCTTTTCTTCAATAGAACATACTAGAAGATTGTAATCCAATGTTTGTTCTCTGATTTTGAAGTCTTCTTCAGTGGCTTGTCTCTTCAAGGTATCCAAAATCTCCCATACCTTATCTGGGATAGCTGTCTTCAATTCAAGAACTATCTTCTTGAATTTTATCATGTGTTTGATCAATATCTCATGAATCTCTGATTTATCAATTTCATGGTATTTGTCATAAAACTTGGCTATCTAATCTAGCCTTCCTTCTTCTACTACTCTAGTCCTTAACACTTGAATACTAGGTAGGAATCCTACTTCCGGAGGTGGCTGCACATTTTTCACTCTGCTTCTTGTGGCTCTAGCTGAAGGGTGGCTTGTAGCAGTTTGTTTTCTTCTCTTAGGCATCTTGGGAGATGCATCTATGGTCTCAATGTCAATTGTAACAGTGGGCACATGAGTGATAACATCAGTTTTGTCCTCTTTATCTTTTTGATCATCAGTCTTCTCAATCTTGATCTTCTTCAACTTAGGATCATCTTCCTTTGCTTCTGCTGCTGATGCGCTCTCAATTCCCAAATAAATATTTTCTTGTCTTGCTTTGTCCAAGTCTTCTTGAGTTACTCCATGAATCTTCAATATTTTAGAAGTAACCTTGGCTACTTTTCTTTTAGAAAATTTGATTCGGATGAATTGGTGGACTAGATCACCGAGATGGAAAAGTACTTTGAATATGAAAATGTCCTTGAAGAAAAGAAGGTGAAAATCACAAGCACAAAGTTGAAAAGTCATGCATCCTTGTGGTGGGAACATCTGCAATTGGACAAAAAGAGGAAAGGAAAAGACAAAATTAAGGTATGGACTAAGATGGTAAATAAGTTGAAAGGAAATTTTTTACCTTGTGATTATCAGATTAACCTAGTTAGGTGAATGCACAGTTTGAGGCAGAAAGATAGCTCGGTAAAAGAGTATACTAAGGAATTCTATAGATTAGATATCAGATTTGGACATGATGAAGATGATGTAGAAATAATTTCTAGGTACCTGAATGGATTGAGAGTTTCCATCCAAGAAGAAATCGGTTTGGTTAAATTGGAGAACATTGAAGAAGCTTATCAATTTGCCTTGAAAGTTGAGGATAAATTGAACAAAAGACATGAGAAAAGATAAAGAGGTAGAGGTGGTAGATTCCCTAGAGGAAGAGGTAGATCTTATGGTGAAAACAGTACATTTGGACCAGAAAAAACAAATCTGGATAAAGGCAAGACCGAGTGGAAAGGTGAAAGTTCATACAGATGAAGAAGGAATAACTACTGAGGTGGTTATAACAGAGGTGGTTTCCGAGGAACTTGTTACAATTGTGGAGAAGAAGGACATAGATCATTTGAGTGTACACATGTAAGCAAGAAGGTTGGTAGCAGTAGAAATGCTTTGGTTCAAGAAGAGTCATCGAATGAACCTGAGAAGGAAAAGAACTTGATGGTAAGGAGAGCACTTTGGAGTGCAAGTAATAAGGAAGATCTGTTAAGGAAAAGTTTTTTCAAGACCAGATGTAGAGTTTCTGATGAAGTGTGGAAGGTAATCATTGATAGTGGAAGCTAATAGAGCTTGGCATCTGAGGAAATAGTTACAAAGTTGTAGTTGAAAAGGTTAGAACACCCAAAGCCCTATAAAATTTCATGGATCAAAGATGAGCATACACTTTTGGTAAGTGAACAATGTTATGTGAATTTAAAAATTGGAAAGTACTATGATAAGGTGTTATGTGATATCATGCCTATGGATTATTGTCATATTTTGTTGGGTAGACCTTGTCAATATGATGGACATCCTATATATGATGGGAGATTACATAAATATACTATTTGGGCTGATGTGAGAAGACAAATCTTATTACCTTTGATTGAAGAACCTGTTAGTAATGTTTCTACATCTATGAAATTTTTCTTGATGTAAGGAAGAAAGTTTGTAAAGGATTTGAAGAAGAATGATGTATGTTTTGTTGTGATTCCTAACAAACCGAGTAAGAAAATAAAGGATAGCATCCCTAAAGAGATTGATAAGTTACTCACCAAGTACAGTGAGATCATTTTTTATAATGTACCTAATGGTTTACCATCAAAGAGAAGCATTGATCATTGCATGGATGTAATCCATGGAGCTAGTTTACTAAATAAGGTACCACATCGGTTAACACCTACCGAGAATCAAGAATTGAAACAATATATTCAAGAATTGTTGTAGAAAGGTTTGATCTGAGAAAGTTTGAGTCCTTTTGTAGTACCTATGATATTGGCACCTAAGAAGAATAGAGAATGGTGAATGTGTACTGATTCCAAAGCAATTGATAGGGAGATGTTCCTTCCAATAGCCCTACTTCCTCTAGGACTTCTCCAAGTCTTCTCTTGACCTACCTTATGGTTCCTAAGACTGTTCACACTGAGGGATTCTTCCTAATCTCCTCTACTCCACAAGATCTCACTACCAAGGTCTCAAATTTGATCTAGTTCCCAACACTCCAATGAATTCAACTTAGGAATTCATCCATTACTCCAACTTCTTGTTTCTAGTTGTTAGACATGGGAGAGGACTCTTTTAGTCTTTATTTGTCTCAATTTGGGGTGCTCTACCTAGTGGTACCTTCCTTCTACTACCTGATCTCCAATTTTTAGCCTAAAAAGGCTACTAGGCCTTATAGGTCTTCTAACACCCAAATCAGGGCTTAACTCTACAACTTTCCACACAAGTGGTCAAAATAATCACCTTTTCAGACAACCTTGTCAAAGTTACATAGGATTCAAAAACCCTTATTTCTCCAGATCCTCCATACAAGCCTTTCCTAATTTCTAGCCTTATTTTTAGGCCTATTTAGGCCTCACTGGTTCTTAGTGAGGATTTGTTCTTTCCACCCCTTGCCGATTTGATCAAGATCTCTCCTTCTCAGGATAGAGTACCTAATTATCATAGAACACTCTCCAAGTGTTGGATTGGCTTTCCCAATCACCAAGCTCTCTCCCATTCACTGGATCAAAGCAAGCTCCCTAACCGGGCTAGCTTTGGCTCACCTAGGACTTGCTTTCAAAATTTATTCCTCTGCAACCTAAATAAAAAAAACACATATTTACAATGTATATAAATTTCTCTAACATGTTCTAGGTGGCTATGCAAAACCAACCATAGAATCTTAAGTTAGAGCCATTTTAAGAGCCTCCACTCTAAACAATCCAACAAGATGGTCTCATAGGAGATTTTAACTTTAAATGATTAAAAGAAAACTAAATAACTTAAACAAAGGTCTAATATAATGCTCAAAACATAAATAATGAAAACATGAAAACTCTTTATTTGGTTCAATCCATGGTTAAGGATGACCGAGTTCTCAATTCATGTCATTCACGGGTACAGTCTTGATAGTCACAAAACTAAAACAAGTACTCAAATAAATCTTACTTCCAACCTTTGGTCTCGACAAAAACAAGCCATAAATAGGCTTAGACAACCTATCATGGTTGGTATTTGACCTATAACTAACTCCTAGGCTTGGATAGGCTGAAGACCAAATGTTGTCATGACAACTTTCAAAATTGTTATGACAACTTTCAAAGTTGTTATGACAACTTTCAAAGTTGTTATGACAACTTTTACATTTTTCTTGACAACTTTGTCAAGGTTGAGCCATGAGGTCTAAATAGACTCTCTCAACTATTCCAAGCCTTCTAAGACCCTTGTTCCACTTAAACACACTCATTAAATTCCTTTTTATAGTCAAGATACACCTTTGATTGATTAGCAACTCCCAAAGGCATACAAGCCATATGCTTGGGTCTTCACCAAGACTATCAAGACCATCACTAGGACTTAAACTAACTACTTAAGAACCTTATAGGACTACTAACATACTTACTAACTAAGACACAAAAGAAAAAGTCATTAAAGGATAGTGACTTGGCTAGAGTCACTACAAGCCCAAAACTAAGGTTTCTAGGAGCTAGGTTAGCCAAGAACCTAGGTGCTCCTGCACCATACTCCCCTGCAAAAAGAACCTAAGTCCCATTAGGAGACAAGAGTGCCTCATCAATGCCTAACTTCTTGAAGCTATTCTCTTCAGTCCATTGAGCCTCTGATTCAGGGAGAGACTTCCACTTCACAAGGTGCTCCATGTACACTCCATGTCTAGTTTTCTTCTTGACCCTTGAGTCTAGGATCTTCTCAGCTTGAGGCCTCACTTGGACTAGTATTTTGAGATATTTCACATTAGTGTGAACATCAAGGTTTCATTCTTCATCCTTCACATAAAGTCCTTTGTATTTCACCAAGTCTTGAACATTTAAAACTAGGGAGATAGATAGGTCACTAGGCAGGCCTATCTTATAAGCATTTGAGCCATACTTGTTAGGAATGAATGTTGAATATATCCTATGGGGGAGTATTCATGGTCATTATGTAGCAGTTTTTGTTGCATTCATGACTGTGATTGTCATTGATGTGAACACAGTGATCTACTGAAGTTTAGCAGAGAAGCAGACAATGTCTAAGTTAGTGCACATGGGATATTGAAGATCAAGCTATGGAAAGTTGAGGAATTACTCTACGATGTTATATAAGATAGTGGTTAAGAGTGTGTATGGAAATTCATTTATTCATGATAGTTATGTGTAATTCAGTGGAAGCAGTATTCAGGCAGTGTTCTTGAGTAGCGGTTTTTGGAAATCAGATGATATCTCCTAATCGGGATAGAATACGAGCATGTGAAGTTGAAAAGTTGATGAAGACATGATAATTGTGATTTGGACATGACAACAAGGTCAGAGGTCGCACGAGTGAAGAGTTATCTTAATTGGAAGCCAACAGTTTTATGTAATAATGGAATTTTTATGTAACGTGTGGAAGATTTTATTTTGTAATTTGTCTGCCGACTCATTTGTAATTATTTGAGTGTGGTATAAAGGAAGGAATATTTTCCTTATTGTATGTATGTATATGTAATGTGGAATTTAAGATTGTGAAAGTGAATTGTGGAATTGTGCAATACTTGTTGAAAGAGGATATGCGAAGTATAGAGATCTGGTATTGAGATCTGATGAAGTAGTTGGTGTGGTTTGGCACAGTCAGAGGAGAAGTGATAAGTTGTTGAGATTAGTAATCTTTTGGTATTATTCTATTGAGTAATATAGAGATCAGTTGGACAGTGTGTTTAGTGATCTTGCCCTTGAAGCTGTTTGGACAGTGGGTCCTTTTATCTTCCATAACTCCTAACAGAGTTAGAATATTTTAGAAAGGATTCAAAGTCTCCTAACAGGAATTGATATGTACTTAATGTATTTCATAAGACTCCTAACAAAGTCCATCCTCTCACAAGTAACTTTCATATTAGTGCATCTTTTGTGGGCATCATTCCCATCGGGGTTTACTCTTTGATCAAGAGGTTCCCTAGTCAACATATCTTGTGTTATTGTGTTGTTGTGTATGTATATATTTCTATGGTTGTTGATCACATTGCTTACATGGTGAAAATCTATTAAAGTTGATAAAAGTTGTATTTATATGATAATTGATTCAACCCCCCTCTCAGTTATCTTGGTGGACTTTACTTTCTAACAATTTGTATCAGAGCAGTAGGTCATTGAAGGAAAAGTTTAACAACTTGAGGAGATCCATGGTGAGTCATTTCAGGAAAGAAAGCCCTAAGTTTGATGGAGTAAATTTTGACAGCTGGAAAGAAAAGATGAAGACGCATTTACTTTGTTTAGGACTAGGATATTAGTTAACCACAAAGAACAAGAAGACTATCATTGATGAAGACAAAATTGAAGAATGTACTAATGAGGAAAGAGATCTATTCATGTGTGACATACTTTCCAGAGACGCACTCTTATCAGCCCTTCCATAAAATGAGTACAGTAAGGTAAAATATCTAAAAACATCTCATGAAATTTGGTTAGCTTTACAATCTACTTTTGAAGGTGATGAACATGCAAAGAAAGTCAAATTACATAATTGGATATGTGCATTTGAAGATATAAGAATGATGGAAGATGAATATGTTAGAAGATATATTGGTAGAATGTCAGAAATTATTGTAGGTAAAATCTTGTGAAGGAATCAAGATAGAGAATGAAGTGATATGGAAAATTATGAGGACATTGACTCCTACATTTAATCAAACAATGTAGATGATAGAGCAAGTTATACCTTGTACTGAGAACTTCACCTGAGAAACCCTTCTTGGAAGATTAGAAGCAACAGAAATGAACTTGCAACAATCAGGAGATTTACCTAGAATAGAGACAACATTCAGTGCACTTAGTATTCACCCTACTTTGTCAAGAAGCATGAGTGTGAGTGGAGATTATGCTAGTAGCAGCAAAACTAGGAATGAAGAAGACAAGAAGATTGAAGAAGGAATTGCTTTACTTGTGAAAAGAGAACTAGGCAGTAAGAAATTTTTTAAATGTTGGACTTGTCAAGAATATGGTGATTTTGCATCTAAATGTCCTAAGAGAGTAAAGAAGTATAGAAATAACTTTATGTTAGGAATGGGAACACTGAGAGGGGGGGGGGGGGGTGAATCATTGTTCACTATATTAAACCTTTTCCTTTACTCTTTAAAAAATCTTGAATGCTTAAGTACTGAAATGAATATTAACATAAATAGAAAATATGAACTCAACACATAACACCAATATGATTATGGGGAAACCCAAATAGGTAAAAACCCCAGTGGGAATTGACACCCACTAATATTTTGTACTAGTGTTTTATGATCCTTGTTAGAAGATCCTTAACCCTGTTAGGAGTTGTCTTTACATTACATTTAGTACAATGACCTGGTCAAGGGTCAGACCCAGTTAGGAGTCTTTTACAATAATCCTATTAAGGGTGTGGACACACTATCCTAGAGCTCACTGTTCAAGTGGTGAAGGCTACAGCCTTCTGATCTTAGATACACACTATATCTATTGGATGAACTGGCACTGTGACACTGCTTGTCTGATCAGTTCCTTTGATGCACTGATGCTTTGACCTCTTGCAAAGATCTAATATATCTTATTAAATCTTTGCACTCTTCTACTCTACTTATCTTGACTCTTTATCAACTCTCTCACTTAATTACAATGGCACATCTAATATTTATATGCGCATAAAAAATATTTAACTAAGTCAGCCCTTTAACCGAATACATACAACGCTTCCAATTGAATTAGCTCAAGAGTGTTTACAAACAAACATAATTATATGTCTACAACCTAATTACAATAGGCACATAGCCCTTACATAACAATATTATAGTACTAATCAATTTACCATTAGTCGGTTGTATACACTGTTCTCTTCTAGCATTCATTGGTTGTGTAACTTCAACTATCTATAACTTCATCATACTTGCATATCTTATCATGCGCTCATAGAATAAGCATGAATACACTCTTACCAACTTATCTTCTAGTGTGCATACCATAACTCGGTCATATGCACGTGCACTGATGCTCTAAACTACTAGTGCTCTGCTAACTATCTAATCTTTTGTACTTAGCCAATTTCTGATCTTCTTATCATGTGCGCTGAGTCGAAAACACTATATGACTTTGTTGCCATAATGAAAACACTATATTAAGTCATATACAACAATATAGTCAACTTTCCAACACTTTAAACCTAGAAGATCTAAAGAATGCTATTATGCTAATGATGAAGAATTTGAAGCTAGTATGGAGAAATCTCTAAGTGAAAGTGATAATGAGAATGATGTTAGGAATAACAAGGAAAAAATAACAATTACATGAAAATATAACCAATATCAGAAAATAATAAACCACACAGAAGAGAACACAAGACACAGAGATTTAACGTGGTTCACCCAATCCTTGGGCTACGTCCACCAACAGCGAGTCTAATATTTTATTATCTAGTGATTACAACCTGATTACAATCCGTAATCTCTTACAACTCAATTCTATTGCAAGTACTAAAATCATGCATACTGAAATCCCTAACCCTAAGCCATATTATACAATATTTTTTCCACTTTTAGGGTTAGAATGAGTTACAATATGTCAGCCCAAAATAATCAAAAATATGTCGGCCTCAAAAAAATTTACCTCAGGGGCTGTGCCCCCAAACCCCGATGAGGTCAGGAGGAAAAGTGTACAGTACTTTCCTAATCAGTCACCACAAGCTAACAAATGATGATATAGGATTTGTAGGAATAAAAGAAGAAAGTCCTAAAATAGAAGTGAAGGAAGAAAAAGCTTTAGTTTCTCAAGTAGAAAAGAAATATGATTGGATTATAGACAGTGGTTGTTCACATCATATGACTGGAGACATGAAGAAATTCCTAAAGTTTAATAATTATGATGGAGGAGTTGTTAGAGTTGGAAACAATGCACCTTGTTTGATAAAAAGTATAGGATCTATTACTCTTGATGGAAAGACTAATACTGATAATGTTTACTTTGTGGATAGATTGAAACATAATCTTTTGAGTGTTGGACAGATAGTTGATAAGGGATATCAAGTTTGGTTTACTGAGAAAACTTGTGTAATCAAAGACAAAGATGGTAATTTGATTGGTACTGGATCAAGAACTAGAGGCAATGTATTTCAGTTGAATCCTACTGAGATGACATGCTTGATTACTAAGATTGATGACAGTTGGTTATGGCACAAAATATTTTGTCATATAAAATTTGATAATATTGTTAAAGTAAGTACTACACTTGTGGTGAGAGATTTTCCTAAGATTATGAAACCTACTAACATGATTTGCAAAGAATGTGTGATGGCTAAGTAGAAGAGAAGCTCATTTCCCAGCAAGAAGTTTACAATGGCAGAGAAGTTGGAAATTGTTCATATAGATTTGAGCGGTCCTACAAGGACTAGAGGATTCTATGGAGAAAGGTATTTTATGATTCTTGTTGATGATTTTACAAGAATTATGTGGATTGCATTTCTTAAAGAAAAATCTGAAGCATTTGATAAGTTTAAAATTATTAAGGACAAAGTTGAGAATGAATTTGCAATGAAGATTAAATGCTTGAGATCAATAGAGGTGGAGAACTTACTTCAAAAGAATTTAACAGTTTTTGTGAAGTGAATGGTATTAAGAGACAATTTTCAGCCCCTAGGACACTTGAACAAAATGGTATTGCAGAAAGAAGAAACAGGTCAGTGACTAAAGCAGCAAGAGCCATGTTATTTGAAAATGATTTGGCGAAGATATTCTGGAGAGAAGAAGTGAACACAATAGTGTATAAATTGAACAGAGTATAGATCAGAGTAGACATAGACAAGACACCTTATGAACTATGGTTTGGACATGCACCATTAGTTAAGTATTTTAGAATTTTTGGAAGAAAATGTTATATTAAGAGAGATGATGACATTGGTAAGTTTGATCCTAGAAGTAATGAAGGTATATTTATTGGTTATTCATTAAAGAGAAAAGCTTATAGATGTTATAATAAAAAAACTAAGACTATTGTTGAGAGCACAAATGTTAAAGTTGATGAAAAGTTCAAAATTCAAGAAAGAATGCTTGATTATGAATCAGATGAAGGAACTCATCCCAGAACTAATCCAGAGAATGCATAATTATTCTATGAAACTGACAGTGATTTGTAGAATGAAAGCTTCATAGAGGAAATCATAGAAGAACCTATAGCTGAAGTGAGAACTGAGATAGTGACACCTAACATAAATCTATTAAGGAATCATCCTTTTGAGTAGATTATTGGAAGCATAGACAGATGAGTTCTGACACAAAATAAGGTATAAGAACAGTTGTGTTTAATTTCTCAAGTTGAACCTAAATCTACTAGTGAAGCATGTGAAGATAAACATTGGATTAAAGCTATGAAGCAAGAACTAGATCAAATTGAAAAGAATAAGACATGGGAATTGGTCCCTAGTCCTAAAGATAAGAATGTTATAGGAACTAAATGGGTATTCAGGAACAAGATGAATGAACAAGGAGAAGTTGTAAGAAATAAAGCAAGATTGGTATGTAAAGGATACTCATAGCAAGAAATAATTGACTATGAAGAAACTTTTGCACCTGTAGCAAGAATTGAAGCAGTAAGAATGTTTTTGGCTTATGTAGCCTATAAGAAATTCAAAGTGTATCAGATGGATGTGAAGTCAACATTTCTAAATAGAGAGTTAGAAGAAGAAGTTTACATTGATCATCCTGAAGGTTTTCCTTTAACCCATGAAGGAGATATGGTATGCAAATTGAAGAAAGCTTTATATGGACTTAAAGAAGCACCTAGAACTTGGTATGAAAGATTGGATAAGTATTTGATAAAATTAGGATTTACTAAAGGCACAACAGACAACAACTTGTACACAAAAGAAATTGAAAATAGTTTGTTGGTTGTAGTTATTTTTGTTGATGATATTCTCTTTGGAGGAGAAGATGAAGCTAGTGATAAATTTGCAGATGAAATGAAAACTGAATTTGAAATGAGTATGATTGATGAGATGAAATACTTTTTAGGATTGCAGATAATACAGAATGGTGATGGTATCTTCATAAGTCAAACAAAGTACTTGAATGACTTGTTGAAGAGATTTGGAATGGAGAACTGTAAACCAGTTGGAACACCTATGGTAACTGGACACAAGACATATAGCACAGATGAGACTCTTGCAGGTGAACAAAAGAAGTAAAAATCTATGATTGGAGGATTGTAATATTTAACTCATACATGATGAGATATATCACATACGGTTGGAATTGTTGCAAGATTTCAAGCTAATCCCAAAGAATCACATTATGTAGTAGTAAAAAGGATACTGAGGTACTTAAGAGGCACAATTGAATATGGATTATGGTATGAAAAATCTGATGACTTTACCCTATGTGCATATACAAATGTAGATTGGGGAGGTATTGTTGATGACAAAAAGAGCACAAGTGGTGGAGCATTTTTCCTTAGAAGAATATTAGTTTCTTGGCTAAGCAAGAAGCAGAACCATATTTCACAAAGCACATCAAAAGCAGAGTATGTAGCAGCAGAAAACAATTGTCATAAAGATAATTTGGATGAAACAAATGTTGAAGGATATTGGAATAAAATTTGTTGAGCCTGTTGTTATACATTGTGATAACACCAGCACAATTAGTATGTCTAAGAATCATGTACTACATTCTAAGACAAATCATATAGAAATAAAGTATCATGTAGTAAGAGAGAAAGTGGCATAAAAAGAAGTCAGATTGGAGTATATAAGCATAAATGAGAAAATTAAAGATATATTTACAAAGCCTTTGCCTAAGGATACATTTGATTATCTAAGAGGTATGCTTGGGGTTATGCCCCAACCTGCTTTTGAGAAGTGATGCAGATTGTTGCATCTGTCTAGTGGTATATGAGCCTTATTTTTCTTCTAGACTGGATATTGGTACTTCCTCTATGAGGGAGTATGTGTTTATGAGCTGAGTCATGAGGACTCTAGTTAATGTATTTTCTGAAAAGTGTCTTTTGACATTGAAGTTGTTGTTGACTTAGTGATGAAGCATTTGTCATTGATGTCAATGGGGGAGAAGGATACATGAAAAAACTATCTATTAAAGAGAATTTGAGGGAGAAGGTTACAAGCAATATAAAATGGAAAACTAAAAAGAGATGAATAGGAAAATGAAGCAAGATTTGATTGATGAAGAGGATTTGAAAGCATTTTAGAGCAGCAGTGTTGCAGTGTTGATATTCATGGAACTTGGATGTTTTTTCATCTATGTTGCCATCAATGCCAATGGGGGATATTTTTAGGAATGAATGCTAAATATATCCTATGGGGGAGTATTTGTGGTCATTCTTTAGCATTTTTTATTGCATTCATGACTGTGATTGTCATTGATGTCAACACAATGATCTACTGAAGTTTAGCAAAGAAACAGATAGTGTTTGAGTTAGCACACATGGGATATTAAAGATCAAGCTATGTGGAGTTGAGGAATTACTCTATGATGTTCTATAAGATCATGGTTAAGAATGCATATGAAAATTCATTTATTCATGACCATTATGTGTAATTCAGTGGAAGCAGTATTCAGGCAGTGTTCCTGAGTAGTAGTTTTTGGAAATCGGATGATATCTCCTAATCGGGATAGAATCTAAGCATGCAAAGTTAAATAGTTGATGAAGACATGATAATTATGACATGGATATGATAGCAAGGTTAGAGGTCACATGAGTGAAGATTTATCTTAATTGGAAGCCGACAATTTTATGTAATAATGGAATTTTTATGTAATGTGTGGAAGATTTTATTTTGTAATTTGTATGCCAACTCATTTGTAATTATTTGAGTGTGGTATAAAGGAATGAATTTTTTCCTTATTGTATGTAGGTATATGGAATGTGGAATGTAAGATTGTGAAAGTGAATTGTGGAATTGTGCAATACTTGTTGAAAGAGGATATGCGAAGTATAGAGATCTGGTATTGAGATCTGATGAAGCAGTTGGTGTGGTTTGGCATAGTCAGAGGAGAAGTGATAAGTTTTTGAGATCAGTAATATTTTGGTATTATTTTGTTGAGTAATATAGAGATCAATTGGACAGTGTGTTTAGTGATCTTTCCCTTGAAGTTGTTTGGACAGTGGGTCCTTCTATCTTCCATAACTCCTAACAGAGTTAGAATCTTTTAGCAGGGATTCAAAGTCTCCTAATAGGGACTGATATGTACTGAATGTATTTCATAAGACTCCTAATAGAGTCCATCCTCTCACAAGGAACTTTCATATTAGTGCATATTTTGTGGGCATCATTTGAAAGCTAAATAAACTCGTATTGTATTGCAGTGTCTCACAAACAAACAGAGGAAGTGAATAAAAAGAGAAGAGTTGGTTATGAAATAGAATAACCAACATGGAGAAACCTAACTACCCAACATAGGAAAACTAACTAATATATTATTCTAACATTCGCCCCCTTAATATATTAGGTTTACAAATAAACTCTCTAAAGAGTTCAAACTTCACTTTTCCAAGAGACTTAGTGAGTATATCAGCAACTTGCGAAGTAGAGGGACAAAACTAGAGCTGAACATTATGCTCAATCACCTATTCTCAAATGTAATGACAGTCAACCTCAATATGTTTGGTGTGCTCATGAAAAATAGGATTCTTGACAAGCTTCAATACACTTTGATTGTCACAAAACACAACTGGCAAAGGATCTTCTGAGATACCCAAATCTACTAGAATGTGACGTAACTATATTACCTCATGAACAACTTCTCATGTAGCTCTATATTCAGCTTCGGTGGATGAAAGAGAAACAACAGGTTGCTTCTTGCTCATCCATGAAATAGGGCCAGATCCAAGATGAAAAATATATCCTAAAGTTGATCATCGATCATCTAAAAATATAGCATAGTCCAAGTCAGCATATCCTTGCAAGAAAAATGTATCATTCTGCTTATATTCTAGACCATACTGAAGAGTACCTTGAACATACTGTAAAACATATTTGGCTGCCACCCAATGACATTATTTTGGTTCCTACATAAACCAGGATAAATAGCTGATAGCAAAACATAAATCTAGTCTAGTACATGTCTAGTAAATGAGACCCCCAACAAGTTGTCAATAAAGAGTCACTCTACATGAGGAGAATCTTGGAATTTGGAGAGTTGTAAACCATGTTCTATTGGAGTAGACACAGGTTTACAATAAGTCATCCCAAAATTTTCCAAGAGTGTCTTGGCATACTTCATCTGACTGATAAAAATATGATGCTTGTGTTGCCAAAACTCTAAGCTAAGACAAAAATGAAGTAGCCCTAAATCAGTCATATCAAAAGATTTAGTCAAATCATGTTTGACAATATCAATGAGATCATCAGAGCTCCCTATAATGATAAGATCATCTACATATAAAACACGTATAACAATCTTTTTGCCAACCTTTTTGATATATAGATTAGGATCAGAAGGGCTTTGAATAAAACCATGCTACAAAAGGTGACCATCTATTTTAATGTACCAAGCCCGAGGTTCTTGTTTAAGCCCATATAAGGACTTTATTAGATGACATACCTTGAGAGGATTGTGCTGATCAATGAAACCTTTAGGTTGGATCATGTAGAATTCTTCTGTAAGATCACCATTCAAGAAAGCACTCTTAACATCCATCTAGTGAAGCTTCCATTCATGTTGCATAGCTAGAGCACACACAATTCTGATGGTTTTGAGCTTTGCACTGGGAGAAAAGGTTTCTTCATAATCAATTCCTTCCTATTGAGCATAACCCTTTGCAACAAGACATGCCTTATACTTGTCAATAGATCCATCTGCCTTATATTTAGTTTTGAAAACCCACTTGCAGCCTATGGGTTTCTTGCCAGCTGGCAGATCAACAAGTGTCCATGTATGATTCTTGAGTAGAGACTCATACTCCATATCCATGGCATGCTTCCAATGGGGTAGACTGAGAGCCTCACATATAGTATCCAATTCAACACTGTTCTCTATTGAGCACATTAAAGCTAAATTGACCCCATTACGTGTGACCTCCTGATGTGTTTGGTTGCGGGTTCTAACACCTGTAGAAAGATTTGGAGGAGAACTCATATGAGAGTCACGAAGTGTACTCTGAACCCATTTGGGATGTGGTTTCGGTTGATTAGGAGCCTCCAGAATACCCAAATCCACATAGAAATCACCATGTAATTCTTCTTCCCCATTTGGTTGAGAAGAAGGCTCAATCTCATCATCTAAGGGTGAGAGAGTCTTATGAGAAGTCATAGGAATAGTGACAAGAGGGTGCAATGGAGAAGAAAAAGAAGATTCATCAAAGACCACATCTCTACTGATAATAATATGGTGGGTCACAGGATCCATAAGATGATAAGCCTTGGACTCTGAACTATAGCCCAAGAATATACAAGGGAGAGTTCAAGAATCAAGCTTCTTCCATTTCGGAGCTAGGACATGCATATATGCTGTACAACCAAACATGCATAAATGTGAAACAGATGGTCTGCAACCACTCCATACTTCTTTAGGTGTTTTATTTGTGAGAGCCTTAGTGAGAGCTCTATTAAGCAAGTATACTATTGTGCGAATGGCTTCTACCTAGAACTGATCTTTCAACTTTGCAGTAGCAAGTAGACATCGAGCCATCTCCAAGATAGTCCTATTGCACCGCTCTGCAATACCATTTTGTTGAGGTGTATAGGGAGAAGTCAAATTTTGTTTGATGCCATGAGCCTTCAAGAACTCAAGAAACTCAGTAGAAGTAAACTCACTCCCATGATCTGAGTGGAGAACAAGAAGAGGCTTGGAAATCTCATGAGTCACCTCAAAATAGAAGGTAAAAAAATGAGAGAAAGCCTCACTCTTCTGTCGAAGAAAATAGACCCAAGTCTTCCAAGAGAAATCATCGACAAATAGCTGGAAATAGCGACATCCTTGAAAAGAAGCAGGAAGAGGGCCACAAAGATCGGTATGAACAAGGGCAAGTGGTTCTGAGGCATAATAAGTACTGGACTGAAAGGAGTCTCGATGTTGTTTTCCTGCAAGATAGTTAGAACATACAGGTATAGAAGACAAGGAAAGAGAAGGAAGACCTTGTACCATCATATGAGAGCTCAATTGAGAAAGTGATGTAGCAGAAAGATGACCATATCTATAATGCCAGAGAGAGGTGGATGCCATAGTAGAAGCATAAAGCACAACACCTGAGGATGAAGCTGTATCAAGTGCAAAAAGATGCCCCTGCTTAAAACCATGGGCAAGAATGATCCCATCTTTTGAGATGAGGCAAGATTTAACACCATCCTTGACCTAAAATTCTACCTTAAGACTATGATTTAAAAGCTGACTAATAGATAAAAGATTGCTAGTAAAACCAGGAACATGGAGAACATTGGTCAGAGAGAAACTTCCCGTGTTAAGAGGAATGGTAACTGTACCAATACCTTCGGCCACATACTCCTTGTCATCAACAATACAAATAATATCACCAGTGGGTGTAGGATTCAAAGTATCAAACAACCCTTTATCCCCAGTCATATGTTTACTGGCACCAGAATCGATTAGCCAAACATCACGTGATGATGGAGTAGTTTGGGATACAAGCACCAAATTTGGAGTTATATGAGGAGTAGGAGTATCCTCATCAGGAGACCCATCAGATGTCTCATCTTGTTGTGTAGCAACATTTTTGTGTTGATGACATCTATGAGAGCATCCACGAGATTGGTGAGAATGACTATGACTGGAAGAGCTCGCTTGATTGGAAGAACTTTGCGTAAGACCATTGTACCAACACTAGTCTGTATTATGAGTATGAGTATTACAAATGTGACACCATCGAGGAGAAGACTTATGTTGGAAAACTTGTGAATTCTGTTGGGAAACTAGTGGAGGTGATGACTATGGTGGCAATGGAGGCAAAGGCCCTTGATGAGATTTGTGGCTACGTTGTCAGTGAGAGACAAGAGCTTTTTCCTCAAATTCCTCATGTAAAGATTGAAGAGATTCTTCTTGTTGAAGTAAGTTTATCAATTATTCAAATGATACTTGTTGTTGATGTTTAGGGTAGTAAAAAATGTCCTAAACTTAGAAGGAAGAGCATGCAAAGTAATAGGAACGAGGAGTTTATCTTCTACCATCTCTCCAAGAGCAAAGAGTTCTGCACGAAGAACATATACACGACATAAGAAATCTGCAATTTTTTCACCATTTTGCACATGAAGAGTATGCAATTTAGATTGTAAGTGAAGTACCTTGGCTTGATTCTTCACCTCAAAGATGGTGGAAAGAGCCTCCCAAGCTGCTTTAGAAGTGTCTGCATCTCGGACATAGGGTTGAACCTCATCAGATATATTGAGAGTGATAAGCATTAATGCTTTGGAATTAGTTTTGTCAAACTTCTTCTACTCATCAGGATCACTTAGATGTTTAGTAACACTAGTAACTATGTCCCACAAATCCTCTAACAAGAGAATGGTGCGCATCTTGGTTTTCCATGTAGCATAGTTATTTCCCTTAAGTAATTGAGTATCTGACAAAAGAATCTTTGGTACAGACATGATAATAAAAGATAGAAAATAAATATTTTATTTATGAAGATTCTTGAGTGTTTAACAGACACTTGACAAAACTGAAATAGTCCTTTAAGGACAAAGAGAATGGAGATGGGCATGGTAAGCACATGCTGTGAGATGGGGATGCTTCTGTGAATGCTCTACCTCATCTTCATCATCTCCATCATAACCAGCCTCAAGTTGATGCTAAATCTTGTTGGCTTGACAATGAACATCAAATAGAAACTAGTGGAGGAGCCCTTTCCGAATCAATTCATCAAACCCCAGATTCCCAATATTGTGAAGAGCATCAATCAAGGAAAAATAAAAATCTATGTTATCACTGGAAACATGTTGTATTTCATGATTACTTGCAACACTACAAGCATCATTAGACGATGCTGACATTCAGCAAGAAAAATGAGACAGAGTGGGAACACGAGGAGAAAGAAGGAGAGCACAATCAGAAATAGTTCCATGTGAGTAAACCAGAACACAAGCACAATAAGGAAAGCACTGCTGCAAGAAACGGTTAAAGAAACTATAACCAAACCAGTACTTTGTTAACCACACATTTCTGCACAGTGGATTCTCCTTTTGCCAGCTATTATGCATTTTTTTTTCACAGTGGATGCTCCTTTCTCCTTTCACTAGCATAGTGAGTTTGGACTGCAAGCAAGACACTGTTCTTCCGATCTCCCAGCAAGCAATGACTGCAAGCAGCGTGAAAGTTTTTGTTTCAAACTCCTAGCAAGTAGTGTGAGTTTGGACTGCAATTTCACCAGTGCAGCGTGAACTACTACAACAAGCCTGGTTTACTTGGTTACCAGTATATGCTCTTTGGAGTAGCACAATCTTTGATACAACAAGCACAGTTCACCAAAACTCAGTTCCAATGACCAGATTTGGTCTAGCACCCAGATCAAGCGCACAAATTGCAATTTCACCTAGCTATCACTCTGATACCAAATGAAAGCTAAATAAACTTGTATCGTATTGCAGTGTCTCACAAACAAACATAGGAAGTGAATAAAAAGAGAAGAGTTGGTTATGAAATAGAATAACCAACATGGAGAAACCTAACTACCCAACGTAGGAAAACTAACTAATATATTATTCTAACATCATTCCCATCGGGGTTCCCTAGTCAACATATCTTGTTTTATTGTGTTGTTGTGTATGTATATCTTTCTATGATTGTTGATCACATTGATTACATGGTTAAAATCTATTAAAGTTGATAAAAGCTATATTTATCTGATAACTGATTCACCCCCCCCTCTTAGTTATCTTAGTGGACTTTACTTTCTAACAATACTTGGCTAGAACCTTACAAGTTCCAACTCTCCTCATTTACAGCTTGCTAGGTATTCCTTTTTGAAGCCTTTCTTTATTCAGGTGTGCCATCATCCAATTTCCCACTTCAAACTTAAGATCTTTCCTCTTATCAACTCTAATCTTCACCTTTTGATTGGCTTCCACCAATGTCCTTCTAACCTGCTCATGGACTTCTTGCATGGATTAGGCAAAATCCTCAGCATGTCCACTCACTCCACCTTGATTACCAAGTTCTCTTAACTCACACACACCTCTTGGGTGCATGCCTTACACCACTTCAAATGGACTCTTTCCGGTAGACCTGTTTATGCTATCATTATAGGAAAATTCAGCTTATGGTAATACCTGGTCCCACACTTGTCCATACTCCTTGGTAAGACATCTTAAGAGGTTCCCCAACACTCTATTGATAACCTTTTTTTGGCCATCCATTTGAGGATGATAGGCTGACCCAAAAGCAAGGTTGGTTCCCAATATCTTCCACAAAGTCTTCCAAAAATGCCTCATGAATTTTACATCCCTATCCGAGACTATGTTGGTTGGTAGGTCATGAATCCTTACCACTTCCTTAAAGAATAGGTGTGCTATATAGCTGGCATCATGTGTGGTCTTGCATGGTATGAAATGGCTCATTTTGATGAATCTATCTGCCACCACATGGATACTATCAAAACTAGTAGTTGTCTTTGGCAAACCAACTATAAAGTCCATACTTAGACACTCCCATGGCCTCCTAGGGATTGGTAAAGGCTGGTATAACCCTGCATTTGAAGATGTGCCCTTAGCCTTTTTACAAAAAATACATTGTTCTACATATCTCCTCACATCTCTTGGCATCTTGGGCCAATAGTAGAACCTTTACACTAGGTCCAATGTCTTGTTCAAGCCAAAGTGTCCACCAAGGCTGCCATTATGCTTTTCTTGTATTAGGTTCTCCCTCATGGAAACTCTAGGTACACATAACTGGTTACCCTTGAATAAAAATCCATTTTGTAATGTATAATCAGAAAACTCACTATGAAAGTGATTCTCAAAATCTTCACATACCTTGTAGGCCTTGGAGAAATCATCATCCTCCTTGTAGAGTCCCTTGAATCCTTCTATGCCAATTCTTTGGAGATGGATTTATTGGACAGTTAGCAACCTTCTACTTAACACATCAACTACCTTGTTGTTAAGGCCCTTCTTATGCTTGATGGTAAAAGTATAGGCTTGGAGGAACTCCATCCACTTGATGTACCTATGACTTAGCTTGTCTTGAGTGTTGATGTAACTCAATGCTTGATTGTCTATATAGACTACAAAATCCTTAGGCAATAGGTAGGGCCTCTACTTTTTAAGTTCTTGAAACAATGCATATAGCTCTAAATCATATGAGGAATACTTTTATTTATCCTCATTTAACCTTTCATTGAAAATGCAACCAGTCTTCCTTCTTGATTCAAGACTACTCCCACTGCTATGTTGCTTGCATCACATTCAACAATGAACAACTTGTCAAATCTTGGTAATACCAAAATAGGCTAAGTTTCTACTCTTCAACTTCTCAAATCCTTCTTGAGCTGCCTTGGTCCACACAAACTTAGTTTTAACTCCACCTTTGATAGTGTTGAGCATAGGTGCACATATCTCACTGAATCCTCTTATGAACTTTCTCTAAAACTAAGATAATCCATGAAATCTCCTCACTTCAGTCCCTATTTTAGGAATGGGCCAACTCACTATGGCTTCCACTTTGCTTGGATCCATCTTGAGGTCACCTTTAGACACCACAAAACCTAGGTACACTAGTTCTTGTTTAAGGAACTCACTCATCTCTAGGTTGATGGCTAGCTTCACCTCATGTAATCTTCTTAGAACAAATTCTAGGTGCTGCATGTGTTCCTCCTTGGTCTTGCTAAAGATGAGGGTGTCATCTAGGTATAGCACAACAAACCTACCAATATAGTCCCTTAGGACTTCATTCATTAACCTCATGAAGGTACTAGGTGCATTTGTAAGTCCAAAGGGCATAACTAACCATTCATAAAGACCCTCATTGGTTTTGAAGGCTGACTTCCACTCATCCCCTTCCTTCATCCTAATTTGGTGATACCCACTTTTAAGGTCAATTTTGGTAAAGTATTAAGACCCCCCAAGACAATCCATAAGGTCTTCTATTCTAGGGATAGGAAACCTATATCTAATGGTAATCCTATTGATTTTCTAGAATCAATACATAACCTCCACTTACCTCCCTTCTTTGGTGTCAAAACCACAAGGACAAGACATGGACTAATGCTTTTCCTTATCAGCCCTTGATCAAGAAGTTCTTGGATCTACCTTGCTATCTCCTTGTTTTGGTCCGGGGTCACTTTGTATGCTGCCTTGTTAGGTAAGGATGCTCTGGGTACAAAGTCAATTTGATGACTGATTTCTCTTTGAGGAGGGAGAGTGGCTAGTGTCCCATCACTTATGATGTCCTTAGACTAATTCAGTAATTGCAGCACTTCTTTAGGCAAGGTAGTATGTAGTACCTTGGTCTCCTCCTTGGGTTTTAAGACTATAGCTAGTCCCACTCCTTCTTCATTGAGTTCATGCAAGAACTCCTTCCCACTCATCAAGAGTACATTCAGATCAATTGAACTTGTAGCTCCTTCCTCCACAAGTGACTGAATTTTATAAGTCACTCCATCCTTCTTGAAGTTATACACATTTCTCTTCCCATGGTAAACAACATCCCAGGCAAGGTAGTATGTAGTACCTTGGTCTCCTCCTTGGGTTTTAAGACTATAGCTAGTCCCACTCCTTCTTCATTGAGTTCATGCAAGAACTCCTTCCCACTCATCAAGAGTACATTCAGATCAATTGAACTTGTAGCTCCTTCCTCCACAAGTGACTGAATTTTATAAGTCACTCCATCCTTCTTGAAGTTATACACATTTCTCTTCCCATGGTAAACAACATCCCAGTCATATTGCCATGGCCTTCCTAGTAGAAAATGGCAAGCATCCATTGGTAGGATGTCACATAGCATCTTATCTTGGTAGCCACCCATCATGAAGTATACCCATGCTTGTTCATTCACAAGAACATTCTGCCCCTTATTCAACCAAGTCACTTTGTAAGAGTGAGTATGAGGTATCCTCTCAAGTTTGAGCTTTTGGACTACCTCCTCTGATATAATATTATCGGTTAAGCCTGAATCAATGATGACTTTGCAAACTTTTCCAAGGATCTTGCACTTGATCCTAAAAAGAGTCCTCCTATGTTTAGGTTCTTCTTTAACAAGTGTATTGAGTAGAACTCTCCTAAACATGAGGTTCTCTCCATGTTCTGAATCCAAGTTCACTTCAGGTGACTTCACACTACTTTCTTCCTCTTGAGCATATGCTATCTTCTTCTCTCCTTGAGAACTAGATGCCTTATCTAGACATTTATATGTAGGATGGTCTAGCTACCCACAATTATAACACTTCATGCTTGCAAAGTTTGATCCCCTGCTGAAGCCACTTTATCTTCCTCTACCACCTTGGAACCCTCTACCTCTGCCATAATTTCCTTTTGTACTTGGATCACTGATTTGTTCCACCAACTTGGAGTCTCCTTGATTTCTAGGTTCATTTCTCCTACCACCATAGCCACCTCTATGTCCTCTAGAGTCTCTTCCTCTACCCGTACCTTTGGTGGTGGAGTCTTGTTTCTTTTTGTTCTTTTCTTCTACCTTTAGTGCTAATTGGAAGCACTTTTGGACAGTAGTAGGAGTCCAAAGACTAATTTCTTCTTGGATACTCCATCTCAAACCAATCAAGTATCTAGCAACTCGAATACTTTCCTCTTCTTGAACTTTAGAACTCAAACATAGTTTTTGAAACTCCTCGGTGTAAGAAATCAAATCCATCTCTTTTTGCTTGAGATTTTGCCTTTTCTTGTGCATTTGGATCTCATGATCCTCTAGAAAGTAATTCTCCTTGATCTTTGTAACCATAGCATTCCAATTTGTAATGGGTCTCTTCCCTTCTCTTTCCCTCTCTTCTTGAAGGAACTTCCACCATGTTAGGGCTGGTCCCCTTAGTCTTGATTTGGTTACCTTCACTCTTTGTGCCTATGAGACACCTTCACATTCAAAGTGATTCTCCATCCCTTCAATCCACTCTATCACCAATTATGAATCCATCTTACTAGTGAACAAAGGTATTCCTTCTAATGCTTTGCATCCTAATGCCTTTATGGCTTTTAGGAAGGGTTCTTCTTGGATAGGTGGATCAAGTTCAGGAACATAATCTTCATCAGCAAGTGCCTTGCCCTTGTCATCTTCTTCATCCATCTTTTCTTTCATATTTTTAGCAGCCTTTGCCACTAGCTCAAACTTATCTTTCAAAGATTCCACAGTCTCCTCTAGGAGCCTATTTCTTTCTTTTTGGACCACCACTTCTTTGGCCAATTTAGCATTGGTCACCATTGTTTTATCTCCAATGGATTCACTTCCTTCTGACATACAACTTTACCCAAGCCTTTCAATGCTCTGATACCAATTTGATAGGGAGATCTTCCTTCTAATAGCCCTACTTCCTCTAGGACTTCTCTAGGTCTTCTCTTGACATATCTTAGGGTTCCTAAGACCCTTTACAATGAGGGATTCTTCCTAATCTCCTCTACTCCACAAGATCTCACTACCAAGGTCTCAAATTCACTCTAGTTCCCACAACTCCTTCAATTAATTCAACTAAGGAATTCATCCATTACTCCAACTTCCTATTTCCAATTTTTAGACATGGGAGATGACTCTTTTAGTCTTTATTTATCTCAATTTAGGGTGCTCTACCTAGTGGTACCTTCCTTCTACTACCTGATCTCCAATTTTTAGCCTAAAAAGGTTACTAGGCCTTGTAGGTCTTCTAACACCCAAATTAGGGCTTAACTCTGCAAATTTCCACACAAGTGGTCAAAAGAATCACCTTTTCAAACACCCTTTTTGAAGTTACATAGGATTCAAAAACCCTTATTCCTCCAGATCCTTTGTACATGCCTTTCCTAACTTCTAGCCTTGTTTTTAGGCCTCACTGGTTCTTAGTGAGGGTTTTCTATTTCCACCCCTTGCCGATTTGATCAAGATATCTCCTTCTCAAGATAGAGTCTATGATCATCATAAAGCACTCTCCAGGTGTTGGATTGGCTTTCCCAATCACCAAGCTCTCTCCCATTCGCTGGATCAAAGCAAGTTCCCTAATCGGGCTAGCTTTGGCTCGCCTAGGGCTTGCTTTCAAAATTCATTCCTATACAACCTAAATCACAAAAACACATATTTACAATGTATATACATTTCTCTAACATTTTCTAGGTGGTCGTGTAAAACCAACCATAAAATCTTAATTTAGAGCCATTTTAAGAGCCTCCACTCTGAACAATCCAGCAAGCTGGTCTCAGAGGAGATTTTAACTTTCAATGCTTAAAAGTAAACTAAATAACTTAAAAAAAGGTCTAATATAATGCTCAAAACATAAATAATGAAAGCATGCAAACTCCTTCTCTGGTTCAATCCATGGTTAAGGATGACCGAGTTCTCAATTCATGTCATTCACGGGTACAATCCTGACAGTCACAAAACTAAAACAAGTACTCAAAGAAATATTACTTCCAACCTTTGGTGTCAAAAAAAAAAAGCCATAAATAGGGTTAGACAATCTAGCATGGTTGGTATTTGACCTATAACTAACTCCTAGGCTCGGATAGGCTGAAGACCAAATGTTGTCATGACAACTTTTACATTTTTCTTGACAACTTTGTCAAGGTTGAGCCATGAGGTCTAAATAGACTCTCTCAACTATTCCAAGCCTTCTAAGACCCTTTTTCCACTGAAATTCCTTTTTATAGTCAATATATACCTTTGACTGATTAGCAACTTCTAATGGCATACAAGCCATATGCTTGGGTCTTCACCAAGACTATCAAGACCATCACTAGGACTTAAACTAACTACTTAAGAACCTTATAGGACTACTAACATACTTACTAACTAAGACACAAAAGAAAAAGTCATTAAAGGATGGTGACTTGGCTAGAGTCACTACAAGCCAAAAGCTAAGGTGTCTAGGAGCTAGGTTGGCCAAGAACCTAGGTGCTCCTACACCAGCAATCAACAAGATAATAGTGAAATATAGGTTTTCTACATCGAGAATGGATGATATAATGGACAGTTTGACTGGAGCAAAGTATTTTACCAAAATTGATTTGAAAAGTGGGTATCATCAGATTAGAATCAAAGAAGGTGAGGAGTGGAAGACTTATTTTAAGACAAAAGAAGTTTTGTATGAGTGGTTGGTTATGCCTTTTGGTTTAACTAATGCATCGAGTAATTTTATGAGGTTGATGAATGAAGTTTTGAAGAAATTCTTAGGTAAATTTGTGATTGTATACCTAGATGATATTCTGATATTCAGTAAGACTAGATAAGAACATTTGTTGCATGTTAAACAAGTATTGCAGAGGTAGAAAAAAAAAAGTTGCTGATAAATCTGAAAAAGTGTTCTTTCATGAAAGAGGAGATTGTGTATTTGGGATTTGTGATTTCAGCTGATGGTTTGAAAATGGATCCTAAAAAGGTTGAGGCTATTTTGAATTGGCCTACACTTGAGAATTCTAGTGAGGTAAGATCATTTCATGGGTTGGCAAGTTTTTACATAAAGTTCATTAGGAATTTCAGTTCAATTTGTAATACTATGACTGAGACTATGAGAGGAGATAAAAGAGAATTTAAGTGGACACATGGAGCTGATAAAAGTTTTGAGACTCTGAAGTAGAAGGTTGTTGAATTGCCTATGTTAGCATTGCCTGATTTCAATAAGGTATTTCAAGTAGAATGTTATGCAAGTGGTAGTGCAATAGGAGTTGTGCTGAGTCAAGAAGGTATACCTATTACTTTATTTAGTGAAAAGTTGAATGATGCAAAAAGGAAATATTTTGTGTATGATCAAGAATTCTATGCTATTGTTCAAGCCCTGGAGGAATGTAGACATTATTTGATACCGAGTGAATTTGTGTTTTATACCGATCATAAAGCTTTACAGTATTTGGGTAGTCAGAATAAGTTGAATAAGAGACATATGAAATGGGTTGAATATTTGCAGAGTTATATATTTGTGATAAAACATAAAAGTGGAGTCACTAACTGAGTTGCTGATGCATTGAGTAGAAGAAGATCTTTGATGATCGAGATGAAAATTAAAGTTCTTCATTTTGATGACATGAGAGATTCATATGAATTTGATCTTGATTTTTCTGAGCTGTGGAGAAAGTGCAGAGCACTTATTCAAGATCAACCGAGTACTAAATGGGAAGGCTCTTTTATTCAAGGAGATATGTTATTTTAAGGTATTTAGTTGTGTATACTGAGAGGATCAATGAGAACTAATTTGATAAAGGAGAAACATAGTAGTGGTTTGGTTGGACACTTTGATGTTGAAAAGACATTGAATTTGCTTAAGGAGAAATACTTTTGGCCACAATTGTATAATGATGTTCATAAATTTGTGAAAAGTTGTAGAATTTGTCAAGTTGCAAAAAGAGTAAGTCAGAATACTGGATTGCATACACTGATTTATGTTCTTGAGAAACCTTGGATTGATATCAATATGGATTTTGTTCTTGGCTTACCAAAGACACTGAGAGGTAATGATTCTATATTTGTTGTTGTGGATAGATTTTCTAAAATGGCACATTTTATACCTTATAGAAAGACATCAGATGTAGTACATATAGTGTTGTGAAATCAAGATCGTCCTATAGAGAATATATGTTTCTCTTTATTGTGCTATTCATAATATCTAAATGTCTGTGTAAGTATATATATATATTATTGATTATATATTCATATACTACAGAGGAGAAGAAATGCACATTGTAATTGATTTTTTTCCAAGGCCACAACATTAACACTCCCTCTTGGACTTGAGGGAAGATAATAAAGACCTCTAGTATGATGTTTATCTCAATGAGCTATAGTCTCATGATGTATGGCATGCCTTAATCGGGGATTCTATCTATGTACATCTCATCGGCGATTCTACCCACGAGTTCCCACTACTATAATCTTAGAATTGTTTTACCTTCAATAGTGAACTCCCTCTCAATCAATATGATCGAGTTTGTCCAAGTTGACTGAATCATCTGTTTCCTTAGAAGCTAAATTTTGCCAACTTCTTGACCTTTCTGAAGATGTCAGAGATAGATTATGAATATTTCATAAAGCTAAACTATCTCAAACATAAAATGATAGAAGCATACAAAATTTATTATTTAATGAATTAAAAACTAAAAATTCATATGGATTAATAAAACATGAGATCCTTATCTTTTTAAATATTTTGATGTATTTCCTTTCATAAGGTGAGCCCATTAATATGATACTCGTACCCATCGTCCTTCTTCATAACATATCAGTTTCATTCTGATCCTTATGTTAATTTTCTTCTTTACAAATCACATCTGATTATGATAACTACCGATTAGATGTTGACTTCATACATTATCGATATCTGATTATATTAATCATTGGTTACTATCCCACTTGTACTATCACCTTTTTTTTCAATGAACTTAGATAGTTGGGACAATTACCTTAACTTATCCTTCTCACTTCATTGAATGATTCTATGCATGATATGAATGATGTGTGTGTAACCAATTTATAATGCTTTCAAAAATGTTTTTCTATACCAATTCAAATATGTAGATATGTTGGTTAAATGTTATGTCATCTTCAATAATTATCTGAATAAGACAATCTTGCAAATAACCACTAATATTAATTAGTTTTGTTTCTATACAATAGTGAAGGTGGGATGTGATATAGAATCTTGAAGTTGGGCATGTCAATAGCTTCTTTTGATGCTAGGAATTTCCTAAATTTCTATGAATTTTAGATCAATCACTTTTGCTGGGAGACATTTTCAAAAGCTATGTTGATAACATGCATAAAAGTTGCAGTGAGCTACTAGAAACCTTCTCTTCAGTGTTGTCATCTAATTTTTTTTCATGTTTCTTCTTGTTTTACAAACAATTCTCTTATATATATTATCCAGAATCATCATACG
This sequence comes from Chamaecyparis obtusa, assembly GCA_027943335.1. Taxonomy (NCBI): domain Eukaryota; kingdom Viridiplantae; phylum Streptophyta; class Pinopsida; order Cupressales; family Cupressaceae; genus Chamaecyparis; species Chamaecyparis obtusa. The sequence goes on along the minus strand of BSBK01009445.1, from coordinate 508,366 downwards.
TTTCTTGTTCTTTTTAACATTTCATGCTTCATCTTTAATACCTCTTCACCTCTTTTATTGATGTGCTTTCATATATTTATTCCACATCTACATATGTCTCTTACAAAAATATTCTTAAATTTTTCTCACTCACATTCATCCAATCACTCTTCCCAATATGATCTTATATCTGCCTTTGTGTCTTTTCATTCTAAAAAGGACATGTCTTTTCAAAACAAATACAAATCACAATCTTCTTAAAGTTGATGCCTTGGTGAGATTAGACCACCACCTTAAGTAACATGCCATTCTTTCTTGTGACGTATCAACATAGCTCACACTTTCTAAAACATTATCACTACATGTAATCATCATCGCTATCACCATGAATCGTATATATCTCCTGCCCAACACATCAATATGAATAGGAATAAATCACAGCTTTATTTTGTATTTTTAATAACAATCTTACACTGACCTGTCATTTGAAGAAGACAAAATATTTGTCTCGTATGATTTATTTTTAACATAAACCATTCATACCTTATCACTTTAGTGGGCTTTCCTTTTTGTTTGCTGACTCTTTCAGGTTGTCTCCTTATTATCTCTGAAATGATGACTTTATAAACTTGTTAGAACACTATGTTAACTGACTTTATTTTGATAATTCTGCATCATCATCTATAATCCAATGCTAGGGAAAATAGTCCATATTGAATCATTGTACATTTTTTCCTCAAAGTCTTTGATGCATATAGAGGATTGACCAAGCATTATGTCTTGACTATTCAAATCGCACCTTGATTAAAAACTGTTGCCTAATCATTGTATGTTTGCCTTTGAATCACATGTCACTTCTCTTTGCTGACCTATCTCCTTAGAAGTTTTCAGTCCATCATTTTTTTACTTTACATCAACTATAAAAAATTAAGCACTAGGAATACATATCATGATATTTATCTTCAGTAATATTTATTTGAATCTCTGTCACTAATATTGCTACCTTATAATATCTCTGAATTTTCATAGTCTCTATTGTGAATATATTTTATTATCTTATAGATTAGGCTCTGATACCATGTTGTGAAATCAAGATCGTCCTATAGAGAATATATGTTGCTCTTTATTGTGCTATTTATAATATCTAAATGTCTATGTAAGAATATACATATTATTGATTATATATTCGTATGTCGTGAAGGAGAAGAAATGCACATTGTAATTGATTTTTTTTCCAAGGCCACAACATTAACATATAGCAGATCTTTTCTTTAAGGAAATGGTTAGATTGCATGGATTACCGGGGAGTATCATCTCTAACTAAGACATTAAATTTGTTGGATACTTTTGGAAGACCCTTTGGAGAAAGTTTGGCACCGAGTTGAAATATAGTTCTACATTTCACCCATAGATTGATGGACAAACAAAAATTGTGAATAGAAGCTTGGGAAATCTTTTGAGATGTTTAGTAGGAGACACATTGAGTAATTGGGATTCTGTGTTGGCACAAATAGAGTTTGCATACAATAATTCAGTGAATACGAGTACTGGAAAAACACCCTTTGAGATTGTAAATGGCATACAACCAAGAGGTATATTAGATTTGAGGGATATTGCTGATGAAGAAAAGAGAAGTGATGAAGGAGTAAAGTTTGTTGAGTACATGAAGATTGTTATTAGTATTTTACTCATTCGAAGAGGCCTAGTTACTAAGTTAGACTACTGCACCCTAGTTTGAAATTATTAGTGGTCTTTCTTAATATTTGTGTTCATTTCAAGATACATGAAAGAAAAGGGAAAATGAACTACATCTAAGAATTACATGTGCATGTATCAATGTTAAGTATGCTGTAAAAAGGGAAATGAAACTAAGTAGAACATTTATCCAGGCTCACAGAGGCCGAGAGCATAGTCATTACCAGAATTGAATGAATAAGTGCAGATATACATGAAGTAATCAAATTAAAATACAGGGGTGCCAGACATTGCCTGGTAATGGTGTTTGGATCCAGTCTTGTCCAGAGAGCTCCTGTGGTCCAGAACCTGCAAGAAGAGAGGAGGAGATATGGGCTAGATCCAATGGATCTAAACAATGCCTAGTATCACAGTATTCACAAGATGCATATATGCACTCAGCCATACGCCTCTGGGAAAGGCTGTGCTTAGGGCATGTGCATAAAGGGCTCCAGAAATAAAAGAAACACCATGTTTTTTTTACTGACGTGTTTGTTCCATGTGCAGATACAGGGCACTGGCAGATTCAATAGGGCACTGAAAAATTCAATAGGGTACTGGAAGATTCAATAGGGTACAATGAATCATCACCAAGATAGAGAAGTAGGAGGGGACACAAATCTGCATACTGTTGAGAAAGAATATATCATAGCATGAACGTGATTAAAATCTGCATTGTGAACCAGATAATAAAGGGGCTACAGTTGGTAAAGATCTAAAGTATGGCATATCATCATATGAAATGTAAATGAATAATGCATGTGCCAGGAAAGAGAAGCATGGGCTACAACAAGCTGATCAAATAAACACATGCTTCTATCAAAATGGGCTTTATTATCATGCCAATCATGCCAACAAATGATCAATAGTCACAACAAATAAGACTATGATGCTTCAGAGAAGTAATAGATACATAATGAACAAGTTTTTGCGGCCTATTGAATTTGTATCAATACAATAACAAAGGATTAAGAAAGAACACAGGTTGGCCTGAGCTCCAAGACATGAATGTAAAAGTTACCAGAGCATACCAAGATTCCAGTGCTCGGGCCCTCAATTTCAATAGGGGCATTTCAAAATAAAATAAGAACATATATATAGCCCGTGCTTAAGCCTCAAGCAATGAGCATGAAGGAGATGACAAACAACAAGGATTTGATACCAGAAAACAACATGTTCATGCATGGAGACTGAGCTTGATCATGCTAAGATCAAGCACAATAAAAATACAACACATGATCCTAATATTATCCAATAGCTGCCAGAATATCCAGCACAATTCCTTTGATTCACAGTATCAAAGTACAACATAGGATTTGATGTAGGAGCATCCTGGGTGTAAGAGCAATCTTGCATCACCCAAAAATATTTCTATTTTCTTTTCAATAAGGGCTATCTTGTGCAGAGCTGCTATTTATGGAAACTTACTATTTTTTGTAAGTTGGTCATATGATCTCAAAATGTTTTGATTTCACAGTTCGAGGTTCATCTCAGTCATTTCAGCCTACTAGTTGAGTTTCATTGCCACATCATCAGTATTGGTGAAGTTATTGATGTTTTTGGGTATGAAATCTTTCAGGTCAATTTTGAAGGCCTTAGAGGCTCCAGATCGTGATCGACCCCTAAAAGACTAGTGCTAGCATGTGTCAAGCATTGTAGATCTCGTCATGGCATTTCCGAAAAGTGGTTACAATAGAAAAATGGAGCTACGGTTAGAAAGTTATGGCCTCTGGAAGTTGGGTTACCTAAAATCATATTTTGTATTTCTTTTGAGCCGACCCTATTGTAAAAATTGTGAAAATAAATAATTCTATGCTTAGTCGGCCTAAAGGGCTAAATTTCTGGAACCTTCTCGGGTGGTGGAAATTGCCTATATAAGAAAGGTTTGTAGTATTGTCTTAGGTAGTTTGGGACAGTTTGGGGTAGTAGATTTGGGTATTGATTTGATGCTTTGTCCTATAGAATATTGTAAGGGAATGCCCATGTGGCTTTGCATATTGTAATTCTGAAAGTTTGTAATTCCACATTTGTGGAGCTAATAAGAAGCCAATTTTTAGTTCTTGCATATTGTTGTTGTTTCTCTGTTTCTATTATGTGTTTGTGGTATTAAGGGGAGCATCCTTCATCAGGATCAATAGGGTTCCATTGAATCATTAACGACAGTCATAGAATAACAATGGAATGATGGAGAAGCTTGCGGGCTCATAGTCTATCAAGACAATCTAGTTCATTCACATCAACAAACAAATAAAATATGATGCACTATCCCCAAATTAAAAGCCATGGGAAAAGACAACAAGCACTGTGAATGTGGCATCATTGCTCAGTTAAAATAGCAAGACATGATGCCCTCAAGCTCACAGGTTCAAGACCAGGCCATGCTAGGCTCACGGGCTATGCTGTAATGAGTTTTTGCAAACAACAGATTATATAGTCAATAAAGCCAAGAGTCCATGAATGGGGAAAATATGCAACAGTCACCCATAATGGTGAACACATGGCCTGACAAGTAGCCGATAAGAACATAGCAAACTCAACTTTCTCAAAGGAGAAGAAAGTATCAAAAGGTCAAATGGCAACAAAGCTTGCACAATAACAATATAATTTGAAGGAACAACATGTTTATTCCAAACATTTAGCAATGCACATAGCCCACGGTCCATATAAATAAAAAATGAACTCATAAGGACATGACATAAAGAAATGAATACAATGGTGAGTGGCAACATGTAGAATAAATGCCAGGCTATAAGTAATACACCGGCAGCATGCCAATGGTTAAACGCGTGTCAAGGTTAGAATCTCTCATGGGCCCTAGGTTATAGCCAGTGAGCTCTTTCCCTCAATCTCAATAAGGCATTTCAAAATACAATAGCATCATATAGTTTTAGTTCGTGGTTAAGCCTCAATGCAATGGAAAAATGCAAGGAGGCAGTAATGTAGTAACATGAGAGAGCATTAATGAAACTCGAAGTAAAATGAACCTCCACAAACACAGAATGCAATAATCAAATTCATGGGACCAGTCACCGTGAAAGCAACAGCAGGCTCGACCCTCATTAGCAAATGTTGCCCTTGGTGGAAGAGGGTCGAACCAGTAAATTAGGATGGTGCTGCAGTCAGGATATGTATAAAAGCAGAGCATCAAAGTTGATGGAATTGAATTCAAAGGAGATGGCTAAACAACAAAGATAACACCATCTATGTCAAAACTCATGGGCTCCATAAGATAAATAAGTTATGGCATTTTAAAACATAGAGCATTGCAATAAAATAACAAAAAATTCATATGCCCTAGCCCACAGGCAGAGCACGGGCCTGGAATCATTTCAAAACCAAGCATAATAATGACAGTAAGCATCAATAGCAGGACAATGATGCCCTTGGCCTCAGTTAAGACACAATCAGATGATGCCCTAGTTTTAACAAAGATGAAATACAAAAACATATGCCATTACAATGATTAATATATAAAGTTAAAAGCTACCAGTGCCTCGACAACACATATATATCAAGCATTAACAACAAGAAAACATGGAAGCCGTGCCCTAGTCTCATACATTTCCATAGAGAAGACGTGCCAAATGAGTACATAAAAGAATGTAAAGCAAGACAATGAACTCGTAACACTCTTAATATGCAGAGGGATGATTTATAAACGAGCAATAATAAATTCAAAAGAGCCAATACAAAGCAGCAAGCAAATCAAATGCAGAGATTCACACATAGAGTGATGCCAGTGCTCAAAATCAAAATGAAGAGTAAAAATGCCAAGTATAACGCCTACCTTGACAATGTAATGCCGAGAGGGGGAGGTGCCAAATTTTTCCCAAATTAAACCCAAGGATCCAGTGCAGAGGTTCCAGTGGAAATAGCAACATGCCAGGTGCCGAGAGGAAGGGTTTTGATGCCAGCTGCTTCCCATTTTTGAAAAGGGTGTTTTTTTTATAATGCATTTTTCCATTTCTCCCCTTTCTTTTAGGGTTGAGGATTTCATTTTTGCCATGAATTCTTGCAACATTGGATTTTATGTAAATAAATTATTAAATGTACTTTCCCCATTTTTGGGTTGAGGGTCATTTATTAATTTAGGGTATTTAAGGTATTTAAATCCATGTTTTGTTTTTTAAGCATAGGTGGATTTTTTGAAATGTAATTGTTTTAAAATGTGTTTCCCCATTTTTGGGTTGAGATCATTTTAAAGTGTAATTAAATCCATTTTGTGTCTTAGTGGGATGTGATTTTTAATATGAAGTCATTGTAGATTATTAATGTAAATTCTGGCGATGGTGTTTTTATAAATCATCGTCAAAATATTTTACTGCATGACTTAGGGGGGTAGAGTGGTCTTCTTTTGACCATATTTTTTTAGGCTCCCACTTTCTCCGCTACCCCTAAAAACTCAGGAATCTGGCATCCGAGTTTATGAGGCAGCCTCATGGGTCTATTTTGAGATCTTTTCCATTCTTAGGAGATTGTGGGATTTGAATGCAGATTCATAGGTTTTAGTTATATACCTCTCACTTTTAGTGATGGAGGTTAGCTCTTCATTCTATTCTCTTTGATATGAGTGTTGTAGCTCTGAGAGCCACATCTTGTACTTAGTTTCTTTTCAGCAACAAAATTGATCCTTCTTGTTTCCCTATAATTTCAAAATTTTTCTTTTGAATCTCATGCATGATTACTGTGATGTTCTTGTATCCTTAATCTACATGTTGATCCAGTTGAATGTTTAGGAATTCATGTTAGCCCTATAGTGTTGATTCGTGTGCAAAATGAAAAGATCAGAATTGTGGAATCATCTTCCCTTCTCTATGTTTCAAGTACCCTATTTTCCTAATGAGTTTAAGGCAGTAGAATCAAGTTGTGAAGTTCAATTTTGTTTTGCTATTGTAGTAAGCTTAATTCAGTTGTGAATCTTCTTTCAAATTCGGTGGATCACCTTATTTTCAAATCAGTTTTAGTTATTTTCTTTATGCACTCTCTCCCTTCCCCTCTAAAAGTTAGTCAGTTTTAAGTGATCCAAAGGGAAGCCCACCCTTAAGCTGGAGGTCTATTCTCAGATAGGTTATCCACAACCTGAGAATAGTCCCATGTTTCACAGGATTGCTGGGTTTTAACACTTAGCAAATTGGGTGCAATCCTTAGTGACAATAGTTTTTGGCACACCCGATGGGACAAAAGACTCAATGAGTCATATTTCTAAGAGTTTTACATGCAAGTTATTTTTTGGTATGAGCAGTGACTATGTTTTGATATCATACCTGGCGACTCTAATCTTGTTTCATGCAGACCACCACTTAAGCTTATGAGTGGGATCCCAACCAGGCAGAGTAAGAATCCTTTTGTTTATATAAAGTTGCGATCTATCAAGAAAAGGCCTAAAGCAGCCCAAACTAGTGCATCCCAATTTGCAAATCCCACTCCCAATCCTGCTTGCATTCCTGCAACCACTCTCCCAATTTAGCCAGTGCAAGGAGCACCAGTAGTTCAAGCTCCCCTTAATCCTCCAATGGCTAGAAATTTTCCTTTCATGGCCTTCAGTCAAGGAAGCCCCTTGAATTTACAACAACATAATGACATACCTATATCAGCCCTTAAGAGCTTGCCTATTTTCATAGGAGAGGATCAGACCTCCACTATTGAGAACATAAGAGACGTTGCATCCCTCCATGCCCTCTAGAATATAACCCAAGATAATGTGGCTATGAGATTGTTGGCAGCATCCCTCAAAGGAAAAGATTTAAAATGGTTTCAAGGTTTAGCAGTTAGTTCTATAACTGACTGGGATGGGTTGGGACAAGCCTTGACTAAGTAATTCGAAGATAAGTCTGACCACCTCTCCTTTGTTGAACATTTGACTACCATTAAAAGGGCACCCCAGGAGTATATGATGGATTTTAATTTCAAATTTTAGAGGACATGGAATAGAATACGAGCCATAGTTAGACCCTCAAGCCAACATGCTTTCTTGTATTATCTAAGAGCCCTTAATAGTGATATCTCTGTTATGAATCAATCTATGGGAGTGAATACTTTACCAGCAACATATGATCTTACCATAAGAGCTAAAAACAACCTAATTCAGGTAGGAAAAATAGCCCCAAGGCCTCCAATGTGTATTTTCCCTGAGCTTCATCATGTTCTCTAAGCAATTCCACCCTTGGCATCTATTCCACCTCTCCCAGCTCCTTCTCAACAAGCTGTTAATCTAGTTGTGAACAAGTCCCAAGAGTTGAATGAGATCAAAAAGGCCTTGCAAAGTGTTACTAATGAGCTGGTTAGCATAATGAAGTAGCAGTCCCAGTGTTATCAGCAGCCCTATCAACAACCTTATCAATAGCCTTATCAAGCTTAGTACTAGCAAAATAGACCCTAATACCAATTAGGTCAGCAAGGCCAAGCAAGGAACTACAATCAGAAAGCTAGTCAACCCTATAATCCTAACATTCCTAGTGCTTCTAGAGAGCTAGTTCCTGTAGCTCAGAATAACATGGTACAATAATATCAATGGGGTTTCCCATGTAATCAACAACATATCCAAGGGATGTGTCCTAATGGCTATGCCCGAGCCCTCATGGTGTAGAACAATGTGATGATGCCGCAAGAGATTGTTCAAGAACTAGAGATTCAACAAGGTCAAGTTGCTGCCCCAAACGAGCTACAGACACCTGAGGTGGCACTAGTTAACTTTCAAAAGGAGGATTTTTGCGGGGTAAATTTTTCCCCAAATGACAACCAGAACTATGTTCCAGTTGCAGCCAACACAAGGTCTAAGAAGAAGGTTTTGGAGGCTAAAAAAGTGGCCTCTATTAGTCAAGAAGCTCCTATTGTGACTCCACAACCCAAGACAGTTCAAACTCCATTCCAAAACTAGTCAAAAGAAGTTAAGGAACTGGCCAACGAAGTGACACAGTTGGTATCCACACAACCAGAGACTGATGCAGCAAAAGGATAGTCTAAAGTAAGCTTGGGATCTTTTAACATTGTGGAACAAATGAAGAAGACCTCCATAAATGTGCCTTTGATGGACACTTTGGCAATCCCTAGACAAAAGCAGCTAATACTTAGTGAATTGGCTAAGATTTCATCAAATCAAGAAGCTATTTCAGAATAGCCTAGAATCCTAGTGGCTGAAACACCTCAAAAAGAGCATCAAACTGAAGAAGCCAACTTGCATCCCATCTTTGCTCCACAGGTTAAACCCCCTCCTTTCTATGTTACTCTTGTTGTTGGAAATTTCTTGGTTCATAATTGTATGATAGACTCAAGGGCAAGTAGTTCTGTGATTTCTAAACAGTTAGCAGACCTCCTAGGATTGTCTTATGAGCCAATAGATAGGCCTGTTGTTTAGTTGGATGGGTCATTAGTTAGCACCATTAGAGTCATTAAAGACCTGATTCTCACTTTACATGAATGTCCCAACTTCTCTATTCCCTAGGATGTTTATGTTATAGATCTGCCTCCCCACTTTGCTACCTGTTTAAGTAGAGATTTCATTGCTATGCTTGGAGGATACCTCTCATCTGATTGGTCTCATTTATACTTTAGAACTAGATACAGGACTAAGGTTAGAATCAAGTCTGAAGCTTTTGAAAAGAACCATGCTGAACCTTATACCCCTAGCTCTATAAATGCCAATCTGATGTTTCATGAGCAAGATCCGGTTGATTTTGAACTTGAGACCACTATTGGAAACATTCCTGATATTGTCCTAGATGAATGGGTTGAAAGAGATTTAGAAGGTGATCCTTTTAGAAACATGGAGATTTCTGGTATTGGGATGTATTTCATCCATGAGAAGGGTGTTGTAATTCTAGATTTGATGAAGAAGGAAGATAAGTGTTCTGAAAGTCAAAATGGTGAGCTGTGGCATTTGTTCTTTGATGGTGCCAAAAGCATAATCAGTTTAGGAGGAGCCATCCTAATTTCTCCAAAAGGACAAAGGTATTACTCTACTGTTCATTTTTCTTTCAGCTGTACTAACAATACAACAGAGTATGAGGCCTTGGTTCATGGTTTAGAATGGGCTAGACAAAGGGGAATCAAGTGTCTAAAATTTATAGGTGATAGTGAATTAGTGGTTAATCAGATTCGTGACACTAATCTCATAAAAAATTTTACACTCAAGATGTATAAGCATAGGGTTTGGGATTTAATGGAAGATTTTTGTGCTTTTAATCTAGTTGCTGTCCCAAGAAATCAGAACAAATAGGCAGACAAGCTGGCTTCCATGGGAGTAGAATATGATATTCCAAAGGAGGTCACAAGCACTAAAATGTAGCATGTGAAAGTCCTAGTAAGACCATCAATACTAGACAATCAGGTGAGCTAGCAAGTGTTTGAAAATGATGAATAGATTTTCAATTTTTTGATAGAAGAAGCTGAGTTCTCTAAGGTTAATCAGAATAAATATGCTCACCAGTATAATGACCAGATGTTACAATTGAAAACTAATAAGCTACCCAAGGGATTGGTCACCCTTGAGTCCATTTTTAACTTTGATGATTAGCTCAGAGGAGACAAGGCCAACATGATAGTCAAGGAAGAGCACTACCAGCCTATAGAGATTCTCAAAGACAAGTCCCTCAAGTTGGGAAAGGTATGCACTCAGCCATAAAATCATGCCTTTATCTCATTATGTCAAGAGTTTAATGATGTTTTTGTATGGGAATACTATGATCTGAAAGGATTTGATCCCCACTTAGCCCAGCACACCATTGAGCTAGAACCCCATGCCAAACTAGTAAGATAGAAATAGAGATAGGTATCAATCCTAAACTAGAAGTGTTGATGAAAATAGAGTTGAGGAAAATGATTGAAACCAATATTATCTTTCCCATTAAATACACCTCTTGGGTTTCCAATCTAGTACCTGTCAGGAAGAAGAATGGTGAAATACAGTTATGTGTGGATTTCAGAGACCTTAACAAAGCCTCACTCAAGGACCACAACCCATTTCCCTCCATGGAACAAATATTGCAGTATGTCTTAGGGTTTGATAGGTTTTCTTGCTAGATGGCTTTTCTGGCTATAACCAGGTCCTAGTCAGAGAGGACGACCAATACAAGACATCCTTCACCACCAAATGGGGCACCATGGCATACAGGAAGATGCCTTTTGGGCTGTCTAATGTTGGTGCTACATTTCAGAAAACCATGGAGATGACATTTGCTGGTTTGATGAACAAGTTTGTTCTAGTTTATTTGGATGATATAACTATTTTTTCAAAAGATACTAATGATCACTTGGTTCATCTGAGGTAGATTTTTGAAAGATGCAGAGAATTTGGAGTTTCGTCGAATCCTAAAAAATGTATCTTTACTATCCATAAAGGCATATTGCTAGGGCACATTGTCTCTAAGCAATGAACAATAATTGATCCTGAGAGGATAAAGGCCATCATGGAACTACCCCTGCCAGCTCACAAGAAGGGACTGCAGAGTTTCCTTGGAAGAATCAACTTCTTGAGAATGTTCATTCCAAATGTTGCAACACTACTAAAGCCTATGACCTAGATGCTGAAGAAGAACTCAACTTTTCACTGGACAAATGAAGGAAAGAGATGTTTTGAAGAGATCAAGGAAGCAATTGCTTCTACTCCTACTCTAGTAAACCCTAATTTTTCTAAAGATTTTATCTTGTATGCTTTTGGGGACACTGATAGTATCTCTGCCATGTTAGTCTAGCAAAATACTGAAAAGGAGGAGTAGCTAGTGGCTTTTTATAGCCAAGGCCTGGATGGTTATGAATTAAATTATACTCCAGTAGAGAAACATGTCTTAGCAATAGTGAGGAGCTTGAAAAAATTTAGGCACTTGTTATCCAATAACATAGTGCACTTAATGGTTTCTCACCCTTGCATAAAAGAGTTCCTTTTGAATAAGGACATGAGCCACAAGAGGGCTGGTTGGATCACCAAAGTCATGGAATATGACATTTAAATCAAAGTGACTAAGTTGATTAGGAGAAAAGGGTTGTGTGAGTAGATGAATGAGGGAAGAATAGATAAAAACCAACAACAACAACAAGAAGTTGTCCTGATGAACCAAAATGCATAATAGAGTGCAAGCTGGACATCAAAAATGAAACATTATCTCTCAACTAGTCAATGCCCTCAAGGCCTTGACAAGAGAAAAATGAGGTACTTTAGACTTCAAGCTATCCCATTTATCATTATTAATGATGTTATGTATAGAAGAGATCATAGTGGTGTCTTGTTGAGATGTGTTGAAACCAACCAAGTAGACAAAATATTAGAAGAGTTTCATGATGGAAGTTCTGGAGGAAACTTTGTAGCCAGAACCACTACTCTGAAAGTGATAAGAGCTGGGTACTATTGGCCTAGCCTATACAAGGATGCATTTGATTGGGTAAGAAAGTGTAAGAAATGTGCTTTGTTTGCTAGCAAATAGAAGTTGGTAGCCCTCCCACTACATCCCATCAAAGTGGAGCAACCCTTCTCCAAATGGGGATTGGACTTCATTGGACCTATTAATCCTCCATCCAGTGATGGACATAGATGGATAATTATTGCTACATATTATTTTACCAAATGGACAGAGGCTGTAGCATTGAAGGAAGCAAATGGGACCTCTATCCTAAATTTCTACCAAGACATTGTGTCTAGATTTGGTACTCCAGACTCTATCATTTCAGACAATGCTATGACATTTCTGGGAATGAAAATCTTAGAATGAGCTTTAAGTCATGATATCTTCCTAAGTACCTCATCCAACTATTACCCTCAAGGTAATGGTCAAGAGGAATCAACAAACAAGAACTTGCTAAGAATCATCAAAATGACTATAGAAGGAAACCAAAGGGATTGGCACATCAAGTTGAAGTTGGCCTTATGGGTAGACAAGATAACACCTAAGAGGTCTATAGGAAACTCTCCTTACACACTTGTTTATGGGAAAGAAGCTAAGATTCCTTTGTCTACTAAGTTGCCTATGTTGAGCTTCATCAAGGAGATTGATCTAATGGAAGAAGATTCCTTGCAAGTTAGGCTTGTTGAGTTAGTTGAGCTCGAAGAAGTAAGGAAACTAACACTAGAGAACCTAGAAGCTCATCATTCTCAAATGAAGAAAAGCTTTGATAAAAGAGCCACACCTAGAGTTTTCAAGGAAGGAGACCTTGTTCTTAAGTGGGATGAATCAAAAAATAAATCAAGAAGGCATACTAAATTTGATGCCATATGGAGTGGACCCTTCATGGTTGTTAAATACAAGTCTCATAATGCTTTTCAGTTGGCTAATATGGATGGAGAGGAGTTGCCCATTCCAGTGAATGGGATTCACCTCAAGGCTTGTTTTTGAGGTCAAATTCTACCCTGTACATTAGTAAGTTAGAGGCTTCAGTTTTTGGTGTTTCCTAAGTGCCTGGCACAAGTTTGTTTCCAGTTTGCTTTCAGTCCAGTTTTTAGTTTGGTGTGAGTTGCAATAAGCCAGAGAGGTTACCTTTGGCAGTTAGTTGTTCTGCAAGCAAGAAGGGTTGTTTTATTTAAGGCTAAGTTCAATTTGAGGCTTATAAGACTCTATGCCCAATGGATCTATAAGGTAGCTGGTGAGGATGCTTAGCAGGAAAGCACTCCAAAGAGGTTGCCATAAAGAATGTTATCAATATTTTACTCATTTGAAGAGGCCTAGTTACTAAGTTAGACTACTGCACCCTAGTTTGAAATTATTAGTAGTCTTTCTTAATATTTGTGTTCATTTCAAGATACATGAAAGAAAAAGGAAAATGAACTACATCTAAGAATTACATGTGCATGTATCAATGTTAAGTATGTTGTACAAAGGGAAAATAAACTAAGCAAAACATTTATCCAGGCTCACATAGGCCATGAGCATAGCCATTGCCAAAATTGAATGAATGTGTAGATATACATGAAGTAATCAAATTAAAATATAGGGGTACTAGACATTGCCTAGTAATGGTGTCTGGATCTAGTCCTATCCAGAGAGCTCCTGTGGTCCAGAACTTGTAAGAAGAGAGGAGGAGATATGGGTTAGATCCAATGGATCTAAACAATTCTTGGTATCACAGTATTCACAAGATGCATATATGCACTCAGCCATACACCTCTGGGAAAGGCTGTGCTTAGGGCATGTGCATAAAGGGCTCCAAAAATAAAAGAAACACCATTTTTTTTTACTGATGTGTTTGTTCCATGTGTAGATATAGGGCACTGGAAAATTCAACAGGTCACTAGCTGTGTGTGTGAAAATTGTACCTGATCTGTAGACACAACACTCAGTAAAACATTAGAGGTTAGTGATAATCAAAATCGTGCAAAATTGAAAGCTATCTAACCAAGCAATTTACTGCCTTCTAATAGGTGCGAGATTGATGTTCTTAGATTGTAATCGAGATCAGTGACCTAGACGACACCTAAATGAAGGATTTGAATGCAAAAGATGGATATGAAAATGAATGCAATTAAGCTATTTTTTTGATATTTTCTATGCAATAAGAATGATAAACTGATATGCTATGAATGCTATTGGAAACTGATATGAAATGAATGCTAAATGATCTAACAATGAAGATTCTAACAATGATATGAAAGCTATGAAATTCTATGCTAAGATATAAAAACTATGCAATTGAAATTGATCTCACAAAGCTTTGAATTTTCAAGTTGATTCCTCAGCCTCCAATTCTCCAGTGTGATTGTGCAAAAATATGAGATGAATTATGAAGAGCTGAAGCCTTTAATTTATAGAAATCTAGGGCTTTGGAGGTGCATGGATAAAAGCCATAAATCACTCAAATAACTCAGCTTGATTTTTGAGTTATCTGATAATAACAGATAATTAAGTCACAAAAACATGCAAAAGCTAAGTTTTAACTCAAATTAGAGTTTAGTTTTAATTGATAATTGATAGTTGTCTGCTTTTATGATTGTGCATGTTTTATTTATGAATTAATTTAATAATAAAGTGATTTATGCTCAACTTAACTGATTTTTGAAATAAAATAATTAATTTATGGGTTAATTAACTATTTTATCAAACTTTTATTAAAAATTATATTATTAAATAATGACAACATGCTTTAATTAATTAAATAAGAATTTAATCAATTAAAGATAGGAATTTTGATTTATTGTCAAAATTAAATAATACAATTAATAATAGATAGAATTAAATTTAATTACATAATTAAGTGGCAAGATATTAAATCTAATTAATTAAATATGAAAATATTCAATTAATCAAACTTTAGGATAAATGTGATTCATTGCCAAATAATTATAAAATTAAAGATAATTATGATGATTAGGAATATTGCTAGGAATATTCCCTGATGTAGAATTTAAGATAATCAATTATGATTCGATGATGTTTAGATGTGCCTTAGATTAGGACTTTGATGTCGATTTCATTCGAATTGAAGATGTAGGAGATTAATGAACTTATAGCCCATTTTTGGGGTATTACATTTTGCCCCTCTTTGAATTACTGTGTGAAGCGCAGTGGTTCAAAGAAAGTCTGTGTTTGATAGAGATATGAAACTGATGCGAAATTGATAATTGATATGAGATAGAAGCTGATTGATATTGATTTGATATGAAGATAATAGGTCCTGAATGACCAAAGATAATGTTCACTATAGAAGTGATGAACCGCGGATTGTGAAAAAGTGTCAAAACACCTGATTCCAAACCTTAGGATTGCAAAGAAGTGAGTGACCCATTCTAGACTTGATTGTCTTAGCAGAACTAGCAGGTATCACATCCGAATCCTTCAGTTGCCAAAGAACCAAGGGAAGAACACTGATGAACCGATGGGTGCAAAAATTGATATAGTTTACAAGATTAGGAGAATACCAGATTGATATGGATCTTGATGAATCTAATATGCCCCAAGTCATGGTAGATTTGCCCCGAGCAATGAGGTCTTTTTGATGAATCAGTAACTAGACGTGATTATTGTCTTGATTACTGATGAAAGATATTGATTTCCAATTTGATTACAGACTTTGAATGATATGCAATACCATGCCCCCTTCGGGATTAAAATTGAAAGCTGACAAGAAAAGTCAGTGTTGAGAGTTTAGAAGCATGTTAATTGATTTGAGAAGTGGTTAAACACATCCGGTGAATGCATTCTGCATCGTTTAGAGGTCCTGGAGACCAAGGTTGACTAGGTTTGATCATGAGTTGACCATAGTTGACCAAGTTGAAATTTTGATAGTTTGATGTAAGATAATCAGTTAAGTTGAAAAATGGATTTCTACTATGATTGAAGGTTGATTATGCAAGTAGTTGACAATATGAATGATCTCAGATTTTGATTTTGATCCCGAAAAAGGATTCTACTTGCTATTTCGTTGGAGGAACCTTTGTGTGGGATTCAGCTCTTGTTAGATTGGAAGATGCGAGTGGAGAATCATTTAAGCTTCGAAGTTTATTTAGCCATTGTGAGATCATGCAAACATGCAAAATGCAAAGAAGCATGCAATATGAAATGCAACCTAAGACCTAGGACCTAGTCACTGATCATATGTCGATTTGTTATCATCATTGAACTTTTAGGTAACTGGATAAATCAATACAATGCCCACTAGCCATGAAACCATAGACATATGAATATCGATTTGTAACGCTCAAGAACCAATACAACATCCCCTGGCTAGGCAACCATGGACATATGAATATTGATTTTGTTTTCGGAATGTCAGATTAGATATAAGCATCAAAGCATAAATGCCAGGATGACCTGAATATCATGTCTATTTTGATATAGCAATTTGTATAAGCATCAAAACATAAATGTCATGATGACCTGAATATGCCTTGCATTGCAAACACATCAAACAGTCAAGAGATCATTCTAAATCCAATGTGAATTACTCGTAGTGACCCTTTATCGTTCACATCGTTAGGCAAGATTGTGTTTCATAGTAGGAGAAAGAACTCACTCAAAAAGATAATAGTTAGATCAAACTTCCTTGAATTGTCTGGGTATCAATGGTCGAGGTACGCATGGCCATCCAATTTGAGATAGAGGCTCTTATAGTCGGACACCATTTCAATCCAGAATTTCTAAAGTGATTAGATTTCACATACAAGAAGAAAACCAAGAAAAGATTATGCCCCCAGTCATCACTCTCTAAATCCTGTAAAGGACATCATTGAGGAGCTCGAAGGGACAAAATATGCAAAAAATCTCAATGCAGATTAGCAAGCATACAAGGAGATAAAAGCATGAAAAAAAAGCATAGATTGTTTTCAGTTGAGTGTTGATGTTTGATTGCGTTGTTGTAGATGCAAAATCCTTTCTGGAGACAAGACAGACTTGACTGACTCAAATGAAGCTTCAAAGGACTCTGAGTGGATATGACACGTCTAAGATACATTGGAGACTATAAGATATGACATTGATTGCCCCCAAGTGTTAAACATTGATAGGATACAGACACGCAAGCTGATTGGTGTACAAACTGACTTATTGAAAACTGGAAATGTAAAAACAAATCGGGAGATATGTACAAACTAAAGCAAGACTGAAAGCTGGGAAAGACCAAGATTGCGCTGATAGATGGAGCACTTTGAAACAAGTGGCGCCCGTTTGCTAGGTTTTCACCATCTTGGCAGAGATTCTATTTTTGCTACCAAGGCGCCTGTTTCCAGGTTTTCACCAAGGCACTTTTTCTCCTTTTTCATTTTTTTGTATTTTTTCATTTTTTCATTTTTTTTAATTTTTGATATTTTTTTGATTTTTTTGTGAATTATCAAGGCGCCTATTGCTAGGTTTTCACCAAGATGTTCATTTTTTTAGGACTTTTTCTGATTTTTAAGATTTTTTCAGGACATTTACCAAGCACTGAATGCCTTAGGCATAGAATTTCTTCAGATGGAGAACGTTGATTGGTTCTCAGAGCTGTTATCCTTCAGTCGTTGAGAGTTGATAAGCACCAGAGCAAAAAGTAGCAGTGATTACAAAGGGACCCAGCCAATTGGGTTCGAACTTCCCCTTGCGTTCTCAATGTGATTGATTTTTAGGATTTTCTCTCAACACTAGATCACCAACTTGAAATTCTCTATGTCTGACTTTCTTGTTGTAGCCTCTAGACATTCTTTTCTGATACACTCTGAGATGATCATATGCTGCTTGCCTGCGCTCATCTAGTAATTCAAGTTCTTGTAACCTAGACACTCTGTAGTCTTCATCAGTGACAAGTCCATGCATTCTGATTCTGAGTGATGGGATTTCAACCTCAATAGGTATTACCGCTTCAGATCCATAAACTAAAGCGAAAGGTGTAGCCCCTGTAGGCATTTTGATACTACTTCTGTATGCCCAGAGAGCTGGATTGATCATGAGATGCCAGTCTCTTCCTATTTTATTCACTGTTCTGTGCAAGATCTTCAGGAGATTTTTGTTTGAAGCCTCAGCTTGTCCATTCCCTTGAGGATAGTAGATAGAGGACCAATGTTGAGTAATCTTGAATTTGGCACATAAGTCATCTAGGTCCTTGTTTTTGAATTGTCCCCCATTGTCTGTGACTATGGAATGAGGGATCCCATATCGGCAAATGATGTAGTTCAGGATGAACATAGAGATCTGTTTCCCCGTTGCTTTTGTTAGAGGAACTGCTTCTACCCATTTTGTAAAATAATCTGTAGCTGTGATTATATGGGTATGTCCATTAGAAGAGTGCAGATGGATAGCACCTATGAGATCAAATGCCCATTGTTGAAAAGGCCATTGTGTAGTAAAGGGAATTAGATCTCTCCCTAGAGAATGAATCAAGTTGCATGTACTTGACACTGTTGACAGTTTTTAGCAAATTTAATAGCCTCTTTCTCCATTTCAGGCCAATAGTACCCAGCCCTAATAAGTTTTTGAGCTAACGTTAAACCGTTCGAGTGTGACCCACATATACCCTCGTGGACTTCCTCTAATGCATGTTGAGACTCTTCCTATTCTAAACATCTAAGCAGTGTACCATCTAGACCTTGTTTGTACAGGTCATTACCAATGATGACATATCAGGATGCGGATCAGATAAGGTTTCATTTCTCAAAATGGTTAAAGGACTCAAGGATGATTTGGTCATGGAGATAGGAGAACAGATTGTTGTAGCGAGATGAGTCATAACCTACAACACTGCAGATCATGCGGGTTTCAGGGGAGTCATATGCAGGATAGGATAGGGCTTCCACTAGGAACTCGTAGCGCAGTTCATGTTCGGGCTACTGTAAGAGAGTAGATAATGTCGCCATTGCATCGGCAGCCTTATTCTCCGTTCTGGGTATTTTCTCAAATGTGATAGAGATGAATTATTTCTTTAAATAATCTACCATTCTATTGTAAGGAATGAGCTTTTCATCTTTGGTTTGGTACACATCATTGACTTGATGGATAACCAATTGTGAGTCTCCATGGATGTGCATCTCTGTAACTCTCCACTATATTGCCATTTTCATACCATTGAGAAGTGCCTCATATTCAACAATATTGTTTGTGCAAGGAAACTTTAGTCTAAATGCTTTGGGTATCGAGTATCCTTGAGGAGTGAAGAACAATATGCCTACTCCAGATCCATTTTGTGTGTAGGAGCCATCAAAGAATAACCGCCATGCTCTAGAAGAGAGGTGCATGATAGAAGAATCAGGAAATTCCATTTGCATGGGTGTATTATCAAACAGTGGTGCTTCAACTAATTGATCAGCAATGACCTATCCTTTGATAGCTTTTCTTTCAACATATTCAATGTCAAATTCGCTCAAGAGCATGACCCATTTAGCTAGTCTACCTGTGAGGGCAGCTTTGCTTAGGAGATATTTTAGTGGATCAATTTTAGCTACCAAATGAGTGGTATGAGCTAACATGTAGTGTCTCAGTTTCTATGATGCAAAGATCACAGCTAGACATGCCTTCTCTATCATTGAGTAGTTCTTCTCATAGGCCACTAAAGTTCTGCTGATATAGTAGATGGCTCTTTCTTTCTTGTTCTCATCATGCTGTGCTAGCAATGCCCCCAGTGATGTATCTGTTGTGGAGACATATAATATTAATGGCTTCCCATGAATAGGAGGCATTAAGATAAGAGGATTTGAGAGATAATTCTTGATATGGTTAAAGTTGTTCTTGCATTCTTCATTCCATGCAAAGGTCACACCTTTATGTAATGTTTTTTAAAAAGGCTGTGATATGTCCGCTAGCTATGATATGAATCTTCTGATAGATTGAACTCTACCTTGCAACATCCTCATTTGACTGATATTTGTGGGAGGTTGCATCTCTATTATAGCCTTGACCTTAGCTGGATCAACTTCAATGCCTTTCTTGGAGATGATGTATCCTAGGAGCTTTCTAGAAGTGACTCTTAAAGCACACTTTTTAGGATTTAGTCGAAGACTAAATTTTTCCATTCTGTCGAGGATCATACTCAAGTCTGTTAGATGTTCAGTTCTAATCATGGATTTTGCCAAGGTATCATCCACATAATCCTCCATTGTTTTATGCATCATATCATGAAAAATAGATGTCATTGCTCTTTGATATGTAGCTCCAGCATTTTTGAGTCTGAATGGCATAAGATTCCAACAGAAGGTTCCCCACGCACATGTGAAAGCTATTTTCTCTTGATCTTCTGGAGCAATTTTGATTTGGTTGTACCCAAAAAAGCCATCCATTAAGGAATACATTTCATAGCCCGCAGTCATGTCCACTATCATATCAATGTTAGGCAGTGGAAAATCATCCTTAGGGCATGCTCTGTTCACATCTCTAAAGTCTGTGCACACTTTGATTGAACCATCTGGTTTTGAAATAGGTACAATGTTAGAGATCCACTCAGCATAGTCTATGACACAGATGAATCTAGCTTTTAGGATTTTTTCTAGTTCTGCTTTGACTAAGAGTGCAACATGAGGATGCATCTTTCTCAATTTTTGCTTGATTGGTTTTACTCCAGGAGCAATGGATAGATGGTGCATAATGAGATTGGGATCCAATCCTGGCATATCTAAATATTTCCATGCAAAATTGATCTTTTTTTCTGATAAGAATGTACTGAATTTCTATTTTTCTTCTTCTGATAGAGATTGTGCTATATGTACCAATTGTGGTTCCTCTGTTGTACCCAAATTGATGGATTGAGTTGGCTCTATCAGAACTGGAGATCTATCCTATAAATGACTCAGAAGGACATCAAATATCTCATCTACAGGCACCTCAGAGAGGTTTTCACCTTCAGATACATCTTTTCTTTTTACTTTTGTCGGTTCTGAGACTGGCACAAAGTGGTTTTCACCCTCAGAACTCTTTTTCTTTTTCTTTTTACTCTTGTTTTTCTGACTAAGATATTTGATGTCCGACTCGGTCATGCTGACGCTCGGTTCACTGATGGAAGTACACATAGGCTCAACTACATTGAGGTAGCAGGCAAGGGAATAGTCATTCAGGAAGGTATAAATACCATGGTTTGAGTTTGTGGAAGTTTGGTCGAAAAGATCAGGGTGTTGGATAGTCAAAGCGGGAAAGGTTTGGGATATGGTGTTCACAGATGTGGATATGTCATCATTGGTCCTAACTTGACGCTCAAGTTCAAAGGTGATATTACAACTCAAAATGTTCAATTCGTGAATAGGCTCAACATCATCATGGGAGTCCTCTTCAGCCATAGGTGGATCAGACATGTTAAGTTCATTGTTTTGCTCTAGACCTACGTTGGGTTGAGATACATATTGGTGAATAACATCAATATATTTCTCTGTTATAGGCTCATCTTCTTCTGGAATGGCACCCCATTCATAGTCATTTGACTCAGCTTCTGATTCAAGATCTCTAGGAAATCTTAGAAAATGTGTGAAATCAGGATGAATACCCCAAGAAGGATTACCCTCAGTCTCTGACTTGAATTCATATTCATGGGAATCAGTGTCAGAATAACTATCCCCTTCTTCTTGATTAGTTTGATTGCCTTCGAGATTAGTTGGTTCTTGTGGTGCAACCATCTCTTGCGCTATAGTAGGTTCTTGTGTTTCTACTACATTAATTCTTCTGATAGGATCATCTTTATCATCAAGAAGATCTTTGATCCCCTTAGGCAATTTTTCATAAGGGATGAGTTCTGAACTATCTGAATCATCATCAGAGGGTTCTATTTCTTCTTTCTTAAGAAGGGGTTCTTCTGGTGCAATTTGTTCTATGACATGAGAACAACCACCTTTGAGATGATAAGGTCTCTTTGTAAAGCCTAAGCCACCAGTATCTTTGTTGGCTCTACCAATATGTGAAATGGGTGTCACAAGACCCTTTCCTCTGATTCCTAGAGGTCCTTGACCGGAATATCCCATCTTGGCTATCAATTTGTTTCCTAGACCATATGAATTAGAAGGGATTGTAGGTGCTATAGATTCACTAGGTTGAACAATTTTAGATTCAGAATCCTCTTTATATAGCCATGCCAGCACCGCTTCATCCTCTTCAAATTCTTGTTTGGATACTTGCTCCGCCACAAAATTTCTTTTGTATGCTTCCATAGGTTCCTTAGGTTCTGATTTAGACTGCTTCAAGGATTGTCCATATGACTTAGGTGAGATTGGGAGAAATGTTAGAGACAAGACTGGCTCTATAGTGTATTCTCCCATCCCATTTTCTTTGATATTGATCTCTTTAGCAATGTCTTCCATTTTAGATGTGGAAGCCACATTTTTTTGCTTGATGGAAGATTCTCTGTTATTGGGAACAAGCTTATCGACACTTTCCTTCAATGTATTGCAAGTTGTACTCAGATCTGCTGGGATAGTAACCTCCACTCCTTCATAGGGAAATTTCAAGCATTGATGGTACATAGAAGGAATAGCTTACATTTCATGTATCCAGGGGCTCCCTAGAAGGATATTGTAAGCCAATGGTAGATCAAGCACCTGACATGTGGTATCTTTGATGACTGGACCCACCCGGATATGTAAGACAATGGTGCCTTTAGAAGCTCTTTCTTGTTCATCATAGGCTTTTATGGTGATCTTCTTTCGAGGATCAATAGCCATCTCTGAGAATCCCAACTGTGTGATTAAGTTGTAAGAACAAATGTTGAGGCCTGCGCTCCCATCTATCAACACATGTTTGACTCGACGATTCTAGATCAAGACTTCTATGTGTAAGGGCTGATTATGTGGGTGACTTAGGGAGTTGTCATCTTCCTCTAAAAAGGAGATATATTGCGGAGATGTTAGATGACCAACCATAGTTTGGAACCTGTTTAGATCTAGATCATCAGGAACATTAGAGCCGAGCAAAGCTTTGTCTAGGATATCTCTGTGAGCTGGAGATATTCAAAGTAACTCAAACATAGAGATTTTGGCATTGGTATGCTGGAGTTGTTGGATGATGCTATAAGATGTAGGTCTTGTATCCTTTGGATTGGAAGATTTTAAGGCAGCCTTCTGTTTAGAAGCAGATGTGAGATTGAAAGGTATCTTAGGGACATTAGATGAACTTGGTGTTTGTCCTTTCAGATGAGTCTGAGCTTGTGATCTGGTAACCACATTAGCTGAGGAATGATTTTTGTCTCTTCATACAATCATGATGACATTGCAGCTCTTAGAGAGACATGGTTCAACCATATTGATGACAACATTGTTTCCAGGGTAGGCATAGTTGACTTTTTCCCCCATGTTAGGCTGAGAAGTGGAAACTCCCTTGCCATGTTGTGGAAACAGTTTCATAAATGCTGTGTGATCATTATTGCTGGTAGGATTATTGATCGTGATGTCCCCTTGATCTATCAAGTCTTGAATGGTATGCTTCAAGTGGAATCATCCATTAGTTCTATGGCCTTTAGTCCGATGGAAAGCACATAATTCATTATCTTTCCACCAATATGGTTTTGGATCCGGATCAGGGTTTTGGATTGGTGGTAAAGAGATCATGTTATCAGCTATAAGGGTTCTCAGGGCAGATTCCAAAGATTCTCCCAGGGGAGTAAACTTTCATTTATTATCCCATCATTTGAATGGCTTCTTTGGAGATGGTTCAACAGATTTTTGCTTTGAAGCTTCAATGGCTTTGGTGGCAAGGGTGAGATTGTAGGCTGGTGCCTTTGATGGGGTGTGGATAGTGTTAAAAACACCATCAGAGATGATACCTTTATTTCTATTCCAACTTTTGTTTTTATCTTTTGAGCTAGATCCAGATTCAGACTTGTCCTTTTGAAGTGTGATTTCTCCTTTCTTGACAAGTACTTTCTCAATCTTGATTGCATTATCCACCATTTTATCAAAAGATACATGATCTTGCATTTGTAATGGATAGTTGAGCTCTGGAACAAGGTTATTGATAAAGATTTCAAGTTTCTCCATTTCGGGAATTGGTCTAGCATATAGAGAAAACTTCTTTCACCACCTCTTGAGAAAAGTTAGGAATGATTCCCCTGGATATTGCTTGAGGTTACATATATCGATCATGGTAATCAGATGTTGAATATTGTAGGAATATTGTTGATAAAACAATTTAATCAATTCCTCAAAAGTTTTGATCGTAGAAGGTAATCTTGAAAACCACTGAATGGATGCTCCTCCCAAGGATCTAGGAAAAAGATGCATTAGATAAGTTGGTTCATGTATGAATTCCATGGATTGCGTATAGAACTCTCTGACATGATCTTGAGGATCAAAGTGTCCATCATATTTGTCGTACTTTGGAATCTCCACTCTTTTTGGGAATGGTGGCATATATAAGTTTTTGTCGAATGGGAAAGGACAAAGGGCCTCCATGGAGAATTCCTTGGGTTCCTTCTCCTTCTTAAGATTGTTAAATTTGACTTGTATAGCATGCATCTATTTTGTCATAGCTGTGAGTGGAGTTTCTTCCTCATATGTGATTATATCATCAACGTTAAAGTTGGGAGGAAGCTAAGCCCCTTCCTGGGCTAATTGTAAAAAGTATGCCTCTCTATCCACTTTCAAGAAATGCCTCATCATTCTCTTGAATTCATCATCATTCTGACATCGATGGATTTCAGAGGGCGTAGGTTCTTGGTCGGCATTATGTTGAGAATGGTGTCCTTGGGACCCTCCTCCTAGAGAACCATGGTTTGTCCCTGCTTGAGACATGATAGGAGTTTTTGGGCTCCCTGGAGTAGATTGAGGAGGAGTTTGTTGATTACCTTTGTGAGTTGATAGAGGAGGTATGTAACCAGTTTTCAATTGAAAGTTACCGAGACCGTCGTCTTCATAGATACCTAACTTGATGAGTTGTTCAAGAGTTGGACCCAGGGTATTGGTCAAAAGTAAGTTCTGAGATGTTTCTTCTGATTTCTTGTGTGAAGAAGCTCTGGTCTCCACCATTAACTTTGAATGAAATAGAAGAAAAGGACAAAGACAACTGAAGAACAATTTGATTCAAGAAAATTGGATGACGCAACCTTGTCAAGATTATGATAGTTTTGAAGATCTGATGAGATGTGGGTGAAGGAACTGTACCTTGGATGTATGGGATAGATCACCCAAAAGATAGCAGACATGAGTTCTCAACACTTAGTCTATTTTTGAAGATTGATTGAAGATTGATAGTTATGACAAGGTTTTGACATGAGATAAAAGGGACTCAAATTGATCAAATAGAAGACTAGATCGGATTCAAAAGATCACTCTTGGAAAATGGTAGAATGCTCAATAGCTACTGCTTTGTTCCTGACACAATGATATTTTTGACAGATTCTGGAATTAGGCTGGAAACATTGGATATCTTGCAATGTGACAATTTTTGACAACTCTCTCAAATTTTCCCAAATGACACTCTGTAGACTCGTACGACACTGGGTAGTCTATGAAACGACAGTTGCTAAACTCGTATGATAGTTGGGTAGCAATGAAATGACAGTTGACAAAACTCGTACGACTTTTGACTTCCTGAAATGACTTTTGACTCCACAAAAGATTTTATGTCAATTTTTGCAAAATTTAAGGTCTTCAGTTTTTGGATTGTTTGCAAATTGTACTGTCTAGATTTTGAAGGTTATACCAGATTTGATCATTTTTTATAGCCAAGTAGATAAACAAGCACGCAGAATAGCAAGCAAGTGATTCCAAGCATGTCTGAAAACAATGAACAAGGGTAAAAGCAACCTTGTGCATGAACAATCAAGTGACCAAATTGTGCTAATCCCTGAGAGTACTAATTGTGTATGTTCTGAAAAGTTTTTCAATAACACACATATACCTAAGAATGAAAAATTGGCCTCTCTAGGGTTTTTAGTAATGGTTTGACTCTACAACTTTTATGATTCAAAGGGGTGAACTCCAATCCCAGTGCACCAAGGTTTTGACACAGTCCGAGAACTTAATCTTCAAGAGCTGCTAGGGAGATCTGACAACCCAACAATGAACCATACCCGTGGAGATTTCTTCCACAAGGACATTTATATAGCGGCTGTCACTACCATGGTGAAAATGGCTATTACCGCTTGAGGTTCTGTCAACGCAGTTTGCCCTGTGAAGGGATCATCCGCTACGGTTAACCCTCTCTAAAGGTGACTCATAGATTTATACCACAAGGGGACTTGGCTCCAGATCCAAGGTTTTTGACACCTTTTCACTTTTAACCCAAACAAAGCAAGCAGATTAATTCGACACGCTAAGACAAAGTTTTGTTCCACCAAGGTCTGTGATATCAACTCCACGTGATCTATCAACCTCTCCGGGGAGAGAATGTATCAATCAATAAGAGAAGATGCACTAACCAATTTTGATTCACCAAAGTTCGTGATATCAACCCCACGTGATCTATCAACCTCTCTAAAGAGAGAATGTGTCGATCAATAAGAGAAGACTCACTAACGAAGTTGAATGTGAAACGCACTAAGTATCCTCCCTACCTACAAGGATTCTGTCATCAAGAAAGATTTCTCTAAGAATCTAATCTCTCAAGAATCACGAATAGTGTTCATAGGGCCTAATTACTATGTGAGCACAAATATATTCTTGAAAGCAAATCTACCAAAAGTACCCAAAAAGCAGAAAGAGGAACACTTAACACTTAAAGAGAATATGAGATGAGTCCACAAGGTGGAACACTTAACACCTCACACAAGCTAAAAATGAGTCCCCAACTTAGAAAACAAGTGAGTTCCTAAAAGCACAAAAGGGTTGCCAAGTAGAACACTTAACGCTTCTGTCCTGTTGACCCCTCCCCTTTATGGCACTGAGATTGCAACCACGGAGTAGAAATGAGGGGCCAGTGGATTAGCGAGTCCAATAACCCAAGATAGAAATCAAGATCAATCACAAGTATTCTAAGACTACTTCATGAATCCTTAAGGGGTCACAACCTAGTATCAATTATCCAAGTGTGTAGAAATAGATAAAAGCATGAAAAGATGCACACAAGCCAAACACATAAGAGATTTATTTTAGGATCCAAATTGAAATATTATCAGCTTGAGAAGAATACCTTAGGTCCAACGCTCTGCAATCCATAATTTAGCACACGTCTGAAAGTACAAAATAAAGACCAATCAACAACAAATTGTAAGTGTTAGAAATCAATAATCTGAAAGTACAAATCTGCAAATTATGTGTCTTTGTAGCAAAATCTCGCGCGAGGCAGAATGCGGTCCCACGCGAGGAAACACTGTCTCGCGCGATGAAGAATGAAGTCTCACGCGAGGGAGTACTATCTTGCGCGATGAAGGATGAAGTCTCGCATGAGGAAGTACAATCTCGTGTGGCAAAAATATGAAGCCTCACGTGAGGAAGTGGAGTCTCACGCGATAAAAGATAAAGTCTCGCACGAGGAACTACAGTCTCGCGAGAGAAAGTGAGTTTTTTTTGTGCACAAAAATGATACCAGTGAAATTTCGCGCGACACAAAAAGAAATCTCGCGCGATGCAAGTGAAATCTCACACGAGAATTCATACAGAGATGTACGGAAGTACGAATAGAATGATAAAAATCACTGTGTATGGACAACTTTGATAGAAAAAGTGCCAATTTTTTTTTTCTTTTTTGTAGGCAAAAAAGAAACAAAAAATAAAGTCCTACAGAGTATACCAGAACCCTTGAAATGTGTATGCTCAAAAGATAGAAAATTGATAGAAATGAAGGGAAACCCGTTTCAGGGCCCCACGGTGGGTGCCAGAAATGTGTGTGTGAAAATTGTACCTGATCTGTAGACACAACACTCAGTAAAACATTAGAGGTTAGTGATAATCAAAATCGTGCAAAATTGAAAGCTATCTAACCAAGCGATTTACTGCCTTCTAATAGGTGCGAGATTGATGTTCTTAGATTGTAATCGAGATCAGTGACCTAGACGAAACCTAAATGAAGGATTTGAATGAAAAAGATCGATATGAAATTGATTGCAATTAAGCTATTTTTTTGATATTTTCTATGCAATAAGAATGATAAACTGATATGCTATGAATGCTATTGGAAACTGATATGAAATGAATGCTAAATGATCTAACAATGAAGATTCTAACAATGATATGAAAGCTATGAAATTCTATGCTAAGATATAAAAACTATGCAATTGAAATTGATCTCACAAAGCTTTGAATTTGCAAGTTGATTCCTCAGCCTCCAATTCTCCAGTGTGATTGTGCAGAAATATGAGATGAATTATGAAGAGCTAAAGCCTTTAATTTATAGAAATCCAGGGCTTTGGAGGTGCATGGATAAAAGCCATAAATCACTCAAATAACTCAGCTTGATTTTTGAGTTATCTGATAATAACAGATAATTAAGTCACAAAAACATGCAAAAGCTAAGTTTTAACTCAAATTAGAGTTTAGTTTTAATTGATAATTGATAGTTGTTTGCTTTTATGATTGTGCATGTTTTATTTATGAATTAATTTAATAATAAAGTGATTTATGCTCAACTTAACTGATTTTTGAAATAAAATAATTAATTTATGGGTTAATTAACTATTTTATCAAACTTTTATTAAAAATTATATTATTAAATAATGACAACATGCTTTAATTAATTAAATAAGAATTTAATCAATTAAAGATAGGAATTTTGATTTATTGTCAAAATTAAATAATACAATTAATAATAGATAGAATTAAATTTAATTACACAATTAAGTGGCAAGATATTAAATCTAATTAATTAAATATGAAAATATTCAATTAATCAAACTTTAGGATAAATGTGATTCATTGCCAAATAATTATAAAATTAAAGATAATTATGATGATTAGGAATATTGCTAGGAATATTCCCCGATGTAGAATTTAAGATAATCAATTATGATTCGATGATGTTTAGATGTGCCTTAGATTAGGACTTTGATGTCGATTTCATTCAAATTGAAGATGTAGGAGATTAATGAACTTATAGCCCATTTTTGGGGTATTACACTAGCAGATTCAACAGGGTACAATGAATCATCACCAAGAGAGAGAAGTAGGAGGGGACACAAATCTGCATACTGTTGAGAAAGAATATATCATAGCATGAACATGATTAAAATATGTATTGTGAACCAGATAATAAAGGGGCTATAGTTGGTAAAGATCTAAAGTATGGCATATCATCATATGAAACATTAATTAATAATGCATGTGCCAGGAAAGATAAGCACGGGCTACAACAAGCTGATCAAATAAACACATGCTTCTATCAAAATGGGCTTTATAATCATGCCAATCATGCCAAAAAATGATCAATAGTCATAGAAAATAAGACTATGATGCTTCAAAGAAGTAACAGATACACAATGAACAAGTTTTTGTGGGCTATTGAATCTGTATCAATACAATAAGAAAGGATCAAGAAAGAACACAGGCTGGCATGAGCTCCAAGACATGAATGTAAAAGTTACCAGAGGATACCAAGATTCTAGTGCTCGGGCCCTCAATTTCAACAGGGGCATCTCAAAATAAAATGAGAACATATATACAGCCCACGGTTAAGCCTCAAGCAATGAGCATGAAGGAAACAGAAAAAAACAAGGATTTGATACCAGCAAACAACATGTTCATGCATGGAGACCAAGCTCGCACATACTAAGATCAAGTATAATAAAAATACAACACATGATCCTAATATTATCCAACAGCTACCATAATATCTAGCACAATTCCTTTGATTCACGGTATCAAAGCATGACATAGGATCAATAAACATGGCACCATTGAATGATTACTGATAGTCATGGAATAACAATGAAATGATGGAGAAGCTCACGGGCTTGATAGACTATGAGTCAACATGCTAGGCTTGCAGGCTCATAGTCTATCAAGTCAATCTAGTTCACTGGCATCAACAAAAAAACAAAATATGATGCACTTTCCTCAAATTCAAAGACAACAAGCACTATGAATGTGGTGTCATTACTTGGTTCAAACAATAAGACATGATGCCCTCAATGTCATGAATTCAAGATCAAGCCATGCTAGGCTCACAGGCTATGTCGTAATGAGTTTTTGCAAACAACAGATCGTATAGTCAATAAAGCTAGGAGTCCATGAATGGGGAAAATATGCAACAATCACACATGGCCCAATAGGTAGCCGATAAGAACATAGCAAACTCAGTTTTCTCAAAGGAGAAGAAAATATCAAAAGGTTAAATGGCAATAGAGCTCATGCAATAACAATATAATTTGAAGGAACAACATGTTTATTCCAAACATTTAGCAATGCACATAACCTATGGTCCATATAAATACAAAATGAACTCGTAAGGACACGACATAAAGAAATGAATACAATGGTGAGTGGCAACACGTAGAATATATGCTGGGCCAAAAGTAATACACTGACAGCATGCCAATGGTTAAATGCATGCAAAGGTGTGCATCTCTCACGAGCCCTAGGTTACAACCAGTGAGCTTGAGCCCTCAATCTCAACAAGGCATTTCAAAATATAACGACAGCATATAGTTTTAGTTCATGGTTAAGCCTCAATGCAATAGAAAAATGCAAGGAGGCAGTAATGTGGTAACATGAGAGAGCATTAATGAAACTTGAAGTAAAATGGACCTCCACAAACATGAAATGAAGTGATCAAGTTCACGGGACCAGTCACCGTGAAAGCAATAGCAGGCTCAACCCTCATTAGCAAATGTTTCCCTTAGTGGAAGAGGGTCAAACTAGTAAATTAGGATGGTGCCATAGTTGGGATATGTATAAAAGCAGAGCATCAAAGTCAATGGAATTGAATTCAAAGGAGATGACTAAATAGCGAAGACAACACCATCTATGTCAAAACTCACAGGCTCCACAAGATGGATAAGTTATGACATTTTAAAACACAGAGCATTGCAATAAAATAACAAATAATGCATACACCCTAGCCCACAGGAAGAGCACGGGCCTGGAATCATTTCAAAACCAAGCATAATAATGACAGTAAGCATCGATAGCAGGACAGTAATGCCCTCAGCCTCAGTTAAGACATAGTCAGATGATGCCCTAGTTTTAAAAAAGATGAAATACAAAAACATATGCCATTACAATGATCAATATACAGAGTTAAAAGCTGCCAGTGCCTTGGCAACACATATTTATCAAGCATTAACAACAAGAAAACATGGAAGCCATGCCCTAGTCTCATACATTTCCATAGAGAAGCCGTGCCAAATGAGTACATAAAAGAATGTAAAGCAAGACAATGAACTCATAACACTCTTAATATGCAGAGGGATAATTTATAAATGAGAAACAGTAAATTCAAAAGGGCCAATACAAAGTAGCAAGCAAATCAAATGCAGAGATTCACACACAGAGTGATGCCAGTGCTCAAAATCAAAATGAAGAGTAAAAATGCCAAGTATAACGCCTACCTTGACAATGTAATGTTGAGAGGGGAAGGTGCCAGATGTTTCCCAAATTAAACCCAAGGATCCATCATAGAGGTGCCAGTGGAAATAGCAACATGCCAGGTGCCGAGAGGAAGGGTTTTGATGCTAGCTGCTTCCCATTTTTGAAAAGGGGGTTTTGTTAATAATGCATTTTTCCATTTCTCCCCTTTCTTTTAGGGTTGAGGATTTCATTTTTTCCATGAATTCTTGCAACATTGGATTTTATGTAAATATATTATTAAATGTGCTTTCCCCATTTTTGGGTCGAGGGTCATTTATTAATTTAGGGTATTTAAGGTATTTAAATCCATGTTTTGTTTTTTAGGCATAGGTGGATTTTTTGAAATGTAATTGTTTTAAAATGTGTTTCCCCATTTTTGGGTTGAGATCATTTTAAAGTGTAATTAAATCCATTTTGGTCTTAGTGGGATGGGAATTTGAATATGAAGTCATTGGAGATTATTAATGTAAATTCTGGTGATTGTGTTTTTATAAATCATCATCAGAATATTTTATTACATGACTTAGGGGGGTAGAGTGGTCTTCTTTTGACCATCTTTTTTTAGGTTCCCACTTTCTCCGCTACCCCTAAAAACTCAGGAATTTGGCATATGAGTTTATGAGGCAACCTCATGGGTCTATTTTGAGATCTTTTCCATTCTTAGGAAGTTATGGGATTTGAATGCAGATTCATAGGTTTTAGTTATATACCTCTCACTTTTAGTGATGGAGGTTAGCTCTTCATTCTATTCTCTTTGATATGAGTGTTTTAGCTCTGAGAGACACATCATGTACTTAGTTTCTTTTTAGAAATAAAATTGATCCTTCTTATTTCCCTATAATTTTAGAATTTTTCTTTTGAATCTCATGTAGGATTACCATGATGTTCTTGTATCCTTAATCTGCATGTTGATCCAGTTGAATTTTCAAGAATTTAGCTTAACACTATAGTGTTGATTCATGTGCAAACTAAAAAGATCAGAATTATGGAATCATCTTCCCTTCTCTTTGTTTCAAGTACCCTATTTTCCTAAGGAGTTTAAGGCAGTAGAATCAAGTTGTGAAGTTTAGTTTTGTTTTGCTGTTGCAGTAAGCTTAATTCAGTTGTGAATATTCTTTCAAATTCAGTGGATCACCTTGTTTTCAAATTAGTTTCAATTATTTTCTTTGCACTCTCTCCCTTTCCTTCTAAAAGTTAGTTAGTTTTAAGTTATCGAAAGGGAAGCAAACCCTTAATCCAGAGGTCTATTCTCAGATAGGTTACCCACAACCTGAGAATAGTCCCATGTTTCATAGGATTGTTGGGTTTTAACACTTAGTGAATTGGGTGCAATCCTTAGTGACAACAAAGATGTTGCATGAAGATGTGAAACATAAGTTGGAGAAAAGTAATAAAAAATAAAAAGACATAATTGATAGATCTAGAAGACATAAGACTTTTGTAGTCGGTGATGAAGTAATGGTTCATTTGAAGAAAGTTAGATTTTGTGTTAGAACATATGGGAAGTTGAAAATGAAGAAGTTTGGTCCTTGAAAATTTTTGAGGAAATTTGACAGTGGAAATGCTTATGAGATTGAGTTACTTGATGACATGGATATATCACCTATATTCAACATTTCTGATTTGTATGAGTACCATGAGTTAGATGAAGAAATGATAGTACCGAATGATTATCCTAAGAAAAATATAGAAGAAGTTCAATAGATTTTGGAACAAAGAGTTGGCAGAAGTACAAGAAGAAAATAGTATATGGAATATCTGGTAAAGTGGAAGAATAAACCAATTGAAGATAGTTCATGGATTTCACAATCTGAGTTGTATTCAGCTCAAATTGTACCTGCTTCATGATTTGGAGAATCATTTCAAATTACCCTAGGTGTCTGATGTAGGAGAATACTGGGTCCTTGGAAATACTGTGTCACCAAAAACATGTTTGAGTTTTACTGTGTTGCTTGGTTTCTTCTTTGACCAAGTTGGCTTGGAAGTTGCTCAGTTTCCTTTGTTAACTAAGTTGGTCAGTTATCTCTCTAGCGCTTGGTTAATTCCCTGGCACTTGGTGATGCTTGTCTGGTGCTCGGTTATCCTTTCTTATCGAGTGATTTTTTTAGTTTCCCGTTGAGGCTGACTTGTGTAATTAATTGGTCATGGATTTAATTCTGGTATCTATTATTGGGAAGCATGTGGACCTATATTTGGTTATTCCTTCCATTAATGGTGGATCTGAATGCTAACTTGTTTGGTAGCCTCTTATATATATATTGTAATCTTTGGTTGTAGTTTTAGGACATCAATTTAGGACATCAGTAGTAGAAGTTAGAAGATTGAAGATATTTTCAAACCTTGCATGTTGGAGGACTTCTGTACTTGAATTATAATATCTAGCCCTAACTGGGAAGGTGTTACATCCCGACATGTATGAATCAATCTGATGAAATAATAAGAAGTTGATCTTCCTTCTCTCTCTCTCTCACTTGTGTGTTTGTTTCTTCCACGTGTGATCTCTGCAAGGTGAATCTGGTTAGGGTGTTCCTTTGGCCCCTCTCCTCATCCTCCCTTACATCAGGAAGTCCCTAAGACATTTTTGATTCTCACTTAGTTTGTCCATAAGGAATATTTTAACTCTGTGTGCCAATCCCAAGGACTGTCATCTAAAAGGTGTTTGATTACTATCATCAAGTTCTTGTTTGTAGATTCTACAACTCTATAACTCCATTGCCCTGTGGATAATAATTGGAGAAGAATTTAATGATTACCTAATTTTCAAAATCCTATTATGTAAGGGATGTAGATGAAAAGGAAGGCACATTATCACATACTAGAAAGAAAGACATGCCAAACTGTGTTACGATATACTCCTCTAAAAATATGGTTATCACTTCGGTGGTGCATCTTTAGGACTTGAGCTTCTATCCATCATGTGTAGTAGTCTATTGCTGTCAAAATGTACCTAACCTTCTTAAGATGGGGGGGTAATCATTCCAACAAAATCTAGGGCTCATTGGGAAATTGGACATACCTCATAGACTGACTGCAAAGGCATAGCAAGATACCTTTTGTGGGCAACACTAGTTTGACATACAAGACACAAATGCACATGTTAGTTTGTAACTTTGAACAAAGTTGGACAATAATATTTGGATCTTAATATTTGGTGTGTAATGGCTTTAGCAAACCCATGGTTCGTTCCATATTTATCATGGAACTTAGTAAGGACTTGTTTGGCTTCTATCCGGTCCAGACATCTCAAGTACAACCCATCATAGTTGCACTTGTAGAGATTCCCATTTTTCAACATGTAGGAGCTACTCTTAATATTTAGGCCCTTTCTTTGGGAACCATTTAGTCCTTTGGGGCATTAGTTTTGGAGAAGGTAATAAACTATATCATGGTACCAAATGTCATTTATAATGCCCTGATCAATGTACGCCTGACATACCAAACCTTGCCCCATCTCAACTATCATTTTTGTTAGACCTTGGCCTCTTACCAACTTCATCAAGACCAAACTCCTATAGAATATCCATCCATTTAACTCTTTGTTCACCTAATTCATTTTGAATTAGAAGGGATTTAACTACAGGATTAGGAACAATGGCTATAACTTTTCTACTGAGGATGTAATGCCTGAACTTCTTGATGTCTTTTACCAGAGAAAGTGATTGTTTGTTGGTGCAGGAGAACCTAGACAATCCTCAAAGCCCTTAAGTT
Source organism: Chamaecyparis obtusa (assembly GCA_027943335.1). Classification (NCBI taxonomy): domain Eukaryota; kingdom Viridiplantae; phylum Streptophyta; class Pinopsida; order Cupressales; family Cupressaceae; genus Chamaecyparis; species Chamaecyparis obtusa. The sequence goes on along the minus strand of BSBK01009445.1, from coordinate 473,157 downwards.
TTGGCTTGTATCTAACATTAGCCAAGTCAGAGTTGTGAGTTTTCTTTGAGGCCTTAGTAGGTCATGTGGACTAGGTGAGTTAGTGTTAGAACTAAGGTCACCAATTAGTCATTGTTAGTTGTTTTCGTTAGCTTAGGCTTAGAAGTCTAAAGTTGGGATTTGAGTTATTAATGTTTCCTAAAAACATGAGGCATGTAAAGAAGATGATTTAAGGTCATTAATGGTGTTAGTTCATCAAACCACATAGCATAGAGGCCCTATATTCTAGTTGGCCTAATGAATGTAAAAGATGCCAAAAGGTTTCATGACAACATTGGCAATTTATTGCAAATGTTCCATGCAATTCGACAACATTGGATTCTCTAAAAGATAGGAGTGGGAAATCAACTAAAATGGCCTAAAAAGATGGAGTAAGACTCTCTCAGGCTTGAATGTCGAGATAGAGAGGATTGTAATCAAGTTGTTTTGGTAAGCAAGCAAGGCGAGTTCCTGTATACAGTGCATAATCTATTGTTCTTTCATGTTTATAGTATTGTAATGGATTAAAGCTTGAGAGTTAGTTTTGGATTTAAGTAGAATAGGATGTTTTAATAATTTTATCTTCATAGTTTTAGTCATTTTGAGTTAATCTTCTAGTTGAGAGAAAATAAGTTTGAATTAGACTATCTGTTGGTTTCATTTAGCCTATTTTTGCTTTCATGGCTCCCACTTGAGATTCAAACCTTGAAACCTCAAAAAGGTGGATGAATCTTGTAGTGGAGCCTTTGTACATAATTTATATAAAGTTAGGAGTCCTGAGGAGTCGAGTTTCTATTTCTAATGTCAAGCCCTAGGCGAGCTTAGTGTGCCCGGTTAGAGGTTTAATAGTGAAGAATTGAAGATTGCATGCAAGGGAAAGAAGTACAATACAAAATAGTCATGGTTCCAAAAGACATATGAAGATATCATGTCATGTTAGAAGGATTGAGAACTTATCAATCCATTTGGTTATGATTTGAGCTAGAAATCAGTATAGTCCTAAAAACTAGGCCTTTTAGGCCTATTTGACATATATTGTAGGAAGCCTGTATACAGATGCCCTAGAGACCCAAAACCTTTTGAATCTTTTAAAATTCCCAAAAGGGTACTCAAATGTGGAATTTTTTTTGTAGGTCTTTTAGGAATTTTGGACAAGAAATGAAGAAAGGACCCTATCAAGGGCTACAAGGAATTAACCCTAATTAGGCCTCCTCAAGGCTAGATCTTGAACCCGATAGGAAAGGGCTTGGAGATCCTTCAAAATAGATCCAAATGGAAGTATATGGAATTTTTTCAAGGTTTTTGATGCCTCTATAATCATTTTGGAAGTTTGTGAGAGAATGGCACTTGGAGTCTTCTAAGTGTAGGAGAGAGCATTGGAGTAACTTTAAGGTGATTGTCCTTCAAGATTAATCACAAAGAATTTAAATCTTAGAGAAGAGTTTGCAAGGTTTTAGTTAATCATATAAGCCTATTGAGATCCTAGAGGAGAGTAGGATCCTTGAAGAAGACAAGCAAGGTCTTCTTAGTACTTGTGCAAGCACACCAAGAAGCACATACACCATTTGTCCAGGTTTTCATATTTGAGCTCAACAATTTTTAGAGGAAAAATCATGAAAGCTATCAGTTTATCATCCTCTTCATTCTTATTTTGTGTAAAAATTCCCACACATGAATGTTCAGAGGTGAATGATTAGACCTTAAATGATAGAGTGTAATCTAGAGTAACCAAAACTGGAGCAATAACGATGGATGTTTTAATCTCTTCAAAGGATTCCTTAACTAGAGTACTCCATTCAATCTTGGCCTCTTTTTTCAACATGTTGTTTAATGGATAGACTATTTCTACAAACCCACTAATGAATTTCCTGACAAAATTGATCTTTCCAAAAAAAGACTTCAATTCCTTCCTACTGTTACGTGTGACCAAGTTAAGGATAGCTTCAATTCTTTCAGGATCTATAGAGATCCCAATTTTTGATATGATGTGTCCCAAAAATTATCCTTGGTTTGTGCCAAAGACACATTTCTTAGGATTTAGCAATATTCCATATCTTCGACATCTTTTTAAAACTTTGCACAAATCATCGATATGGTTGGCCTGCTTTCTTGAAAATATGTTGAGGTCATCCATGTATATAATAATGCAATGTTTTAATGAGGCCTTTAAATTCCTTGTGAATTTCATGTTGGAAAGTATCTCTAGCATTGATTAACCCAAATGACAAGTGGTGGTAAGAGAAAGTTCCCCATTTGGTAGTGAATGGAGTCTTTAATCTGTCTTCTTCTTTCACCATGACTTGATTATATCCAGAATATCCGTTGATAAAGGACATCATTTGTGCACCATTTACTATCTACAACCCTTTTTTAAGGGATGACAGTGGGTAGTTGTACTTTTGAGATGATCTATTGAGATTGCAAAAATCTATGCATAACCCGACTTCTTCATTCTTCTTTCTTACAAGAACTAATTTTGCAGCCCAAGTTGAATGTCAGATGGGTAAAATTATCCTTGCATCAAGCATTTTTTGTATCTCTTTCTATATCATTGGCTTAATTACTAGATTGACCGGCCTTTGCCTCTGGCAGAAAGGTTTTTCACCTGGGTTCAGTGATATGTTATGTACAATAAAAGATGGGTCATAAGTTTTAAGGTCCTCATAGCTCCACACTATAACATATTTTTAATCTTTAAGCAATTGGACCATCTATTTATTCTATTTATCTATACCAATATTCCCAACATAGACCTCCCTTGGTTTTTCTTGGGTCCCCACATTATAGAGCTCACAATCATCACCGCCTACGGTTGGAGCCCTTCTTTTTTCTTGAGCAAATTCATCCTTGTCAAAAAATTATTTCCAAAGCCACCATTCCTTTAGGAATGGAATTGGTTTTAAAGTTTAGAATTCCTAGGTCATCAGGTTCCTCCATTCCTTCAATTTCTTCATCGATAGATTGTTTCTCAAAAACCCCAACATTCATGATGAAATTGTGTATTTGCTGATCATCTTGGAATACTTGAAAATTAGTGATGTTATCAAGAATTCCTAGAGCTACAATGAGTTCAACTAAGAATTTTTTCAATTTTGATCCTTCCATAGGATGTAGAGAGCTTGCTAACATTTCCAATGCATCGAGGACCGCATTCTTCCTTCTTGGGATGTTTTTGATGTTGAATGGATCAAAATCCTTAATAATTCCCAAACATGATTATGATATGATATCAACTTCTTGTCATTACAGGAGTACAAGCTACAGATTTGTCTAATTATTAGTTAGGAATCACCTCCCACCACCAAGGATTTGACTTTATTTTCATGTGCCATGAGAAGGCCTTGTACTAACTCCTTTTATTTTGCAACATTGTTAGTACAAAAGAATTATATCCTATAGGCAACGTAGTAAGAGCCACCTCAAGGATTAATCAACTTGATTGCTACTGCTACTCCTCATTTTCATTTGGAACCATTAAAACTCAACTTACAAACTTGATGACCATTGAAGGGTTAGGGTTTGAGTTGAGGTTCAGCCTAAAATTTGGGTATTGTTGATTTAGATTTAGATCTTGAAGAATCGTCTAATGATGTAGTAATGTCATTGGGATGAATCTTTTCAAATCTTGGATCTAAATTTCTATTCGCTACAATGGGAACCCATTTTTGTCTTTTGTTTCATCCTAGTTTTTCTCCATGAACCTTGAAATGGTGGTAAAAAACCATCATCTGAAGAACTCCATTCTTCTTTTATGGGACTCTCACCTTTGGGAACCAAATTTCCTTCCTTTACTTGAACATCTACCAAGGATTCTTCATAATGAGGGGAACCTCCATCTTTTGATGAGTCATTATTATATACTTTTTAATGTTCATCACTATTTCATGATGCTGGGATCTAGGTTGGTTTGATAGTTCAGGCTATTTGGTCCATTACTTGGGAAATGGCTTCTTGGAAGTCATGACACTAAAACTCATAATGCCTTTCTTTATGTAAGAGGCAATATCCTGGTAGCATCAATATATTTGGATCTACCTCTTTCCCAAGATATTTCATGTTCTTCATCATGTTGTTGATGAAACTTGAAGAATCTCCTCAGATATGGAAGGGTGTACTAATCCTTGCATGAGACTATTGTTGGGATCATCTCTCAATGATTTTAAATGTGAGGATTCCATCAAATCGGTATACCCCTAAATCAACCAGTGAGAGAAAAACCTCATTAGGAGCATTATAATCTATAATAATTATTTTCAACTTTGGTTCTGCATCAATTTTAATTTGGTTGTTTAGTCCCTTTTATGGTAGCCACAACTGTGTGAAGTCAGTGGAAAACCAACCCCTTAAGGACCTAGTCCATTCTCTATTGAGTAGCATACCATATGTCTCTGCAATGTCAACAATGTGTATGGCTATACAATCTTGTATCTATGGATCTATTGTTAACTAAATGTGAGCATCCTTCAGAACCCCAATGACTTTGACTTCTATTTTATACAATTGAATTACTACCTTGTTGGCTAGTTGAGGGTTCATTACTAGATTTTGGTAGATAGACAGAGGCACAACTTTACATGAAGCCCTAGAATCAATCAAATAGTTGTGTAAGTTTTATCCAAAAAAATTGAGACTTAGCAAGAATGGGGGTACTTCAACTCTATCTTTGAACATTGTTGGCATGGCTTCAACTGCATTAATGTTGGAGGTAGGATTTTTCACGTTATTACTGATCATACCTTTTTTAGAATGATCTAGTAATTTTATAAGTGATTCTCTTTATGTTGGACAACTCTGTAGTATGTCCTACATTAACATATTTGCCTTTACTTTTTTCAATTCTTCCAATGCGCTGTACTTTTCACTAGACCAAGTTGGGTTCCTTAGCATAGTGGATAGATTTTGTGGTGGCAGAGCACCAACATTCAAGCCCCTAGGAGGTGAGGGATTATTGTTTGCACATAGATCAAGAGGAGTTGATTGTAACCCTAGGGGAATACCGTTAGTTAACAATTCCCTCCTAGTTTTTAGATTATAGCTATTTTGATTTTTATTCTGGAATGCATGAATTTTTGAGTATTCTAGTTGACTTTGTTTGTGAAATGGGAACACAAATTTCTCATCTAGTACATAATTGTTAGAACTTTCTCTAGATTTTGGTTCATAATACTCAAACACCATGGCATTAAAATGTATTGAAGGGTTATCAAATCCTTGATTTTGATGATTTTCTGCCTCACTCCGAAGTCCATTATTACCCTGGTTAGCACCTACAATTCTTGCAAATTTAACATCAACAAAGTTGTAAGCATTATCATTATCAGTGGGTATACTCTAGTTATTGGGTCCTTGGTGTCCAAATTATTTATCCTGCAAGTTGTTTCCATAGTTATTATTGTTGTTGTAATTTTTGTAACTACGATTCTAGTTTGGTGAGTAAGGATTTGGGGCAGCAGCTGGTCATTGATAGTTTCCTTGTTTTTGAGTCGGGTTCAACTTCATCCTTGTGAATTCATTAGTTAATTGTGATAGTGTCTTTTTTACCACATCTAATTCATTCACTAGGTTGTTGTTAGCTTCATTTGGAATGACCACCCTTTGTTCACAAAGTGTAGCTTTATGGGAATCATACCTTGGGTATGTGATAGTAGGTGGTAGAGTATCAACATTTAGAGTTGGGATCAGACTGAACGTCGGGGTATTATGAGCCATTATATGGTTATTAAATATAAATAGAATGGGTATGGTAATATTTCCTAAAGGTGGCAGGGTTCCATAATTTCTACCAAATTTTTGATCCATTTGTTGTCTGAAGGTGATAGCCTCATTGCACACCTTCTCTAGAGTATCTGTGTCTACCGGAGGGAGCCTTTTAAAAAATATGGATGTCCAAGGATCCAGGGCTTGTGAATAGACTTATATAGCAGCCCCAATAGGTATTGTATAAGGAGATTCAAGTTTCTGATGCATCTTGTGGAAATGATGATTGAACATTGCAATCAGTTCATTGGGCTCCTTCCTTACTAAGATGAACTAATGGTGGATAGTAGTGGGATCAATGGATAACTTGAATTGGTTGAGGAACTTTGTCTCAAATTCATTCCAATTAGTAATGGATCCTCATGGAAAATTTAGTTACCAATTATACACAAACTCTCCCAGTGTGTAAGGGAATACATGAAAAACAACATCTTGATGTACAATCTTTGTGCGATTGCATATTTCTTTGAAGGCACAAATGTGTTCTTTCATTGTCCTAGACTCTTTGTAGATGAACTGTGGGCAAAATTTCTTAGGATTCTTAGGTAATTCATGGAGTTGGCCTTGTATGTTGAATGGATAACTCTGGGAATTTTTGAAGAAGGTCATCAGAGGTGGGGGTGGTACATTTGAAAATGGAGAAGAAAAAAGTCTAGCAGTGATGGATTGTAGTGGTAATGGTGGAGGAGGTAAAAGAGATTCTTGACGAGGAAGATTCCCCTTTTTATTCCCTTTATCACTTTGGGGTTTATGGAACTAGCTAAGCTCAAGGTATTATCCTATGTTAGGTGATTATCTAAGGATTCATTCAAATCTCTCTAGAGAGAAGGATCTGATGTTTTGTAGCCTCTCTTTTGAGGGACCTCCTTCTAGCACCACTTCTATTGAGCATCATTTCTACATGAGACAACGACTAGGAATTTGGAATGCAAATTACCCTCTTTGAAAGAATAATGAAATCACTCCCAAGGTTCCTTTTAGGTTGGGTCTAAACTATCTAGATAGCTCAATCAAATATAAATGTGAAACTATTCATGAGGAGGCCTTTTCTAGTTTGATCTTGGAGAGTATGAAAAAATAATCTTAAACAAACACTATCTTTTTTTTGTTATTTTCAATCTTTAAATGAAATGCAATTTCCTAGCATGCAATTTTAATTTAATCTATTATGACCAATTTATTAGAAAATGGGGAAGAGTAAGGTAACGAGAATTGAATAAAATTACAAAAAGTAAATCCCAATGGACATAAACCACCACTACAAAAACTTGTGAATTAAACTATCAAAAAAATAGAGGAAACCCACAAAACAAAGATTAGAATTACTCACAACCCTACCTTTGCAGATGGAATCATCAAAGAAAATTAACACAAATGTAGGATTTGTCAAAATTCATCAAATCATGAAGCTACTAAAAACATATGCACATATGAGACAAATTTGTCTGGAAGGCATCGATGAACAATTTTCCCAATAATTCATCACAACAAGGTAATGCAACAATGATAAATAGTAGACTAAAAGATTCATAGATTAGAATCACCATACACTCAATTGGCTTTTTGAAATAAAAAAATTATGAGCAAACACACATTCAAGAATTTTGAAAAGATAGCAGAAAAATTCACACCATGATTGAAGCACCAATTGTAGATAGTTGTATTGAAAAATTCATCAACCTTAATTACATTTTTCTAATACAATTTATAGAACTTCACCTTTTTGAAAACAAGAAGCTCATAGCTAGGGTTTTTTGCTATGAAACAACTGAAAATAAATTTCTAAAATAAGGAAAAATAAAATAAACCTACTCCTAGGGAAGTTCTAAACCACCCAACATAGATCTAATCCATGTGCATTATTTTTACAAGAAGGAAACAACCTAATCCTGTCAAGAAAATAAGAGATCACATCTAGACTTCCATTGCTGATTAAACTGAAGTCTTCTTCAAAACTTGAAGTTCTTCCTTGGAATATTTGTCAAAACTCTCTATGATGATTACAACTGATTGATATCCTCAAAGTGATAAAAAAGACCCCAAACATGTGGGCAATCTAACCTAGAACTATCTCTTCAAGATAAAAACTCTTTGGTAAAATGGCCTAGAAATTTCAGACCTTGACCCTAACTCCAAAAAAGAGACAACCCAAAAATAGACTAAGTCAAACCTTATGACTCCTCAAAATTTTGGACTTTAAGTGTCAAAAGAATCCCTCACTACAAAATTTGACTAAGTCCAAAACTGAACACTTAGTCATCTGGAAGGATTTCTGGATGAGCCTTTCGAATCCTTTCCACTATCTTTTGTACTTCTTTGAAGTCCACCATTTGGATATTATCAAGTGTGTGTTATTGTTTCTCCCTAAAAGCAGCCAACTCAGCAACAAAATATTTAATCTCCTCTTCGCGACCCAACATATTCTACATATCCTCCTTTTGATAAAAGATTTTTTAGAGGTCTTCCTTCACTTTTATGCCACACAAAATTCCCACAAATTGTCATACACTGTTCTTTATTAGGTACATCATGTGGTCATTTTCATCATCATAAAGGTCAAGATCTATTCCCTCAAAGAATATTTGAATTTCCTTAACCATGGCCACTATTTCCTCCTATTTATTACTCACTTTATTTAGACAATTCTGATAAACTTTCAAAGCTCAAGCTGTCTTTTATCCATGTTTCAACATTATTGAGTTCGGACCCCTCATAAACCTTCACCATAATTTGGGAGCATTTCTTCCTTATTATTTTAAGGTTCTTAAGGACCTTTTTTCATTTCTCTATCTACCTCTCCAGTCCTTTCTCATCTCCCATCATATCCACCAATCTGGTGAGCTCCCAAAGAATGCCTTTGAATGGTCTCAAAATTTCTCAGATAGTTGCCCTCCCGAAATCGTCAAAATCTGGCTTCCAATCTGAACAATCTTCCAATCTGAACAATCTTGAATAAAAGAATGTGGAACATCTTTCAGTAAGTTAGGGGCATCCCTCTTATCTAGGAAAAACTATAATGAGGCTTTTGGATTATTCAAGTCAATGGGACATGTTGTTTTGAGAATGAATCTTTTCATAGTGTAGACATCAAAAACTGGGCAAGTGCTTAAAAATCATTCAAATGGCAAAATCTTATCAAAATGCTCTAATGCTCATCAAAATGGATCAAATCAATTTTTAAATGGACATTTATTAATCAAAATTGGACAAAATCATTAAAATTAGAGGAAAAATCAAATGATGATATTAAATAATTAAATACAAGCTTAGAGGGGTGAAAAACACTATATAATTGATTTTAATTAATTAATTGTATAGTTTTAAATCAAAAATCAAATTGAACCTATTCCCTTACATGGCTAATTTAATTAATTAATGGAATTTAATTAATCCTAATATCTTTCAACAACAATTTGAGAAACCAATGAGAATTGAGGAACAAAAGCACATGGATCACTCCAAAATAGGTGAATCTCAATCACCCATTTCAACTTTGAATCTCATCCACTTAAATTTGTCTTTTTGTCCAAACCTTTGAGACAAACATTTAAATTGTCCCCCCATTTAAAAACATTGCAAATTTTTTTACTCAACCAAGGCTAAATCATGATTAAATAACTCTACCCCCTACCCTTGGGATTTTACTATAAATAAGAGTCATTTTGAGAGCAATAATATACTAGAGAATTCATTTGCAAAGCATCATCATTATAGGCAATTTATGAGCAATTGAGAGCATTTGAGTTAGTCTTTGTATCATTTTGAGAGTTTGAGAGCTAGATTAAGCATTGTACTATCATTTTTCTCATTCTAGGATTGTCACTAGTAGAGAATAAGCTGAGAGCTCTACTTACCAAGCTTGGATAGAGAACCATGAGATGTCATGGATGTTAATTTCAATTCTTAACTTAAATTTGCATTGCATCTTCATAGAATTGTAGTTGATTATCCTAATTTCATGAAGGTGTTAAACATTCACACACAAATGGTGCCCACCGTGGGGCTTTGAGCCTCATCTTTATCATTTTTATCAAGTTTTATGTGTTTTTGTCTTCACTTTTATGTGGATTTTGTAGAAAATAGGAGAAGTGACGCCTATGACAAATTCAATGATGCTCCTGAGCATTCTGCCGATGCCTAATAGTAGTTGACTAACGCCTAAGTGATTCTTTCTCTTCTGTCTTTTATTCTTCTGACGCTTGTGAGATAAAGTGTTACACCGAAGAGCGTAAAGTGACGCCTGTGATTTGAGAATTAATACCTATCTGCTAAACTTTACCGCCTGTGATGACTTCTACTATGCAATTTACTGTGATGTGTCATGCCTAGTATTGTTTAATTGACGCTTAGTAGTTGTTATTTGCCACTTTGAATACTTTATCGTATGCAATTTTCTATACTTTTAACACCTGTCAGTTAAAGTGTCACGCTTACTGATCTTTAAAAATCACTTGAATCACTAGAAAGTGATGCCTATGAATTTTAAAGTCACGCCTGCTAATTGTTAATTGACGCGCTTTAGCTGATAAATGATGCCTACTATTTTGTGCTTAAATTTGCTATCAAATTATTAATTTTTGTTTTCTTACTCTTTGTCTGTGTTTTTCCTACAGATGAGAAAACATAGGAAAGTCAGAAAACCAGAAAGCAGAGTCACACAAGAGAGTAGAGAGGTGAGAATCCAAAATAAACATTTAAAAGAGATTCATACTGCTGTGATTTTGGATAGTTTGAAATTTTAAGATCTTTACAAACATTACATTAAAGTGTTGGATGCATACAAGATGAAATTCCCTACTTTGAGTTAAATTTTCTTACATTAAGTTGTTAGAATTTCTTGGAAAAATCTTGTCAAAAACACTTAATTTGTAATTTCAATTGTTCCTTTAGTTTCCTTCATTTTGTATGGCTGTGTTGGACTAATTTTTTGGAGGAGGGAGCAGGAACGATCGCCACTAGGTTAGTGAGAAAATTAAAAAGCCCAAAAACCTCAAAAAAGTGCCTAGCCTTTGCTAGCTACAAAAAGAGTTATTTCTCACATCAAGCTTGCTTTGCTTAAATTGTGGCCTTTCATTGAATCTAGATTAATAGAAAAACCTTACTATTTTTCAAATTGAACAAGCATTAGGCATATGCTCTCCATTTTTCAAAGTGGATCAAAAATCCAAACATGTTAGTTCAATTTGTTAGAAAGGAAGGAAGGAATTAACCAAACATTTCATTTATAAGAATCTCCTTGTTAAGAGGTTGAAAAAGAACAAAATCTAATTTAAGTGTTTGGAACAAAGAACAACAATAGGGATATGCTCTTCACTTTCTAAGTGAACCAAATTCCCAAACTTTTTGGACTAAGTTCAATTTTCTTTCTAATCTATACATGCTAGATAACATAGATCTTTAAAGGGCCTACCTCCTGAGATTTTCCTTACAAGGACAGTGAGAGGGAACGACCCAAGTGGGAGACAATCACTTTAGCCGTGGTACTATTTGACCCACTATAAAAAAATACACTCTTCCTTAATAGGAGAGTGACTAGGTTGTGTGCAAGTTTCTTCACTTCCTCTAGTAGTCCTTTTGGATTGTGCCAAATCGTGCTTTTGTGCATGTGGGAAGCCCGAAAGTGGGAAAAAGAGCTTGACATGATTTAGAACATAAGTATTCATTAAATCTTGATAAGTAGTAAGCTACCTTGTAGAGCCAAACGTGTTTAAAAGCCAAATATGACTCTAGGTAAATTGCTTGGAAGATATTCTTGTTCATACTTGTGAAAAATGATCGAGAACATACACTTTTAGTGTGGTTTTAGGGATATGGTACAAATTTGATGTGTGTTATGTTTGTACTTCATTTTCAAGAAAGAATATTTGGCAGACCTAATCTTACAACTTTTAAAATTTGAAATTTACAACCTAGTCCGCAAAGTGCCGCCTACACATAGAGAAAAACCGCTTATACGCAGTAAAGTCATGCTTGTGACTTTTCAGGAAATGCTTGTCAATAAGGAAGTCACACCTGTGACATTTCAAAAAACACTTGGAAAAGATTAAGAAACACCTATCAATAGAGAAAAGTCACCTACTGACCTACAGAGCGCTGCTTAAGAATATTCCAGTAACTGTTTAATAATTGTTAAGTCATGCCTACACACTAGCAAGTGATGCCTAGAAACAAAAAAGGGCAAATAGTGAGCATTTCTTGAGGTTTTCAAAAAATTTTGATTTCATATTTAGATACCCTTTTGGCTATTTTATCTACTCCAATATTTTGCCTAGTAAAAAATCTTGGTTTTGAGCAATTTTGAAAATTTTACAAGGATTTGGCCACAAGAAAGTAAGATCAAGCCTATTTTTCAAGAGCTTGTATGTTCATGCTGGCTTTCACTCAATCATATTACGTAAAGAAAACCTTGCAAGCAGACGGAACTTATTTAAGAGAAGAGCTTCCTTTTTTGAGTGATACATTTACTTCTTGAAAAATACCACAAAAACTCACTCAAGAAGTAGAAAACAACATGATGTTTTCAAGAAACTCAGATTCAGATTAGACCAACAATGGAGGTATTGACCCAAACAACCCAAGGTCAAATAACAACAACAATGGAGGAATAGACCCTAACAATCAAGGGTTATATAACACTAACAATGGGGGCAATGGTGAACCAACACCTGACGATGCTACTGATGAGAAAGTTAATGAAACCATACAAAGCCCATACTTCATGAAGCTTATGGAGAAAGCGTTAGAGAGAGATAAGGAGAAATATTTTCTAGACTTAACCCAAAAAGGTCTTAAACTCCCGCATGACTATGATGTCAATCAACTTAAGAAAGAGGCAGTTGAAGATAATCTGATTGATATCATGAATAAGCAATTTAAGTTATTTCAAACACAATTGGACACAATAAAGCAAAGTGGGGCTCCAAAACCCTTTTCAATAGAGGCATTGTGTCCATTTCCATTTGACAAGAGTTTAATTATGATACCATTCCCTAGTAATGTTTTATTTCCTAAGTATGATAAATATGAAGGAGCATCTGATCCTCAAAATCATTTAAGGGAATTTTGTGCATTTAGCTTGGAGTTCATGCATGACACTACGTATTTAATGAGATTATTCCAGAAGTTTGGGAGGCATGGCCATGGAATGGTTTTCAAAGTTACCTTTTGACATCCAGACTTTTGAAGAGCTGGCTTCTAAATTTGTAACACACTATTCGTACAATATCAAACATGAGGTTACAATGATTACCCTATGAAACACCAAGCAAAAAGAAGGAGAATGATTCCTACTTTTCTTACAAAGATGGAGGACAATATTTTCTAGATATCCTCAAAGTGTACCAAAAAAAGAAAAGATGGACATATTTATAAATAGCTTGATTAATGAGATGAACTATCGGTTAAGGATGCAATGTACTAAGACTTTTCAAGATCTTATTGAAAATGGAGTGACTACGGAGGAAGTATTGGTTAAAAGTGGAGAGCTAAAGCTGTACAAGGATAATAAGAATGGCAACAACAACAATACCTCCAACAACAACAACAATAACAATAAGAATTTTTCTAATAACTATAACCGATTTGGGTTGAGGAACAACAATAAAGGTGTGGTCAATGATGGGGTTGTTGACTCTAATAATTTGAAAGCCACTCCTTTTGCTCTCACAAGAACACCTACCCAAGTGAATAATGAAAATCAAGTTTCCAAAGTGCCCTTTAATAATAACAACAATAACAATAACTTTGGGAATAATGAAGGCACCAACAAGTCCAAGCAATTCTTTGCATCAACTGTAGAAACTGAGAAACACAGTTTCACAGAACACCAAGAACACCTGCATGCAAGAATACCTGTTGCTGAAAGGAAGCCAGAGAAGACAAAAAAGCAAGAGCTTGGAAATCTCAATGGTGTGAGAGAAAATTGTATTCCAAGATGCAAGTGTTCTTGGCATTCTGTGAAACTGTGTTTCTCAGTTTCTACATGGTATCAGAGCCACCTTGCTACTCACTGTTCATGTTTTTGTTGAAGTGATTCAGAAGTAGGACATTATTTTTTGTTTCTTTTTTGCCTGCAAAAAAAAAAATAAAATTTTTTGGGGTATTTTAAGCAAAAACAGACGCCACCATTGCGTCCAGAAAGCCTGAGATAGCCAAAATCTATATAAAATTTGTCTATTTTGGACACCTTTGCAATTTGAGGCAAAAATTTTTTGGGTACCAGGCCATACAGCCTAGCACGCGGATCGAGACGACAATTTAAAAAAAAATAAATTTTTTTTACTAGGGGCGGCCTCCCGGGCACCGCCCAGCGGCCACTCGGGCACCACCCCGCGGCCTCCATAGAGCCGCCAACAGCAGACCGCAGAGCCGCCGCCGCCCACCATGGGCCCCGCTCTGCTCCGCCGCAGAGCCCCCGCCGCCCACCGCAGCTAGCGCTCTGCTCCTCCGGCGGCATCCTCAGTGGCGGCCACCTCTAGCTCTGCCACCTGTAGCGGCCCCCGCCCGGCCCGCCCTCCACTGGCCCCCCATGGGTGTTTAAGCCCTAGCAACGGTCCTATGGTGACTGGGGGCTCCGGCTCTAGCCCCCTGTGTGCGCCATACGCCCAGGGGCTCAACTTTTTCTAGCCCCAGGGGCTAAAAAATCTTTTTTATGCTTTTTAAGGGTACTTGGACCTTTTTTGCTCTATCTGGAGCATACAAAGGTCTTTCTTGGACTTCTTTATATTGTCAGAAAGCTCTTTTTGAGCTCTTTCCGATTATGGAGGTTAGAGTTTTTGGCTCTGTTGTTTTGATAGTGTTTTTTTCTATCAAAGGTGATGTTTATTTTTTGCCTTCTGGGAGTCATATCTCGCTCATCCGGACTCATTTTTGGGCTCACCAGATATCATTGGAAAGCTGGTTCTATGAGTTATTCAGTTGCAGGGGTCTTTTATCCAGATTCTACTCCAGGTTTTCTCTCCTTCGAGTTTTGCACTTTTGCACTCTGGCGGATTACTTGGGTTCTACAGGTCCTGGGATCTCTTCTTCTGTTCTTCTAGCTCACTCTTCTTTTTGACTTCTGAGCATTGTATGCTTCTCTTCTGTAGCATTCCTTTTTTCTGCAAACGCATTGAGATAAAGTGCCTACTTTTGCATATCTAAGATCTTGTACTCCTTGTGTTTGTTTGTACTCGCACTCAGTTATAAAGTGCCATGGGGGGTTATGATGTTTTGCCTTTTGTGCTCATCCACCTTTGTCAAGTGAGTGTTGTAATACCCCAAAAATGGGCTATAAGTTCATTAATCTCCTACATCTTCAATTTGAATGAAATCGACATCAAAGTCCTAATCTAAGGCACATCTAAACATCATCGAATCATAATTGATTATCTTAAATTTTGCATCGGGGAATATTCTTAGTAATATTCCTAATAATCATAATTATCTTTAATTTTATAATTATTTGGCAATAAATCACATTTATCCTAAAGTTTGATTAATTGAATATTTTGCATATTTAATTAATTAGATTTAATATCTTGCCACTTAATTGTTTAATTAAATTAAATTTTATCTATTATTAATTATATTATTTAAATTTTGACAATAAATCCAAAATCTTATGAATAATTGATTAAATTCTTATTTAATTAATTAAAGCAAGTTGTCATTATTTAATAATATGGTTTTTAATAAAAGTTTGATTAAATAATTGATTAACCCATAAATCAATTGTTTTATTTTTAAAAGCAGTTAAGTTGGAAATAAATCACTTTATTATTAAATTAATTCATAAATAAAACATGCACAATCATAAAAGCAGACAACTATCAATTATCAATTAAAGCTAAACTCTATTTTGAGTTAAAACTTAGCTTTTGCATGTTTTTGTGACTTAATTATCTTTATTTAAAAATAACTCAAAAATCAACCTGAGTTATTTGAGTGATTTATGGCTTTTTCTCATGCACCTCCAAAGCTCTGAATTTCTATAAAACCAAGGCTCAGCTCTTCATAATTCATCTCTCAAATTTGCATCCAAGCATCTCATAATTTTGCAAGCTTACTTTGCCAAAGTCATCCACAAAATTTGCACAATCACGCTGGAGAATTGGAATTGAAGAATCAAAGCTCTTGTGAATCGACATCTTTGTGAGATCAATCTTATTTTTGCATTCATATTGTATATCATTGTTAGATTAGCATAGCATATGAATTTTCAATAGCATTCATAGCATATCAATTTCATATTAGCATAGATTCATATCAATTTTTATCATTCTTATTGCATAGAAAATATCAAAAATATAGATTAATTACATTCAATCTCATATCTAGATCAATTGCATTCAAATCCTTCATTTAGGTGTCGTCTAGGTCACTGATCTCGATAAACAATCTGAGAACATCAATCTCGCACCTACTAGAAGGCAGTAAATCGCTTGGTTAGTTTAGCTTTCAATTTTGTACGATTTCATTTTTGCTAACCTCTAATATTTTATTGAAGTGTTGTGTCTACAGATCAGGTACAATTTTCACACACACATTTCTAGGGCCCACCATGGGGCAACCCACCTTTGCATGCTGGTTTTGATTTTTTTGGGGAGCTAAAACCCCAAAGTTTCAAAGATTTAATTTTATCTCCCAAACGGCTTGGAGTTTTGGTCTGAAATTGTTTTTGCAAATTGCTGACTTATCAGGGAAGCTTCGATAAAAAATTTAGAATTTTATGAAATGTTTTAATTTTTTAATAATTTTTTTTCAATTTTTCATAAAAAATTAATTTTTGGTGCAAATCAAAATATTTTTTGAAAATTTTTACATTTTTGGAAAGCTCTTCAAATTATATAGGGGGTCTATTCTTTTTATTTTAAATTTGGATGCAATTTAGTAGCTCAAACAGTCAATTTACAAAAACTAGTCTGTTTTGATAAAATGGGTCTCTAGGGCACAAATGAAGAGATTTTTCTAAAATTTTTATATTTTTGGAAAGCTCTCTATTTTTTAGCAAGGGTATCTATTTTGAATTTCTATTTTTGTAGCCAAAATCATATCAAAAAAATTAGATCTTGTTGACTAGGTCAAATGCAGTGCAAAAGAATTAAAATTTTGTGATGGGTATGCACTTATTTTTTATATGATTCAATGCATGATATGAGTTGTCATTTGGATTAATTTCTGATTATTATTTCTTCTAAAAATTGATTTTTAGATCTAACCCTAGGGTTTTCATAAGTTGAATATACCTTGCATATCTTGTTTGCTTGTTGGCTTGTTGGAGAGTTCGTAGCTTGCTTGCATAGTAAAGCTCAACAAAAATTGCTAAAAATCAAGTAAGATCTACTAAGCACATTGCAAGGATCCCAGGTATTCTCCTTCATCTAATGACATTTCGATTTGGGACTTAAAATAAATCTCTCGTGTGTCTAGCTTGGGTGATTCTTTTCATGCTTTTGTTTTACACACTTGCATAATTGATACTAGGTTGTGACCCTTTAAGGATTCATTAAGTAGTCTTAGATACTTGTGATTGATCTTGATTGCTATCTTGGGTTATTGGACTCACTAATCCACCGGCCCCTCATTTCCACCCTGTGGTTGCAATCTCAATGCCATAAAGGGGAGGGGTCAATAGGACAGAAGCGTTAAGTGTTCCACTTGGCAACCCTTTTGTGCTTTTAGGAAATCACTTATTTTCTAAGTTGGGGACTCATTTTCAGCTTGTGTGAGGTGTTAAGTGTTCCACCTTGTGGACTCATCTCATATTCACTTTAAGCGTTAAGTGTTCCTCTTTCTTCTTTTTGGGTACTTTTGGTAGATTTACTTTCGGGAATATATCTGTGCTCACATAGTAATTAGGCCCTATGAACACTATTCATGATTCTTGAGAGATTGGATTCCTAGCGAAATCCTTCTTTGACGATAAAATCCTTGTAGGTAGGGAGGATACTTAGTGTGTTTCACATTCAACTTGGTTAGTCAGTCTTCTCTTATTGATCGACACATTCTCTCTCTGGAGAGGTTGATAGATCACGTGGGGTTGATATCACGAGCTTTGGTGAATCAAAATTGGTTAGTGCATCTTCTTTTATTGATTGATACATTCTCTCCCCAAAGAGGTTGATAGATCACATGGAGTTGATATCATAGACCTTGGTGGAACAAAACTTTGTCTTAGCGTGTCGGATTAATCTGCTTGCTTTGTTTGGGTTAAAAGTGAAAAGGTGTCAAAAACCTTGGATCTGGAGCCAAGTCCCCTTGTGGTATAAATCTGTGAGTCACCTTTAGAGAGGGTTAACCGTAGCGGACAATCCCTTCGCAAGGCAAACTGTGTTGACGGAACCTCAAGCAGTAATAGCCATTTTCGCCATGGTAGTGACAGCCGCTATATAAATGTCCTTGTGGAAGAAATCTCCACGGGTATGGTTCATTATTGGGCTGTCAGATCTCCCTAGCAGCTCTTGAAGATTAAGTTCTCGGACTATGTCAAAACCCTGGTGCACCGGGATTGGAGTTCACCCCTTTGAATCATAAAAGTTGCAGAGTCAAACCATTACTAAAAACCCTAGAGAGGCCAATTTTTCATTCTCAGGTATATGTGTGTTATTGCAAAACTTTTCAGAACATACACAATTAGTACTCTCAGGGATTAGCACAATTTGGTCACTTGATTGTTCATGCGCAAGGTTTCTTTTTCCCTTGTTCATTGTTTTCAGATGTGCTTGGAATCACTTGCTTGCTATTCTGCGTGCTTGTTTATCTACTTGGCTATTAAAAATGATCAAATCTGGTATAACCTTCAAAATCTGGACAGTACAATTTGCAAACAATCCAAAACTGAAGACCTTAAATTTTGCAAAAATTGACGTAAAATCTTTTCTGGAGTCAAAAGTCATTTCAGGAAGTCAAAAGTCATACGAGTTTTGTCAAGTGTCATTTCAATATTGCCCATCTGTCGTATGATTGAGAACACAGTGTCGTACAAGTTTTCAAACCAGCAAATTCAAGAAAGTCAAAACCTTGTTAGCAACTATTGTACAAGTTTTGTCAACTATCATTTCATTGCTACCCAACTGTCGTACGAGTTTAGCAACTATCGTTTCATAGACTACCTAGTGTTGTACGAGTCTGCAGAGTGTCGTTTGAAAAAATTTGAGAAAGTTGTTAGAAAATTGTCAAATTGCAAGATATCCAATGTTTCCAGCTTGGTTCCAGACCCTGTCAAATAGATTGTTGTGTCAGGAACAGAGCAGTAGCTATTGAAAATCCTACCATTTTTCAAGATTGATCTTTTGAATCCGATCTAGCCTTTTGTTTGATCAATTTGAGTCCTTTTTATCTCATGTCAAAACCTTGTCATAACTATCAATCTTCAATCAATCTTCAAAAATAGACTAAGTGTTGAGAACCCGTGTCCGCTATCTTTTGGGCGATCTATCCCATACATCCAGGGCATAGTATCCTTCACCCACGTCTCATCAGATCTTCAAAACCATCATAATCTTGACAAGGTTGCGTCATCTGATTTTCTCGAATCAAATTGTTCTTCAATTATCTTTGTCCTTTTCTTCTGTTTCATTCAAAGTTAATGGTGGAGACCAGAGCTTCTTCACACAAGAAATCAGAAGAAACATCTCAGAACTTACTTTTGACCAATACCTCAGGTCCAACTCTTGAACAACTCATCAAGTTAGGTATCTACAAAGATGACGGTCTCGGTAACTTTCAATTGAAAACTGGTTACATACCTCCTTTATCAACTCACAGAGGTAATCAGCAAACTCCTCCTCAATCTGTTCTAGGGAGCCCAAAAACTCCTACCATGTATCAAGTAGGGACAAACCATGGTTCTCTAGGAGGAGGATCCCAGGGACAGCATTCTCAACATAATGCTGACCAAGAACCTACACCCTCTGAAATCCATCGATGTCAGAATGACGATGAATTCAAAAGAATGATGAGGCATTTCTTGAAAGTGGATAGAGAGGCATACTTTTTGCAATTAGCCCAGGAAGGAGCTAAACTTCCTCCTCACTTCAATGTCAAAGATATCATCACACATGAGGAAGAAACTCCGATGATGGCCATAATGAACCAGTTGCACGCTATGCAGGTCAAAATGAATAAAATTGAGAAAGAGAAAGAACCCAAGGAATTCTCCATGGAGGCCCTTTGTCCTTTCCCTTTTGACAAAGACTTGTATATGCCTCCATTCCCAAAAAGAGTGGAGATGCCAAAGTATGAAAAATATGATGGACACTCTGATCCTCAAGATCATGTTAGAGAGTTCTGTATGCAATCCATGGAATTCATGCATGAACCAACCTATCTGATGTGTCTTTTTCCTAGATCCTTGGGAGGAGCATCCATTCAATGGTTTTCAAGATTACCTTCTATGATCAAAACTTTTGAGGAATTGATTAAATTGTTTTATCAACAATATTCCTACAATATTCAACATCTAATTACCATGATCGATATCTGTAACCTCAAGCACTATCCAAGGGAATCATTCCTAACTTTTCTCAAGAGGTGGTGAAAGAAGTTTTCTCTATATGCTAGACCAATTCCCGAAATGGAGAAACTTGAAATCTTTATCAATAACCTTGTTCCAGAGCTCAACTATCCATTACAAATGCAAGATCATGTATCTTTTGATAAAATGGTGGATAATGCAATCAAGATTGAGAAAGTACTTGTCAAGAAAGGAGAAATCACACTTCAAAAGGACAAGTCTGAATCTAGATCTAGCTCAAAAGATAAAAACAAGAGCTGGAATAGAAATAAAGGTATCATCTCTGATGATGTTGTTGACACTATCCGCACCCCATCAAAGGCACCGGCCTACAATCTCACCCTTGCCACCAAAGCCATTGAAGCTTCAGAGCAAAAATCTGCTGAACCATCTCCAAAGAAGCCATTCAAATGATGGGATAATAAATGAAAGTTTACTCTCCTAGGAGAATCTTTGGAATCTCCCCTAAGAACCCTGATAGCTGATAACATGATCTCTTTACCACCAATCTGAAACCCTGATCCGGATCCAAAACCATATTGGTGGAAAGATAATGAATTCTATGCTTTCCATCAGACTAAAGGCCACAAAACTAATGGATGCTTCCACTTGAAGCATACCATTCAAGACTTGCTAGATCAAGGGGACATCATGATCAATAATCCTACCAGCAATAATGATCACACAGCATTTACAAAACTGTTTCCACAACATGGCAAGGGAGTTTCCACTTCTCAGCCTAACATGGGGGCAAAAGTCAACTATGCCTACCCTGGAAACAATGCTGTCATCAATATGGTTGAACCATGTCTCTCTGAGAGCTGCAATGTCATCATGATTGTACGAAGAGACATAAATCATTCCTCAGCTAATGTGGTTACCAGATCACAAGCTCAGGCTCATCTGAAAGGACAAACACCAAGTTCATCTAATGTCCCTAAGATACCTTTCAATCTCACATCTACTTCTAAACAGAAGGCTGCCTTAAAATCTTCCAATCCAAAGGATACAAGACCTACATCTTACATCATCATCCAACAACTCCAGCATACCAATGCCAAAATCTCTATGTTTGAGTTACTTCGCATATCTCTAGCTCACAGAGATATCCTAGACAAAGCTTTGCTTGGGTCTAATGTTCCTGATGATCTAGATCTAGACAGGTTCCAGACTATGGTTGGTCATCTAACATCTCTACAATATATCTCCTTTTCAGAGGAAGATGACAACGCTTTGAGTCACCCACATAATCAGCCCTTACACATAGAAGTCTTAATCTAGAACCGTCGAGTCAAACGTGTGTTGATAGATGGGGGTGCAGGCCTCAACATTTGTTCTTACAACTTAATCACACAGTTGGGATTCTCGAAGATGGTTATTGATCCTCGAAAGAAGATCACCATAAAGGCCTATGATGAATAGGAAAGATCTTCTAAAGGCACCATTGTCTTACCCATCTGAGTGGGTCCGGTCATCAAAGATACCACATGTCAGGTACTTGATCTGCCATTGGCTTATAATATCCTTCTAGGGAGACCCTGGATACATGAAATGCAAGCTATTCCTTCTACATACCATCAATGCTTGAAATTTCCCTATGAAGGAGTGGAGGTTACTATCCCAGCAGATCTGAGTACAACTTGCAATACATTGAAGGAAAGTGCCGATAAGCTTGTTCCCAATAACAGAGAATCTTCCATCAAGCAACAAAATGTGGCTTCCACATCCAAGATGGATGACATTGCTAAAGAGATCAATACCAAAGAAAATAGGATGGGAGAATACACTATAGAGCCAGTCTTGTCTCTGACATCTCTCCCTATCTCGCCCAATTCATATGGAAAATCTTTGAAGAAATCTAAATCAGAACCTAAGGAACCTATGGAAGCATACAAAAGAAATTTTGTGGCGGAGCAAGTATCCAAACAAGAATTTGAAGAGGATGAAGCTGTGCTTGCATGGCTATACAAAGATGAGTCTGAATCCAAAATTGTTCAACCTAGTGAATCTATAGTGCCTACAATCCCTTCTAATTCATATGGTCTAGGGAAAAAATTGATAGCTAAGATGGGATATTCCGATCAAGGACCTCTAGGAATCAGAGGAAAGGGTCTTGTGACACCCATTTCACATATTGGTAGAGCCAACAAAGATACTGGTGGCTTAGGCTTTAAGAAGAAACCCTATCATCTCAAAGATGGTTGTTCTCATGTCATAGAACATATCGCACCAGGGGAACCTCTTCTTAAGAAAGAAGAAATAGAACCATCAGATAGTGATTCAGATAGTTCAGAACTCATCCCCTATGAAAAATTGCCTAAAGAGATCAAAGACCTTCTTGATGATAAAGATGATCCTATCAAAAGAATTAATGTAGTAGAAACACAAGAACCTACTATCAATCAAGAGATAGTTGCACCACAAGAACCAGCTAATCTTGAAAACAATCAAGAAGAGGGAAGTGGTAGTGATTCTGAGACAAATTCCCATGAGTATGAATTCAAATCAAAATCTGAGGGTAACCCTTCTTGGGGTATTCATCTTGATTTCACACATTTTCTAAGATTTCCTAGAGATCCTGAATCATAAGCTGAGTCAAATGACTATGAATGGGGTGCCATTCTAGAAGAAGATGAGCTTATAACAGAGAAATATATTGATGTTATTCACCAATATGTATCTCAACCCAACGTAGGTCTAGAGTGAAACAATGAACTTAACGTGTCTAATCCACCTATGGCTGAAGAGGACTCCCATGATGAGGTTGAGCCTATTCACAAATTGAACATTTTGAGCTGTAATATCACCTTTGAACTTGAGCGTCGGGTTAGGACCAATGATGACATATCCATGTCTGTGAACACCATATCCCAAGCCTTTCCCACTTTGACTATCCAACGCCCTGATCTTATCGACCAAACTTCCACAAACCCAAACCATGGTATTTATACCTTCCCGAATGACTATGCCCTTGCCTGCTACCTCAATGCTATTGAGCCTATGAGTACTTCCATTAGTGAACCGAGCATCAGCATGACCGAGTCGGACATCAAATATCTTAGTCAAAAAAATAAAAATAAAAGGAAAAAGAGTTCTGAGGGTGAAAACCACTTTGTGGCAGTCTCAGATCCTACAAAAGTAAAAAGAAAAGACGTATCTGAAGGTGAAAACCTCTCTGAGGCACCTAAGGATGAGATATTTGATGTACTTCTGAGTCATTTATAGGATAGATCTCCAGTTCTAATTGAGCCAACTCAATCCATCAATTTGGGTACAACAGAGGAACCAAAATTGGTACATGTAGCACAATCCTTATCAGAAGAAGAGAAATAGAAATTCACTACATTCTTATCAGAAAAAAAGATCAAATTTGCATGGAAATATTCAGATATGCCAGGATTGGATCCCGATCTCATTATGCACCATCTATCCATTGCTCCTAGAGTAAAACCAATCAAGCAAAAATTGAGAAAGATGCATCCTCATGTTGCACTCTTAGTCAAAGCAGAACTAGAAAAAATCTTATAAGCCAGATTCATCCGTGTCATAGACTATGCTAAGTGGATCTCTAACATTGTACCTGTTTCAAAACCAGATGGTTCAATCAGAGTGTGCACGGACTTTAGAGATGTGAACAGAGCATGCCCTAAGGATGATTTTCCACTGCCTAACATTGATATGATAGTGGACATGACTGCGGGCTATGAAATGTATTCCTTAATGGATGGCTTTTCTGGGTACAACCAAATCAAAATTGCTCCAGAAGATCAAGAGAAAATAGCTTTCACATGTGCATGAGGAACCTTCTGTTGGAATGTTATGCCATTCGGACTCAAAAATGCTGGAGCTACATATCAAAGAGCAATGACATCTATTTTTCATGATATGATGCATAGAACAATGGAGGATTACGTGGATGATACCTTGGCAAAATCCATGATTACAACTGAACATCTAAGAGACTTGAGCATGATCCTCGACAGAATGGAAAAATTTAGTCTTCGACTAAATCCAAAAAAGTGTGCTTTTGGAGTCACTTCTGGCAAGCTCCTAGGATACATCATCTCCAAGAAAGGTATTGAGGTCGATCCAGCTAAGGTGAAAGCTATCATAGAGATGTAACCTCCCAAGAATGTCAGTCAAATGTAAACTTTGCAAGGGAGAGTACAGTCCATCAGAAGATTCCTATAACAGTTAGCTGACATATCAAAAACTTTTACAAAAACATTACATAAAGGTGTGACCTTTGCATGGAATGAAGAATGCGAGAACAACTTTAACCATATCAAGAAGTATCTATCAAATCTGCCTATCTTGATGCCTCCTATTCATGGGAAGCCATTGATCTTGTATGTCTCTGCAACAGCCACATCACTGGGGGCATTGCTAGCGCAACATGATGAAGACAAGAAAGAAAGAGCCATCTACTATATCAGCAGAACTTTAGTGGCCTATGAGAAGAACTACTTAATGATAGAGAAGGCATGTCTAGCTATGATCTTTGCATCGCAGAAACTGAGACACTACATGTTAGCTCATACTACTCATTTGGTAGCTAAAATTGATCCACTGAAATATCTCCTAAGCAAAGCTGCCCTCACAGGTAGACTAGCTAAATGGGTCATGCTCTTGAGTGAATTTGACATTGAATATGTTGAAAGAAAAGCTATCAAAGGACAGGTCATTGCTGATCAATTAGCTGAAGCACCACTGTTTGATGATACACCCATGCAAATGGAATTTCCTGATTCCTCTATCATGCACCTCTCTTCTAGAGCATGGCGGTTATTCTTTGATGGCTCCTACAGACAGAATGGATCTGGAGCAGGCATATTGTTCATCACTCCTCAAGGATACTCGATACCAAAAGCATTCAGATTAAAGTTTCCTTGCACAAATAATATTTCTGAATATGAGGCACTTCTCAATGGTATGAAAATGACAATACAGTGGAGAGTTACAGAGATGCACATCCATGGAGACTCACAATTGGTTATCCACCAAGTCAATGATGTGTATCAAACCAAAGATGAAAAGCTCATTCCTTACAAGAGAATGGTAGATGATTTAAAGAAATACTTCATCTCTATCACATTTGAGCAAATACCCAGAACGGAGAATAAGGTTGCCGATGCAATGGCGACACTATCTGCTCTCTTATAGTAGCCCGAACATGAGCTACACTACGAGTTCCTGGTGGAAGCCCTATCCTATCCTGCATATGACTCCCCTGAAACCCGCATGATCTGCACTGTTGTAGGTTATGACTCATCTCACTACAAAAATTTGTTCTCCTATCTCCATGACCAAATCATCCCTGAGTCCTTTAACCATTTTGAGAAATGAAACCTTATCCGATCCGCATCCCGATATGTCATCATTGGTAATGATCTGTACAAACAAGGTCTAGATGGTACACTGCTTAGATGTTTAGAACGGGAAGAGTCTCAACGTGCATTAGAGGAAGTCCACGAGGGTATATATGGGTCACACTCAAACAGTTTAACGTTAGCTTGAAAACTTATTAG
Source organism: Chamaecyparis obtusa (assembly GCA_027943335.1). Classification (NCBI taxonomy): domain Eukaryota; kingdom Viridiplantae; phylum Streptophyta; class Pinopsida; order Cupressales; family Cupressaceae; genus Chamaecyparis; species Chamaecyparis obtusa. The sequence goes on along the minus strand of BSBK01009445.1, from coordinate 447,360 downwards.
GGCTGGGTACTATTGGCCTAAAATGGAGAAAGAGGCTATTAAATTTGCTAAAAACTGTCAACAGTGTCAAGTACATGGACACTTGATTCATGCTCCAGGGAGAGATCTAATTCCCTTTACTACACAATGGCCTTTTCAACAATGGGCATTTGATCTCATAGGCACTATCCATCTGTACTCTTCTAATGGACATACCCATATAATCACAGCTACAGATTATTTTACAAAATGGGTAGAAGTAGTTCCTCTAACATAAGCAACGGGGAAATAGATCTCTATGTTCATCCTGAACTACATCATTTGCAGAAATGGGATCCCTCATTCCATAATTACAGATAATGGGGGACAATTCAAAAACAAGGATCTAGATGACTTATGTGCTAAATTCAAGATTACACAACATTGGTCTTCTATTTACTATCCTCAAGGGAATGGACAAGCTAAGGCTTCAAACAAAAATCTCTTGAAAATCTTGCACAGAATAGTGAATAAAACAGGAAGAGACTAGCATCTGATGATCAATCTAGCTCTTTGGGCCTATAGAACTAGTATCAGAATGCCTACTGGGGCTACACCATTCACTTTAGTTTATGGGTCTGAAGCGGTACTGCCTATTGAGGTTGAAATCCCATCACTTAGAATCAGAATGCATGGACTTGTCACTGATGAAGACTACAGAGTGTCTAAGTTACAAGAACTTGAATTACTAGATGAGCGTAGGCAAGCATCATATGATCATCTCAGAGTATATCAGAAGAGAATGTCTAGAGGTTACAACAAGAAAGTCAGACATAGAGAATTTCAGGTTGGTGATCCAGTCTTGAGAGAAAATCCTAAAAATCAATCCCATTGAGAATGCAAGGGGAAGTTCAAACCCAATTGGCTGGGTCCCTTTGTTATCACTGCTACTTTTGGCTCTGGTGCCTATCAACTCTCAACGACTGAAGGAGAACAGCTCTGAGAACCAATCAACGTTCTCCATCTGAAGAAATTCTATGCCTAAGGCATTCATTGCTTGGTAAATGTCTTGAAAAAATCTTAAAAAATTAGAAAAAGTCCTGAAAAAATGAACATCTTGGTGAAAACCTAGCAATAGGCGCCTTGATGATTCACAAAAAAATCATAAAAATATCAAAAGTACAAAAAAATTGAAAAAATGAAAAATACAAAAAAATAAAAAAAAGAAAAAGTGCCTTGGTGAAAACTTGGAAACAGGCGCCTTGGTAGCAAAAATAGAATCTCTGCCAAGATGGTGAAAACCTGGCAAACGGGCACCACTTGTTCAAAATGCTCCATCTATCATCACAATCTTGGTCTTTCCTAGCTTTCAGTCTTGCTTTAGTTTGTACATATCTCCCGGTTTGTTTCAACATTTCCAATTTTTAATAAGTCAGTCTGTACACCAATCGGCTCAAGCGTCTGTATCCTATCAATGTTTCACACTTGGGGACAATCAATGTCATATCCTATGGTCTCCCATGTATCTTAGATAGATCATATCTAGTCAGAGTCCTTTGAAGCTTCATGTGAGTCAGTCAGTCAGTCTTGTCTCCAGAAAGGATTTTGCATCTACAACAACGCAATCAAACATCAAAACTCAACTGAAAACAATCTATGCTTTTCATGCTTTTATCTCCTTGTATGCTTACTGATTTGCATTGAGATTTTTGCATATTGTGTCCCTTCGAGCTCTTCGATGATGTCCTTTACAGGATTTAGAGGGTGATGACTAGGAGCATAATCTTTTCTTTGTTTTCTGCTTGTATGTGAAAATCTAACAACTTTGGAAATTCTGGATTGAAATGGTGTCCGACTATAAGAGCCTCTATCTTGAATTGGATGGCCATGCGTACCTCGACCATTGATACCCAGAAAATTCAAGGAAGTTTGATCTAACTATTGTCTTTTTGAGTAAGTTCTTTCTCCTACTGTGGAACGCGATCTTGCCTAAGGATGTGAATGATAAAGGGTCACTACGGGTAATTCACACTGGATTTAGAATGATCTCTTGACTGTTTGATGTGTTTGCAATGCAAGGAGTATTCTGGTCATCATGACATTTATGTCATCCTGGCGTTTATGCCTTGGTGCTTATATCTAATCTGACATTTCGAAAATAAAATCAATATTCATATATCCATGGTTGTTGACCAGTAGGTGTTGTATTGATTCATGCGCATACAAATCGATATTCATATGTCTATGGTTTCATAGCTAGTGGGCATTGTATTGATTTATCCGGTTACCTAAAAGTTCAATGATGATAACAAATTGACATATGATCAGTGACTAGGTCCTAGGTCTTAGGTTGCATTTCATTTTGCATGTCTCATTGCATTTTTCATCTTTGCATGATCTCACAATGGCTAAACAAACTTCAATGCTTAAATAATTCTTCATATCAATTCTTCAAGTCTAACAAAAACTGAATCTCACATGAAGGTTCCTCCAATGAAACAACAAGTAGAATCCTTTTTCGGGATCAAAATTGAAATCTGAGATCATTTATCTTATTCACTGCTTGCATAATCAACCTTCCATTATCACAAAAATCTAAAATTCAACTTAACTGATTATCTTCCATCAAACTATCAAAATTTCAACTTGGTCAACCATGGTCAACTCATGGTCAAACCTAGTCAAACTTAGTCTCTAGGACCTCTAAATGATGTAGAATGCATTCTTGAATGTGTATAACCACTTTTCCAATCAATTAACATGCTTCTGAACTATCAACGCTGACTTTTTCTTGTCAGATTTCAATTTTGATCCCGAAGGGGGCATGGTATTGCACATCATTCAAAGTCTGTAAATTAATTTCTATCAATATCTTTCATCAGTGATCAAGACAAACAATCACGTCTAGTTACTGATTCATCAAAAGTCCTCATCGCTTGGGGCAAATCTATCATCACTTGGGGCATATCAGATTCATCAAGATCCATGTCAATCTGGTATTCTCCTAATCTTGTAAACTATATCAGTTTTTGCAACCATCGGATCATAGTGTTCTTTCCTTGGTTCTTCGGCAACTGAAGGATTCGAATGTGATACCTACTAGTTCTGCTAAGACAATTGAGTCTAGAACCGATCACTCACTTCTTAGCAATCCTAAGATTTGGAATCAGGCATTTTGACACTTTTTCGCAATCATAGGTTCATTTTCTGCTACAGTGAACATTATCTTTGGTCATTCAGGACCTATTATCTCCATATCAAATCAATATCAATCAGCTTCCATCTCATATCAATTATCAATTTCAAATATCAGTTTCATGTCTTTATCAAACACAGACTTTCTTTGAACCACTGCGCTTCGCACAGTAATTCAAAGAGGGGCAAAATGTAATACCCCAAAAATGGGCTATAAGTTCATTAATCTCCTACATCTTCAATTTGAACGAAATCGACATCAAAGTCCTAATCTAAGGCACATCTAAACATCATTGAATCATAATTGATTATCTTAAATTCTGCATCGGGGAATATTCCTAGTAATATTCCTAATCATCATAATTATCTTTAATTTTATAATTATTTGGCAATAAATCACATTTATCCTAAAGTTTGATTAATTGAATATTTTGCATATTTAATTGATTAGATTTAATATCTTGCCACTTAATTGTTTAATTAAATTTAATTTTATCTATTATTAATTATATTATTTAAATTTTGACAATAAATCCAAAATCTTATGAATAATTGATTAAATTCTTATTTAATTAATTAAAGCAAGTTGTCATTATTTAATAATATAGTTTTTAATAAAAGTTTGATTAAATAATTGATTAACCCATAAATCAATTGTTTTATTTTTAAAAGTAGTTAAGTTGGAAATAAATCACTTTATTATTAAATTAATTCATAAATAAAACATGCACAATCATAAAAGCAGACAACTATCAATTATCAATTAAAGCTAAACTCTATTTTGAGTTAAAACTTAGCTTTTGCATGTTTTTGTGACTTAATTATCTTTATTTAAAAATAACTCAAAAATCAACCTGAGTTATTTGAGTGATTTATGGCTTTTTCTCATGCACCTCCAAAGCCCTGGATTTCTATAAAACCAAGGCTCAGCTCTTCATAATTCATCTCTCAAATTTGCATCCAAGCATCTCATAATTTTGCAAGCTTACTTTGCCAAAGTCATCCACAAAATTTGCACAATCATGATGGAGAATTGGAATTGAAGAATCAAAGCTCTTGCGAACGACATCTTTGTAAGATCAATCTTATTTTTGCATTCATATTGTATATCATTGTTAGATTAGCATAGCATATCAATTTTCAATAGCATTCATAGCATATCAATTTCATATTAGCATAGATTCATATCAGTTTTTATCATTCTTATTGCATAGAAAATATCAAAAATATAGATTAATTGCATTCAATCTCATATCTAGATCAATTGCATTCAAATCCTTCATTTAGGTGTCGTCTAGGTCACTGATCTCGATAAACAATCTGAGAACATCAATCTCGCACCTACTAGAAGGTAGTAAATCGCTTGGTTAGTTTAGCTTTCAATTTTGCACGATTTCATTTTTGCTAACCTCTAATGTTTTACTGAAGTGTTGTGTCTACAGATTAGGTACAATTTTCACACACACAAGTGTACCTTCCATGACATTAGCCCATGCTGTGTGTCTATGACACCGCCCTTTATCCTGTGCTTGTACTTCTGTTGCACTGTTGGTGTTCCTGATTCTTCTTCTTACAGATGTTTCTGGCATTGCATTTTAGTGTTCCTGTCACCCCTCTCCCTGTTCAGCATTATGGGGGGGGTTCACCTATTGGTTCTATTGCTTCCTTTGTTTGGTTGAGTGATCTACCTATTTAGTTCTTGTTCCTATGTACTAGGCGGATGTAGTGGCTAGGCACCTATGCATTTTGGTGAGATGGATCATCTACTATATAGACACTCATTCATTCCTGCTTTTGGAGGTCACCTCTTCGATTGATCAGCTCTTCAAACTTTGTCTTCTCTACCTAGTCATGAACTATTTTCAGTGGGGGTTCCAACAGTTTCTTCTGACAATGTTTGCAGCTTCATGCTTCAGAGATGCTTCATGCTCTTTCTTGTTCCTTTCTTTGGGAAATTCCCTAGATTGGAGGCTTTGTTTCCTTCATCTAGTTTATTTCTTATACTTGGGTACCTGATCAGGCCTTGTTGCCGGGACCCATTGCTCTTTCATGCATTTTTTGTTTCATGCATCTTTTAGTCCTTAGTTGTTTAGCTTCTCCCTAAGTTACACTTAAGGGGGGGTGTTAGAGTAGTCATATTATAGCTAATAATTAATTTATTTAATTATTAGTCTATTATTCTCTACACTTAAGTTAGAGTTAGGCATCTCATTATTCTTTAGGGTTTCCCTTTTAGGGTTTTGTGATTCCTCTTATAAGGATTCACCTCTTTGTATTTCTTAAGAGATTAGAATATCATTTGTAATATTGTGCATATGATGTCTCTGGCTTTTTGGCCTCCATAGATTTTTCTTGCCTTCTGTGCTTTGCTTCTTCCATGTGATAGGGTTATGCATGCAGGTGTTCTTGGGAGATTAGTCTTTCACCTAATCTAACATCAACTCCCAAGAGGACATTCACACCTTTAGGTGAACCTCTTGAGCATGCATTGAGAACTCTCATTGCAAATAAGATTATTGATCTACCTAGACCTCAACTGTATGAACCGCAAAATAAACCCAGCTGGTGGAGTGAGTTTAGTCATTGTGAGTACCACTGAAATAGAGGACATACCACAAATGATTGTTTACAATTGAAAAATGTGGTACAAGACTTGATTGAAAATGGTGTGATCATGATAGAAGGGCCTAAAAATAATGGAGATCACATGGCATTTAAGAAACCTTTCTATAACCATGAGAAGGGTGAATCTTCTAACTTGAATAAGCAAAGTAGCAACAATATCAATTTTGCTCCTCATTATGACAAAATCATCAATACTTTATCTAGTCATGAGTATGGTGTCAACATTGTTATAATCAAGGAACAACCCAAAGAAGAAACATCTTACACCATTACTAGGGGGAAAACTTCAAGGATTACCCTACAAGAGGCAGATCCTAAACCTATTGGTCTTACACAATCAAGTATTGTGGTTAAGCATCCATCTACAAAAATAAAGTCATATAGCTTGGTGGACCAATTACAAAAGACTCCAGCTCAAATCTCTATCTTGGAGCTGTTAAAATTATCTCCAAATCATAGGGAGATCTTGTAAATAGCCTTATTGGGGACTAATGTTCCTATTAACTTGGAGGAAGAGAAGTTTCAAAACATGGTGGGACACCTCACAGCACCACATTGCCTTTCATTTTCAGATCAGGATGACATGTCCATCACTCATCCTCAAAATTTTCCATTGCATATAGAAGTCCTCATTAAAAGACATAGGGTTAAGAGAGTTCTTATAGATGGTAGAGCTGGTCTGAACATTTGCACATTAAACCTTTTCAAGTGTTTAGGTTTATCCAAGTCATTCATCGATCCTAAAAGTAAAATTACCATAAAGGCCTATGATGAGGAGGAGAGATCTTCAAAAAGCATGATTGTCTTGCCCATTCAAGTCAAACCCATCAAAAAGGACACCGTATGTCAAGTTTTAGATATGAATTTAACTTATAGTATCTTATTGGGGAGGCTATGGATACACAAGATGCAAGCGGTTCCTTCTACCTATCACCCATGTATCAAATTTCTGTACATGGGAGAAGAAATCACAATTGGAGGGGATTCAAATCCTTTTAAATATTGCAGCACATTGAAGCCTCTTCATGAATTATTTATTCCACATAACAAAAAAGGGATGGTGCCAAATACTACCATGGAAGAAACTAAAGGTGCTGATCCCAAGCTAACATCAAATGCTACCTCCACTTCAAACCCTATTCAAACTAACTCAACTACATCAACTAAAGGAAAGGAAAAAGTGAGTTATGAGGGTCCAAGTTCAAAGGAGAATTAAAAAAAAATGTCCACACTAGAAGTGGAACTTGCTAAACCTACTAAAGAGGAGAAAGGAAAAGCCAAAGAAGATCACTATAAACAACTGAGTGAAATGATGCACACATTTGAAAATCAATATAGAATCGGTTCTAAGGGAGTAGGGGAATATTTTGTTTCTCTATTTGACTTACCTACTTCTCTAAAAACACATGGCAAACCTTCTAAAGAGCATCTTCCTCACAAATATAGCTCTCATTTCGTAAGAGAGAGTGACAAATCAACATTTGAAAAAGAAGAGGATGAGGTTCTACAATGGCTCTACAAAGATGAGAGTGATACCTCAAACAATCTCATAGAAAGAGTTCAACATGTCAATATTCAAACTGACCAATATGGAAAAGGGTTTAAGATTATACAAAAAATGGGATATAAGGGAAGAGGACCCTTAGGTACGAGGAATAGATGTTTTTTGGAACCTATTGAACCTTCTTGGAGGTCAAAAGAAGAAAAATCAGGGGTAGGTTATCAATACAAAGGAGAAAGTTCCAGCCCGATGCATGATGGTTATGAACAAATAAACATGGTAGATCTGATGTTGATAGTGACAATTCTAGATAATATGAGTGAGATTCTTTATCCGAAGACTCTTTCCATGACAAAGAAATTGTTGTTATACATTCTTATACCAATGTTCCTTAAGAATAGACTCAAGTTAATGAAGATCCAGAGATATTTCCCATAGAGAAAGCACACATTAGTTAGCCATGGATAGGTGAACCTTGGGTACCTTCATGGGAAAGTGATTTGAATGTTAATTTTAACCCGCATGCGTTCTTCCCCATAGAAGTCTTAGAGGAAAGTAATCAAGACAATACTCAAGCTAGTGAAGATCCAGAGATACTTCCTACATACATGCAACTCAATCCACAAGAAGCTAACATAGTGAAAGAACACAATTATCAGTGGGTAGGTGAACCTTGGATACCTTTGTGGTGGGATGATTAGTATGGTAGGTTTACCCCACATGTTTTCTTTCCTAGAGAAGTCTTTGAGGACTCAAGTGAAGAGGAATTTGATCCTTCTTCTATGGATCATCTTGAGAAAGCTCATGTTATTGACCTTAATGATACAATGCATCAACCATCTAATGAGGTCATGTCCTTAAATCCATCCAATGACAATTTTCCAAGTGAATCTTTACCCTTAATGCATCATGAACTTATTGATTGGGACCTAACCGAACCAAGTGACTTACTCTACTTTCCAAATGACCAAGCGATGACCCAATACCTAAATGCGGTTGAACCCTCTTTCACCAAAGAATTTAATCCCAACATGATAAAAAAGACAGGGGTCCAACCTCTTAATCCAAAGAAAAAAATGAAAAAAAGTAAAAAAATGAAAAGTTCTAGTGTTGAAAACCACCATGTGGCAGCACTAGAACCAAAAAAAGTAAAGATAAAGGATGTTTCCTATGGTGAAAACCCAACTGTGGAACCTAAGGAAGAGAGGTTGGATACCCTACCTGAACATGAAGAGGAAAGATCACCAATTCTCATAGAGACAATAGAGAAAGTCAACATTGGAACAAAATTGGAGCCCAAATTCATACATCTAGCAGCTTCACTTACACCTTTAGAGAGAAAAGATTTCATCAAAATTTTCCAAGAAAAGCATGTGAACTTTGCATGGTCTTATGCCAACATGCCGGGACTAGATCCAGACTTCATCATGCACCACTTGAATGTTAAACTAGGTGTTAAACTAGTCAAGTAGAAATTGAGAAAAATGCATCCCCATATAGCTCTTCTAGTCAAAGCAGAATTGGAGAAATTGTTGAAGGTGGGGTTCATAAGAGAAATTGCTTATGCAAAGTGGATATCCAATATTGTACTAGTTACTAAGCATGACAAATCCATTCACATATGTACAGACTTTCGAGATCTCAATCTTGCATGTCCCAAAGATGATTTCCCATTTCTGAGCATAGATGTGATAGTGGACTTAATAGCTGGTCACTCCATTTTTTCATTAATAGATGGTTTTAGCAGATACAACTAGATTAATATTGCACCCAAAGATCAAGAAAAGATAGCCTTTACATGTCCTTGGGGTACCTTTTGTTGGAACGTAATGCCTTTCGGCCTAAAAAATGCCGGAGCTACCTACCAAAGGGAAATGACCACTATTTTCTATGATATGATGCACACCTTTTTAGAGGATTATGTGGATGACATATTGGAAAAGTCACATAAAAGAGAAGATCACCTACAAATTTTGGAGAAAATATTTACCCGATTGGAACAATTTAAAGTAAGGCTTAATCCAAAAAATTGTGCCTTTGGTGTTCAATCCGACAAATTATTAGGCTACATAGTTTCAACAAAAGGCATTGAGGTGGATCCTGAAAAGGTTCAAGAAATAATGAACATGGAGATCCCTAAAAACATTAGCCAAATGAGATCTCTTCAAGGGAAACTTCAATCAATAAGGAGATACATTTCTCAACTAGCTCAAAAGTGTCACTCATTCACTAGATTGCTACACAAGGACACCATTTTTATATGGGATGAAGAATGTCACAAGGCCTTCAACTTGTTGAAGACATACTTAATTAATCCACCAATTCTAATGCCACCTATCAAAGGAAAACCATTTCTATTGTACATATCAGCAACCGAGAGGTCCCTAGGAGTTCTTTTGGTGCAAGAAGATGATCAAGGAAAGGAAAGAGCTATCCACTATTTGAGCCAAACATTGATCAAGTATGAATTAAAATACACATTCATGAAAGAGCATGCCTAGATGTCATCTTTTCTTCTCAAAAATTGAGACACTACATGTTGATGCACAAAGTAAAGATCATTGCAAAAATTGATCCTCTAAAATATTTGCTTAAAAAAACTACCTTAACAGGTAGGATAGAAAAATGGGTCATGATATTAAGCAAGTTCGACATTGAATATGTGTATAGGAAGGCCATTAAAGTACAAGTGATAGTAGACCACTTAGCTAAAAGTCCATTGGTTTCTACACATCCCATTCAAGTAGAGTTTCCTAATTCGACAATTGTCAATATCGAAGCAAAGACATGGAAGTTGTACTTTGATGGATCATATACACAAGGAGGTTCCAACACTGACATATTATTGATTACCCCTCAAGGGTATATATTCCCAAATCATACAAGCTTTTGTTCCCATGTACCAAAAACATAGTTGAATATGAAGCTTTAGTCATTGGTATCAAGATGACTTTAGAATGGAATATCACCAAGCTACAAGTGTATGGTGACTCTCAATTAGTAATCAATAAAATCAATGATGAGTATAATACAAAAGATGAAAAGCTTCTACCTTACAAGACAATGATTGATGCATGGAAAAAATACTTTGTGTTGATAACTTTTGAGAAAATTCCAAGAGAGAAGAATAGAGCTATCGATGCAATGGCTACCTTGGCTTCATTACTCCAAAAGCTTGATCAGAATGAAAGATATGAATTCTTGGTGGAAGAGTTGGCAAAATCAGCATTTGACCTTCCTGATACCCAAATTGTTTCCTTACTTGATGGACATGACTCCCCTTGGTACCACCCTATCTACACATACCTCAAAGACCAAGTACTACCCTTGAACCAATCCCGAGCCCAAAAATGACACTTCATAAGACAATCGGCTCGTTACATTATCCTCTCTGACACATTGTATCGTAAAGGTCTTGATGAAACTTTACTTAGATGTCTAGAGGAAGAAGAGTCTAAGGTAGCTTTACATGAAGTTCACGAGGGCATTTGTGGGTCGCACTCAAGCGGTTTAAACTTAGCTAAGAAGATCCTTCACATGGGGTATTTTTGGTAAACCTTAGAAAAAGATGCTTTCCACTTTGTTAATATATGCACCAAATTTCAATATCATGGTGATATGATACATGTACCAGCACAAGAATTACATCCTTTTGTTACACCATGGCCATTCTATCAATGGGGATTTGGACTTGATTGGCATAATTTATCCACCTTCTTCCAATGGGCACAAATACATCATCACGACTATGGAATACTTCACTAAATGGGTAGAGGTTGTTCTTTTGATCATTGCTATGGGAAAATAGATTTCCATGTTCATAATTAATCACATCATTTGCAGATATGGTATTCCTTATGCCATAGTTATCGACAATGGAAAAAAATTCAAGAACAAAGATGTGGATGAACTTTGTGACACTTTCCACATTACACATCACTGTTCTTCCATTTATTATCCACAAGGAAATGGACAAGCCGAAACTACAAATAAGAATATCCTTAAGATCTTGAAGAGATCGGTGAACAAATTAGGAAGAGATTGGCATGTACAAATCAACCCAACTTTGTTGGCTTATAGAACTAGCATCCATACACCTACAAGAGCTACACCATATTCATTGGTTTATGGAGCTGAAGTTGTTCTACCTTTGGAGGTTGAAATCCCATCCCTAAGAGTATCATTGCAAGGATTAATAATGGAAGAGGATTATAGAGTTGCCTGACTTCAACAATTGGAATTGTTAGAAGAACATCAAGCACAAGCCTATGAACATTTGAAAGTGTACCAAAATAGGATTTCAAGAAACTATAATAAGCATATCAAACCAAGAGTCTTTCAAGTAGGTGACTTAGTGCAAAGAGAAAACCCTAAAAATTAGGCAAAAAGGGAAAAGAAGGGTAAATGGGAAGCAAATTGGCTTGGTCCTTTTGTCATTGTTTCTTCATTCGGAATGGGGACTTACAAATTAGCCAATTGTGATGGGGAAGAATTACAAGAGCCCATTAATAGCATCCATTTAAAGAGGTTTCATACCTAATCAGATGAGAGAGTATTAGAAGAAAGAGTATTAGACTAGTATGTATCCGATGAATCAAGCATCACTCTTGTACATGAGAAAATAAAAAAGATCAAAAACATTGAAAAGTTGAAAATCCAAAAACATTGAAAAAAAGAAAAAAAGAAAAAAAATTGAAAAAAAAGAAAAAAAGAAAAAAAATTGAAAAAAAAGAAAAAAAGAAAAAAAGAAAAAATTTGAAAAAGATAAAAAAGTGCCTTGGTGAAAACCTAGCAATAGGCACCTTGGTAGCAGAAAAAGTGAAAAAGAGAAAAAAGAGCAATAAACCCAAAAGGTGAAAACTTGGCAATCAAGCGCCTTTTGTTCCCCTAAGTTTTCCTAGTTGCATGTGTACATATTGCATTTCCATCATCTCACTTGTAAATCTTCATTGCATTCGTCATTTGTGCATATTCATAATAAAACCTTTTAGCTACATTTTTGCATTACCTATTTTCCCTAAGTTTGTCACACTATCACATTTATCACTTGGGGGTAGGAAAGGTGTTAGTACTATAAAGTTTTTGGGTCCTCATGTTTTAGAAAATTGATGAAACCCCTATTATTTGACCTAGCAAGGACCAAAGTGCTATAAAACCTAATTACCTTAAGCCTTGTTATATTTGAGTGTTACTTTTCCATTCATGAAAATGCAAATAACACATGTGCTCTTTTAAAACCTTTAAAAGTTGTCCCCTTCATGTATTTTGCGGTTAGGAAATAAAACGGGTCACCTTTTAGTGAAAATTTACACCAAACTTTAGCCTTTCCCTCTTTTATTTCCTAACTGTCTGATTCATTTTAATCTTGTGGTTGTCGCTTTATCTTAAGGCCCTCCATTGTCAGGTTTTCTGACTTGTGAAATAGCGACTGTATGACACCTGTTCAGGTGGGCCCATTTTCAAAACTGTGTTGTCATTAACAAGAGGATTGCATCGATGGCTGTTGTGATACTGCTGAGCTAAGTTGGTTGCTCATTAATCCATACACTTTAGCGACAAGCATCCGATTGAGTTGAATACTCATGATGACAGAGCTCTGAATTTTTAGGTTTTGTGGCAATTTTATGGATTGACATTTGTCCATGATGACGTAATATGGTGGGGTCATATCTTTTCGAAGGTTAAAAATTAGATAAATCTTGTGGCTGTCATTATATCACTAAAGGAAGTTGCTTGGTACTTAAAGTTTGTGCTTTAGTGACAACCATTCGATTTTCCACACACTTCAAACTACGAGGTGGGTCCTTGGTCACCAGGTCACGATGAGGTGTCCATTTTTTATTGGTTGAGCTAGACTATGATGTGGTAGCTACCAGTAGAATTGATGCTAGGAAAGAAAAAATGGTATGTCCACCTGCCGGATTTGTGACATGGGGGTAGAGGATCAATGAAGGTTTGAGGTGGGGCCAAATTTCATAGATAAGTGATGATCGCTTGATTGAGTAGCATCAACGGTTGTCACATTTTCTTTACCTGACATACCTAACAGTTTCCTGCTATGCGAAATAGTGACTGATTGACATGTGTCTTTTGTGTTGTCAGTCGGTAGTGGGTCTAAAGTTTTAAAATGCCTCCATGTGTTCATTTGCGAAGTGGGGTCACTAATTTTCAAAAATAATAAAGACCTATCAGTTTTAGGGAAGATCTACGGTGGTCGCATTACCAGAGTTGAAAGGTGCTCAGATTTTATGCTTACAAAATAGTGACATGTTGACACCTATCCAGGCCGATCAAAGTTAAAGTAAGTTATGGGTTTTCGCACATGGGTAAAATTGAAATGTTCTCATTGGTTGAGAACTAAGTTGGGGAAAGTGTTAAATGGTTATGACATGGTCATTATTATCCATCCGATGTGCTAGAGGGAATTTTGATCAATGGTTCACATTCAAATATAAATTTTTGACGTTGTTTCACATTCTGTGAACATTGTAGCCACCAGTTTCAGTAATGGTGAACTTAATGAGTTTTGTGTGGGTTGGCTATGATGGGTTGGCAATGATTACATATTCTGATTTGCTTGTTAAAGGAAACACTTCTCCTCCAGGTTTCTCTACAAGCGAATTGGTTTTCTCTGCGAGCATCAATAATGAATTTTCTCAAGCATCTGGTTGGCCAATTTGATCTTGAAAGTGCACAATATTTTATAAGAAGAAAGGTTCTAGTAGTCAAGTCTTCTCAATTTTTTCTATCTTGTGGTATTTAGGTAGTTTTTATTCTAGTATTTATACATTTTCCCAAAAAACCCTATTTGAAGATGCCACCCAATAGAGAACTCTCAGAAAAAATAGAGTATAAGGATAGGGGGTTTTTGAAGATTTAATGTAGTTACTCCCACAGTCAGAAAATGGGGCATCTAGAACAAAAGAATTAGTTCCAAAAAACCCTAGGGATTTTGTCAGTGAGGGATTATATGATAGAGGGTTATGGATGAGGGATGCTAAAGTAGGGAAAGATTACAATGGTTTGATCCTGTTTAAAGTCGCATTTTCCCAAAGAAATGCATGTGCACCTCTCAGTAATATTTGGCAGTTTGACATAGGGAGACTCATTGTGCCTGGAGTCTTCATGGATGCTAACCTTCTCATATAGGTAGCTAGATGTTATGATCTTGTGACAAGGTGTGTCAAAGATATTAATGGAATGGACTTGATAAGCATCACAGAAGATGAAATCAGAGATGTTTTTTCATTAAATGATCCCTCTGTTGGATTAGAGAAGATTGATTTTGAAGATTTTAACAAAATTTATGAGGCACAGAGAGATTATCTAAGGTTTGACCCTTTAAGGGATTTCTTTGGCCAAGTTGGTTCTCAGTGCAAGCTCACCCAAGCCTTTCAGACTAGACCTTTTCAGTTTAAGAGCACAAGCTATTTACAAGTCCTTAACTCTGATTTTTGGACAAGATGAGGCTACTCACATGCCTATCCCTTATATGTTTATGATGGTTCAGTCCTTACATCCTCACTTGGCATTGAGTTTTGATTTTTCCCCTTATCTTGCAGACCTAATCCATGATGGATTAATGGGGATAAAAAATATGAAGATAGGTAGGCCTTTTGGGTGGTATTCTATGATAATGCATATGTTTTTGTACAAGGGTGTGGAATTCTTCAGCAAAATAATGGATATTGTGAGAGAGAAGAATAGAGAGGCATTGCCAGTTCAGTTGTGGACCACAAAGCTATCATGGGATAGAGCAGATGCCAGTTACTTGGTTTTTGATAGAAATTTTGCTTCAAGGCTTAGGTCCTTGTTATTTTTTGAGAATCCTAGAATTCCCAGGGAGTTGTTAAGATTAATTAGGCCAAAAGAGTATTACAAAGACATCACCATAGTACATAATTTTGGTGATATAATCTTATATCCAATCTCCACAACATTTAGGGTGTATGGTTGCAGGAAGGCACCTTATGTATTGCCTTACCAGGTCCCTTTGAAGATAGGGTATGCAAAAATTCTGAGGCAAATTGGTGATCTGCAGGAGACTATAATACCCTAAAATTGACACCTATTAATTTAATCAATTTTTGTGCATTTTCATCAATTTTACATCTCCAAAGTCCTAGTTTCCTAGGCAATTTTCTCTCTCCTACCTGACTTAATTCGACTTGATGTCAATTGCAAAAACCCTAAATTGCATTAATCAAATATTAAAATTAATTCCTAAAGTCTTCAACTTTTATTAGCTAAATTACCCCTACGATAAATTAATTTAATCTTAAAGTCCTAAGTGGTTGGAATTAAATTAAACCCACCCCATTTGGCTAATATACATGAAAATGAATTAATAATTACTTTTTATTTGAATGGACACTCCGTTTTGAATTTATAATTCACAATATTTGAAAGGTCACCTTGTGTGGCATTTTCCATTCTTTTAATTAAGTAATTCTTGTCGTTTTGTCTCAAATGGGAATGAAGAGTTAGGATTTTCAAATCAAGAACCCCTTCATTCTCTTCCCAGGCTTTTCTATTTAATGAACCTCTTTTCTTCATTCAAGGAGAACAATTTTTGAGAGTAATTAAACTATAGTATTTTTGTGTCTCAATTTCATTAATTCCAAGCTTTTATTGCATTTTAGTGTAATTTTCATTTAGTCTAATATTGCATTTTCATTATAGTTATTTTACTTATTTTCTCATAGCTTAATCTCATATCTCATTTCAAGTTCTTTAGATTAAATTGCACTTCATATCTCTTTCAAGCTCTTAGTATAATTGCATTTTCATTCTTAGTTTTAATTGCATATTCATCTTAGCTTAATTTCATTTTTTATTCAATCTTCATACTTTCAAATCCTCCATTGTAGAACCAGTCTTATGGTTGTTGGCTCTCATTCTAAGATTAATTAAACATCCTGTCTACATAGGAGGCAACAGGTCACTTCACGATGAATTTTAGATTGAGTAATTCATACTCTCTCTTGTAATTCGATCATGTGAGTAATGACCATGTTGTGTGTGTAGTTGGATTAGAGGTCCACATTCGACTATATACATTTTGGCACCCACCATGGGGCAGAAAGATCAATTTCTGGCCTCATTCTCATTTTTTTTTTTCTGACAGGAAATTTAAGCTCAACCATGCGTCCGTACTGTCTGTGTATGGATTTTTGTGCAAGAATCTAGAGCATGTCACACAAAGTTTCACTCCCTGTAGCACTCTCTCATGTGAGCTGATGCATCCTCACATGACATCCTACACTTTCTCACACACCATGGAGTACTTCCTCATGTGAGATTTGGATACAGTGTTTTAAAATTTGTAGTTTCTATCTTTCCTATTTCAGATTTCTGACAGTTTCCTATTTGTTGCTGTTTATTACTTCTCTGTTATTTTCACAGCGTAATAGTTTTTTGTAGGACATTTGACCAAGAACATAAAACATGCTAATGGTTTGATTGCAGGACGATAGTCAAAGACTTGCTAAAATGTTGTGTTTGTTTCTTGCTTTCATTCACATAGTCTAAATAGGGCTCCATTAAAATTTCTTGAGGATTTTGATAGTGAGTAGGGAATTTGGCTCTTCATTACATGGAGGTGATGACCATGAATGAACCCGAAATCCTAATGATCTTACGAATATGACAAATTCTTGGGGAAGCGGAGAAAGGTAGTGAATATTTACACTTCTACTCACCAGGGGATTATGCTCTTCTCTCTTTGAGAGAAACAGAAACCCAAAAGCTTGTAGATGTGGTGGAGTAAAGCTAACTCAGTGATGAATCTTCTTGATGTGTTTGGGTGAAGTGATGAGGTAGAGAAGTATGCTCTTCTCTCTTTGAGAGAAACAAAAAATCAAATCCTCCAATCTAAGCCAAGTTGTGTCACCTTTAGAGGGCCTGTCAGAAGTTGAACCTCTGGGAATGACCCAAGTGAGTACGTACCTATCACTGGTGATTCCACCTCACTCTAATAAAGAATGTTTTGTTGAGTGTAAAGACTTGAAAACCATGTTAGCTTTCTTCTCAAGACTTTGACTATCAGCTTGAGAAGGCTCTATTTGTTATACTGAGCGGTGCCACTCCTAGCCCTGCTTGTGGGGGTGTATGACTTTTAGGTGTTGGTGTGGCTACGAGGCCTCAAACCTGTATTAGGGGCACCAAAGGTTAGCATGAACAAAAGCCTATTAAAAACTTTCCTTAGCTAGTGGCCTACCTAGTTCACCTCCGAAAGGAGTCATAATCTTTGCACAGGGAGGGGGAAGAATCTCTCCTATAGATTCCCATCATAGGCATACACCTGGATGCTTGAAGGTGGTTGTGACATTGGACCTTGCTATAAGGGTAACCTTTGAATGTACACCATTGAGCCCTTGGAAACATCAAAAACATGGGTGCCCTCTAGGGGGTGACATGACTGTGTGAGGTGCACATATGTGCATAAGCAATGGGGCAAAGGTATTATCTTCTAACCATTTTTTTGTAGGACTAAGCTATGTATTTGTTATCAAGTCTTAAACATTGTCCAATCATTATCAAACAAAGACTCCCCTGATGCTATCAAGTTTCTTTGTCCTTGATAGGTTTGTTAATGACTGCTTCTTGTATCACAACTGCTTGATTTAAACCTTTGTGTCTTTAAACGAATGCTTGAAATCCTAAAATGAGATTGTTGATTAAACTATTCTTCAAACCTGTCAGGAAATTGGATTTTCTGTAAGACATCAATTCAAGCTATACCTCAAAATTCAACTTTAACCTCAAAAATTGTGTCAAATTGTTAGATTTTGCACTTTTCCTACATGAAGTTTTACTCTTTAGAGCACTTTCTCACATGAGACTTTGTTCTCTCGCATGAAGGTTTGTGTTCTCTCACGCGGCTTGGTACTCTCTCGTGTGAGACTGTAGCCCAATTTTCAAAAATAGAGACTTGTTTACCATTGACTATTTGACTTTTTATTTGATCTAGTTTTTGTCTGAGGTCTATTTTTCTATTTTCCTATCATTCACTATCAGAAAATGGTTGTCTCGAGTTAGGAACCAACTGATCTTTTCTTTGAATTGTGTTGTCTCTCATTGGTTTACCTTATCTCTTTATGCTTTTTGTATCTCATGTTGCGATAGTCTTATCTCGGCTATTCTAGCCACCTCTTTTGATGATTCATACTAGGTCCATCTTGCATCTTGGCTATTCTAGCCTTTATCTTCTTTGCGTTGTTCTTAGAGACCAAATCTAGCATTATCTCAAGTTCTCTCTCATTTCATCTTCATCTATGACTGTCACGACTAGAAGTGGCAAGACTTATCCCATTTAGAATCCTGATCAAGGTAGAAGTGAACCTCCTAATCAAGAAATAGATCATCCTGAATCTATTGCAAAATCTAAACTTTGTGAGATATCCTCAATTTCCTCATTGAATACTTCAAAAGATAGTCCGTCCCAACCATCGCCTCCAGTGTTTCAAGAGTGTTTTAATCCATTGTTTGAAGCGCAAACTGGTTTCTCATTTCAAGAGCAAGACAACTCATTCTTCCAAGAGAACTCATTATTTCACAACTTTGGAAGACCTCTTCCTCAGACTAATCCTATTTTCATACCAGTTGATCTTGCTAAGGATAGTTCTATCATTGAACCTAGTGATACTGTTGATGATATCTTCTCACCTAAATTTTTTAAATCTTTTGATCTTATTCATTCACCAAAGGTTATCGTGGCTGCACCCTTTTGGCACTGGACATATCATTTCACTAAGAATTCATGTACTGCAAAAGCCTACAACAAGATGGGAGATCCATTTGACTTCCAACCGGGCAAGTATAGTCAAACCTTTGATCAATATCAAAACAATCAATATCATGGTCAATCCTCTAATGACCCATGTCATGCTCAACCTCAGAATGAGAAACCTCATGGTCAATCTCAACATGACCAAAATCAGTCCCACAATGACGATCAATCTTGAAGTAAACCTCAAGGCGATCGACAACCCGCCTATTTCTATCATCCTCCTCCGTTTGATCAAAACCAAGATGATCAGCAACAAGATTCGATTCTGAGTATTTATGAGATTCTTGGGAATGAAAATGAGGTGATAACTCAATAGGATATAGATGCTACCAAAGCTAATAAGGGTCTTATTAAAATGATGGAGATCCTTCTCCTAGAGGAGAAAGAAAAGTACTTCCTTGAGCTATCTAAACAAGGGGCCAAGTTACCCCAAGACTATCAAGTTGAAACACTCGTAGCTAAGGAAGAAGAAACTAAGACTGCAAAGTTGAAAAAGATGGTCTGAGACATGCAGGATCAGATTAGTCAACTTGCAAAGAGTAAAGAAAAACCTACCCAACAATTTACAATGGAAAGCATTTGTCCTTTCCCTTTTGATAGGAGTCTACATATGCCACCTTTTCCCAGAGGTGTAGAACTCCCTAAATATGACAAATACTTGGGTGCAATTGATCCCCAAGATCACTTAAGGGAGTTTGGTGCATTATCTATGGAATTTGTGCATGATCAAACCTATCTTATGTGCTTATTTCCTCATAGTTTGGGCAAACCAGCTATGGAATGGTTCTCTAGATTGCCCACTGGCATTAAAATTTTTGACGAAATGGCTAATCTTTTTCTCTAGCACTACTCGCATAATATTCAGCATCCGGTCAACATCTGGGATCTTTGCAATTTAAAACAGTGACAAGGAGAATCTTTCCTAACATTCCTCCAAAGGTGGAGACAATTATGTACGAAGTGTCCTCACAAACTACCAGAGTCTGAGAGACTGGACATTTTCTTGGAAAATCTTGTCCCATACTTTAGATACCAAGTGCAATTGCAAGGTCCTCTTACTTTTGATAGTATGATCAAACAAGCAGTGTGAATAGAGGCCTTTATGATCAAGAAGGGAGAATTAACTTTGAATAAGGACAATAAACAAGGATTCTCCACAAACAAAGATAAAGGAAAGACTGTCAATAAGAATAGAGATGTAGTAAATGATGGAGTGGTGGATAATGTTACTATGAAGCCTTCAAAGCCTACTTTTAATTTTACTTCTAGTATACAAGTGGCTAAGGCTGTCGAAAAGACCACAATGGATAATAAAAAAACTTCAAGATTTGCTAGGAACAAACCTTGGGCCTCTCGACCGAAGCATGATTTCACCTCTTTGGGATAGCCTCTTGATGTGGTCTATAAAAATCTTATAGAGAATTAGGTTCTTACTCCTTTGGAAAAGTGTACTTATGACCCACAACCATGACCTCATTGGTGGAATGATAATGCTTACTATGACTATCACCAAAACATTGGTCATATGACTTCTACTTGTCTCCAAGTGAAGCATACAGCTCAAGATCTCATTGACAATGGTGACATCCTTGTGGAGAACCATACTAAGAATTTAGACCACCAAGATTTTGAGGATCCCTTCCCTCCTCATGAGAAGGGTGAGTCTTCAAACGCGAAGAATACCAATGCTAAAGTCAATTACATGCACACTAATAATGACAATGTTATTGGTATGATTGAACCTGTTGAGATAGAGTATTGTGATGTGATCACTTCTAAAGGGAGCAGTGATGCTCCCAAATCTAAGACTCCTCTTATCTTGCGTAGTTCTGCATCTCATTCATTTGAATCTGAACAATCTCAAGACTGTGCTAATGTTGTCACTCGATCGCGAGGAAGAGTTGTTTTGAAAGGTCCTGATACTTCTACGTCTACTCCAAAACAAATAGTGGATAAGAGACTTGATACTTCCACATCTGCTCTGAAGCAAATTGTTGATAAGACTGCTTTTAGCCTTGCCAACAAGAACACAAAATCTATTCCTACTACTAGCTTGGCTAGTTATAGAATTTTAGATCAACTCCAGTGAACCAATGCTCAGATTACCATTTTTGAGTTGTTGAAGATCTCTCCTGCTCACAGGTAGATTTTGGATAAAGCCCTCATCGAGGAAAACATTCCCAAGGATCTTGATCTCAACTGGTTCCAATCTATGGTGGGTCATTTGACTTCACCTCACTATCTATCCTTCTCTGAAGAAGATGATCACTCTTGAGTCACCCGCATAATGATCCCTTGCATATAGAGGTCATGATAGGTCCTAAGAACGTTAGCCAAGTGCTCATAGACAACAGTGATGGTCTTAATATATATTTTCCTAAATTGCTCACTCAGCTAGGTTATGATGAGAATTGTATAGAACCTCACAAAAAGATTACTATCAAAGCTTATGATGAGGAATAATGCAAGTCCCAAGGCTTAGTTGTGCTACCTATCCACGTAGGACCTGTTGAGAGAGATGTTACTTTCCAAGTGCTTGATATTCCTCTTGCCTACAATATCTTATTGGGTAGGCCTTGGATTCATGAGATGCAGGTTGTTTCATCCATGTACCATCAATGCATTAAGTTTCCATTTCATGGGGCGGAAGTCACTATGCCTGCTAATACCAATTTCTCTTGCAACACTCTTGTGCAATCTGCAGACAGCTTTGTTCCAGCAAATAGAGAATCCACTGAGTTTTATGATGCTAAGCTAAAGGAAATGGAACAAACTTTGAGACTTAAGGATATAGGCATGGGAGAATACCAAATGGAACCTATGCTATCACTGGCTACTTTACCTCTGTCTCCACGCTCTTATGGGAGACCTTCTAAGAATAATAAACTTTCCAATGCTCCTCCTCAAATAGTTTATGATGGCACCTTTGTGAGGGCCTCTACACCTTTAGAAGATGAGGATGAAGAGAGAGCTATCAGAGCTTGGATCTATAAAGGAAAATAAATAGATAAAACAACTACTCCATCTCCAAATTTAGAACAAGAACCATACAGTGAAGCCTTCAAGATCATGAAGCACTTCAGTTATAAGGGGAGTGGTCCTATAGGAAAGAATGATAATGGTTTACTAAAACCCATTGAAGCTACGGGCCACTACACAAAAGATACTAGTGGCTTAGGCTTTAAAAAGACTCCCTTTCATTTGGGGACCAAGGAATTTGTGTTAGCTCCTGAGCCTAAACCTAAACCTGAATAAGAAATTGAAGATTCTACTCTAGAAGTGAATCCAGAGGCTAGCTCTAATGAAGATATATTTCCATATCCTATTCCTCTGGATCTTACGACACTCTTTGCTGAACCTGATGAGCCTATCATACCTGTTCATATGGTAGAGACCGATACTAATACTGATAATGATTCTAATAAAAATTCTTTAGTATATCAATTCACATATGAGGAATGGAAAGAAACACTAAATGATGATCCTAATTTTCAAGATGAATGATATAGGCCACCACATTTTCAAAAGTATTTTGAACAAGAATAACTTCAGCAAGCTATTAATGCCACAAGGGATAATAATAAGTCTGATGATGCTACTAATGAAATTTCCACATTGAGTACTGACTCACATGAATATGAGTTTGACTCTTTATCTAATGCTACTTATGATGTAGACATAGATACTATTCACGTGTATGAAAGATCGCTCGAAGTAGGTGAAGGGTCTAGTGCTAGGCCGCATGAATTAGATGCCACTAGTGTTAATGTGTCCTCTACTTTCAACATAAGGTTTTATAGGGATTCAAACACTCCTTTGGATGAGATCTCTCTAGGTCTTGACTTTCTCATCAGTGCTTTTGAGGGTTATATCATGAACGCCATTGAACCAGTCACTACTTCCCTTTCACTCCACCATCCTGATCTGATAAACTGGAACTCCCCTTTCGAATCCAATGAAGTCCTAACATTCTAGAATGATTATGATCTAGCCTATTACCTCCATGCTATTGAACCTATGATGTCCTCCACCAGAAAAAGTAGTATCAACATGACAGAGGCTGATATCAAGTATCTTAGTCAAAAAATTAAAAGAAGAAAAAATAGATGCTCTGATGGTGAAAACCACTTTGTGGCAGTATTAGAGCCAAAAATAGTAAAAATAAAAGATGTATCTGAGGGTGAAAACCTCTTTGAGGTGCCCAAGGATGAGATACTTGATATGCTTTCGAGCCACTTTTAAGATAGATCATCAGTATTGATTGAGCTGAGACAGCCGGTCAATTTGGGTACAGAGGCTACTCTGCAGATTATTCATCTAGCACAATCATTGTCTGCTGAAGAAAAATAAGAGTTCATGAGCTTCTTTGAGAGAAAGAAAATAAACTTTGCATTGACCTACTCTAACATGCCTGGATTAGACCCCAATCTAATCATGCATCATTTGTCCATCACACCAGGAATCAAACTTGTTAAACAGAAGCTGTGAAAGATGCATCCACACGTAGCACTTTTGGTTAAAGTAGAACTAGAAAAGATTCTTAAGGCTGGTTTCATAAGAACTATTGATTATGTAGAATAGATTTCAAACATTTTTCTAGTCACTAATCATGATAAATCCATTTGTGTATGTATAGATTTCAGAGATCTAAATAAGGCATGTCCAAAAGATGACTTCCCACTGCCTAATATTGATATGATAGTTGACATGACAGCAGGATATGAGATGTATTCCTTGATGGATGGATTTTTTGGCTATAATAAAATCAAAATTATGCTAGAAGATCAAGAGAAGACCACTTTCACATGTTCTTGGGGCACCTTTTGCTGGAATGTCATGCCTTTTGGGCTTAAGAATGCTAGAGCAACATATCAGAGAGCTGTCACTACTATTTTCCATGATATGATGCATAAAATGATGGAGGATTATGTGGATGACACTTTAGTGAAAAGCATGCAGTGAAGAACTCATCTCACAAATTTGGGTCCCATCTTTGATCGCATGGAACAATTTAGTCTCAGGCTTAATCCAAAGAAATGTGATTTCGATGTTACTTTCGGGAAACTCTTGGGTTATATCATTTCAACTAAAGGCATAGAAGTTGATCCTGAAAAGGTGCAAGCTATTATGGACATGCCTCCACCCAAGAATATTAGTCAAATGAGAGGATTACAAGGAAGGATACAATCTATTTGGTGCTTCATTTCACAGTTTGCTAACAAGTCACATCCATTTACTAAAACTTTGTACAAGAATGTGAGTTATGAATGGAATGAGGAATGTGACAAGGGACTTACTCAAATAAAATAGTATCTTGCCAATCCACCGATTATGATGCCTCCTATTCATGGGAAGCCTCTTATACTATACATCTCAGCAACAAACACATCTTTGGGTGCTCTCCTAGCTCAAGAAGATCAGAACAACAAAGAGAGGGCCATATACTATATCAGCAAAACATTGGTTTCCTATGAAATGAATTATTCTATCATTGAGAAGGCTTGTTTAGCAGTAGTATTTTCTTCTCAAAAGTTGTGGCATTATATGCTAGCTCATACCATGAGGCTTATTGCAAAAATTGATCCACTGAAGTACTTGTTGAGCAAGGCTGTCTTCACTGGTAGATTAGCGAAATGGGTGATGATACTTAGTGAATTTGACATTGAGTATGTGGAAAGAAAAGCTATTAAGGGAAAAGAAATTACTGATCAGCTGGTGGAAGCTCCTTTGAAAGATCATCAACCTTTGAGTATTGAATTCGTAGATGAATCCATCATGCTTCTCACACATCAATCTTGGAGCATGTTCTTTGGTGGATCATTCACTCAGCAAGGATCTAGTGCAGGCATTCTGTTTGTTACACCTCAAAGATACTCATTGCCAAAAGCATATAAAATGTTGTTTCCCTACAAAAACAACATATCCAAATATGAAGCTCTCATTAATGGAATGGAGATAGCTCTTGAATGGCGTGTGGATGAGCTCAAGGTCTTTAGAGATTCTTAGTTAATCATCAATCAAGTCAACGATGTCTACCAAACTAAAGATGACAAGATAATACCTTACAAAAGAATGGTGGATGATCTCAAATAGTACTTTGCACACATTTCTTTCTAGTAGATTCCAAGGGCAGCCAATAAAGCAGCTGATGCTATGGCCACTCTTGCTTCAATGTTACAAATTCTAGAAAATGATTTTAGACATGAATTCATGGTGGAGGCATTACACTACCCTACCTATGATATTCTTGAATCTAGGATGATCTGTTCAGTCATTGGACATGATTCATCTCGCTACCGCCATATCTTTTCCTACCTTCATGACCAGATCATTCCAGACACCTATACCTAGAATGAAAAGTGTCACCTCATTCGTACTGCTTCACGGTATGTTCTCATAGAAAATGACTTGTATAGATAGGGTCTAGATGGTACCCTCCTTAGGTGTTTAGAATTTGATGAGTCCAAATGTGTGCTAGCTAAGGTACATGAAGGTATCTGTGGGTCTCATTCTAGTGGTCTAATGTTAGCCTGGAAACTTATTAGAGCTGGTTATTACTGGCCAAACATGGAAAAAGAAGCTGTTCAATATGCTAAAACTTGCAAACAATGCCAATTTCATTTGAACCTAATTCATGCTCCTACTCATGAACTTAGTCCTCTCATTATTTTCTGGCTATTTCAGCAATGGGCTTTTGACTTGGTTGGTCAGATACATCCTTCTTATTCAAGAGGGCACAAGTTCATCATCATAGCTACTAATTACTTTACCAAGTGGGTTGAGGCAGTGCCTCTAGCTATAGCTAATGGCAAGACCATTTCTATGTTCATACTAAACTATATCATTTGCAGATATGGTATACCCTCATCTATTATCATTGACAATGGGGGACAATTAAAAAATAAGGACCTAATAGACTTATGCACTAAATTTAGAATTATTCAGCATTGGTCATCTATCTATTTTCCTCAGGGTAATGGACAAGTAGATGCTTCTAATAAGATAATTCTAAAAATCTTGCACCGAATAGTTCATAAATCTAGTAGGGATTGGCATCTCTAGATTAATCCAGCTTTGTGGGCCTACAGAACTAGTATCCAAACACTAATAGGGGCCACTCCCTTCACCTTGGTTTATGGAGCAGAGGTAGTATTACCTATTGAGGTCAAGATTATGACATTATGAATCTCTCTAAAGGGCCTCATCACTGATGAAGAAAGTAGAATATCCCAGCTTCAAGAGCTTGAGTTACTTGATGAATGTCAGAAGATGGCATTTGACCATCTAAGAGCATATCAAAAGAGGATGTCTAAAGCCTACAATAAGAAAGTCAGACAAGGAGAATTCCAAGTGGGTGATCTCATCCTGTGAGAGAACCCCAAAAATCAACAACGAGTCTAGAAAGGCAAATTTGAACCAAACTAGCTTGGTCCGTACATCATTACTGCAACATTTGGGTCTAGCGCTTATTGACTCTCCACCACTGAAGGAGAACAGCTAAAAGAGCCTATCAATGCTCTTCACTTGAAGAAATTCTATAGTTGAGGCATTCTCTATGTGCTCATGTACATACTTATTGATCCTAAAAAAAATCCTAAAAATTGCAAAATGTCCTGAAAAAATGATCATCTTAGTGAAAACTTGGTAAACAATAGCTTTGATGTATCTATTATCTTGGCGAAAACCTGGTAAACAGGCACCTTGATAATAATTCAAAAAAAATAGAAAATTTGAAAAAATACAAAAAAAGTGAAAAGATAAAAAATACAAAAAAAGTGAAAAGATAAAAAATACAAAAAAAATAAAATATTCAAAAGACAAAAAAATAAAAAAAAGAGAAAAGTACAAAAAAATTGAAAAAGAAGAAAATGTGCCATTGATGAAAACTTGGTAAATAGGTGTCATGGTAGCAAAAATAGAATCTCTGCTAAGATGGTGAAAACCTAGTAAATAGGTGCCTCTTGTTTCCTGAAGCTACATCTGATGTCAGCATCGCTTGGCTCTTAGTTTCCCACTTTTTAGTCTCTCTGCTTTCCTGCCTTAGTTTGCTTTCCAGCTTTCCTACTTTTAGTTCATTTCCTGCTTTAGTTTGCTAGCTCATGCACTTGCCTTCAGTTGTCTTCGAGATTTTCCTCGACTCTTCATGGATTGGAACTAGTTCACACTTGGGGGCACCTTCCTGGTCTAGGGGGCATTGTCCTATTGCTTTCAAAATTTTTGTTCATGCATCATTCACCAATGATTCTCACTGCATTTGTTTGCTGATGTCTAGCTACTTTTGAAATTTCTCTCCTTGAGGATCTCTCGTGTATCAGTCACCAGTAGTTCTCACTATGCCTGCCTATTGATACTTTGCTCTCATTTGAACCTCTCTCTTTTGGGATCTCTTCCTTACAACAGTCGCCAGCGGTTCTCACTGTGCCTACCTACTAATACTTCACTCTCATTCAAACCTCTCTCTTTTGGGATCTCTTGCTTACATCAGTCACCAGTGGTCCTCATTGTGTCTGCCTACTGATGTTTCGCTCATGTTTTATTCTCTCTTTTGAGAATCTTCCTTGTATCGGTCACCAGTGGTTCTCACTACATTCGCCTGCTGATACTTGGTTCCCCCTCTGATATCTCCTTGAGACTTCATCTCGACAGTCACCAGTGGTTCTCACTACGTCTGCCTACTATTGCTATCCCATTGAGACTTCGAACATTGTACGCATCTGATTCGACTTCAATCCGCTTGAACACAAACATAAACTGAAATTGCAAACTGATTTTGTGTTCCTTTGAAGCATGTTGAGCTTTTCCTTTGCTTGTTTTATTATTTTCTTTATCATTTCCCCTCGAGTGAATCTAAGATGTCTTTCTTGACTGAGAAATGCGAAGACTGGGGGCATGATCTTTTCTTGGCTTTCTATTTGCTGGTTTAGTTCCAATGATCCAAAGAATCTATCTAAGAGGGGTGTCCATTTGTAAGAGCCTTCATCTTGTATTGGATGGCCATGCGTACCTTGACTCCTTTTATATGGATGCTTTGGTGAGGTTGGTTCTTCTCCTTGTCTGTTTTGAGTGACTTCTTTTTGCTACAAGTAAAATTGCTAATGCTCATCCTGCTAAGTGAACGTAAGGGTCACTAGGAGCAATCTTCAGCAAAAGAAGGAACTCTCACATGTCTGGTGTATTTGTTCACAAGCAACATTTAGGTCATTCTAGAAATTGTGCTTTGATGCTTATGTTAACTTGCTAAATCAAAAGGAATAGGTGTTCAGGTCATTCTGGCTTCTTGTGCCTTAATGCTTACATCTCATTCTAACAAATCTACAACTCATGTCATATTCATATTCTCATAATTGCAATGTTAGTGAGGATTTTATGACATCTTGCAATCATCCCATGCTTAAAAAAACTCTATGATGATAAATACAGTGAGTCCAACAACCAAGTCCTAGGGTTTGCATTTTCATTCTAGGCTTTCTTTTTTTAGCTTAGGCTTGCATTTTCATGCTAAGCTTGCATTTGAGATGATATATTGTTACTCTCTTGATTGCAATTTGTTCATCGAAGGTTCTCATATTTTGTCCCGATTCCATCTTGGCTGCACAAGTGTTCAGTCCTTGATCTCGATCTTCAAAACATAATCTCTTTGATTAGTACCTATCATATATTATGACAATCCCACATGAGATGATTAGTACCATATACATGACATATCCATTGCATTTTCATTTCATTTCCATTTGCATTCATAAATTCATTTGCATCTACATATACATGTGCATCCACTATAAGCATAACTCAAATCATACATTACACATATGCATACATTCTATCCATCTATCACTACATTTCACATTGCATCATCATTAGAATAACCATATGCATATTCATATTCATAAAGGAAAACATGTGCATTTCATACATTTCTATCCATACATCTAAGCATATAGAAATATCTCATAAACATCAATATCAAAGCAATATAACAACAAGTACAAGGATATCAAATTGTCGATCTCATATATATATCTCAAACAATGTCATGTACAAAAGAGAAGGTGCTACTCGAGCACACTATCAAAAATGGGCTACAATGTACAAGTATATCAAAATGCACTAACTCGGTCTTGCACCACCTGGAGGAGATGGTGGCAATGGTCTCTATGGGAGAGGCATCGACCGCTATGGAGGTGCCTACTGTGGGGGTGCCTATGGTGCCTATGGAGGTGCCTATGGAGCTCCAACATAATCAGCAAAGGGTGGTATCTGCTCTGATAGATCTAGAACGACCCCGCAGTAAGCTGCATAGTAATATACTTCCCAAGCAGCCTTGTATCTTGTCTCAATCCTTGATTGTGCTAGCTCCTCCCATAGCTTCTTGATCTTGATGTCCCTATCAACTACCTAGGTCTCCTCTTTGATGACTCAAGTGTGATAGTCATCCCACTCCCGTTGGACCTATCTAACTCTCTCACAACTCTTCCTGAGAGCCTACTACAACTATGGTGTACCCACTCCTATCAGAATGTCAGGCATATCAGTATCATTATCAGGTGCCTATTATGATGTATCACCTGTTCACTACCTAGTGGACCTCTACTAAGCCCCACTGCTCCCAGCTCCTTCATCTAAGCCCATCATCCTAGCAGGAATGCTAGTCTATCCTGATTGGGGTCTCAACACTCTCTGCTACTACTGTCCCTGCTGTGTAACTTGCTACTATGCAGGCTGCTGGACTGGTGGCTACTGATCTGGTACCTGCTATTGCTGTGCAAGTTGTTGCTATGCTCCCATACCAATAGGATCAGTGAATCTTAGATGAGGACATGCAATCAATTGGTCCCTATATGTAGGTGTTACCCCTACATTGGTGACACCCACCATATAATCCCATCATACTGCTGGAATGCATGCCTTTATCGCACATTACCCTGGATCTAGTCTAGCGTGCCACTCCTTCTTCTCCTCATCAGAGAAGCGGGCATAGGGGCAATACTCATGTGACATGTCCTACTACCTACCAAACTGGCACAGGACGTGGGTAACAAGGAATCTCTCAATGATGGTGACACTCCATCCAATCAGTGGATGTGAAACAAACATATGTGAAAGCTCTCTCCGAGCATCATCCTAGGGTTCAGTAGCCACCCAAGGTCTCCAGACTACAACTGCCATGTCATCCAGCTGTCCTCTCCATTACTCTATCTTACCCAGCAGAGGCTGAGTCATTGGACCTGTGTACTTGTAAATATACGGCTCAAGATGCTGCCATGTGTCATGAAAAATAGGCCTACAAACAAGGAGATGCTCCTAGGCCCAGATCTAAAGGATGAAGACACCTACCGCAATGGTCCTCGCACTGCGATATACTATCTCATGCATCTCATGATACATATGGGCTAACATGAACTCACCCCATTTGAATCTAACTGCCAGTCTAGCCAGCATCCTTACAACATCGTCCCCCAGCCACACTCTAGACCATGCTAACCTCGATCTGGAACAAGGTAGCAACTCAAGAACATTGCAAGTATAATGGCTAATAGATGAGCACCACCATATCTACATGTCAGATCCTCCTAGGAGATGGCTCGATCCATCACTAGATCATCCCTGAAGATGGTCCTCAAGGCTACTGTACTTTATCATGGTTATGTGTCATACTCCACTCGAGCACCATGGACTGGTATCTGCAAAATCCTATATACGTCCTCGAGAGTCATAGTCATCTCCCCCATCAAAAAGTGAAAAGTGTTTATCTTCGAATGGAAATGCTCTACCAATGCACCAAGGAGACCATGATTTACTTGAATGTCAGGTAGATCACACAAGTATCCCAAGCTAAATCCCTCAATGTGAGTACTCTCTGCATCTGTCAGTCTCTACACTAATGTGGTGATAAGAGGATGGTGTGTCCTGAAGGTGACGTCAGGGAAGTCAACCTGCAATGCAAGTGATGAAATTGGATTAGTATCTTAACATGATGGTTTTCAACACAACAACATCAAATGCATCAAGGCATCTATCCTAGACATGACTCTGTGATGCTCTACTTGGCTGATTTTATGCTAATTTGACAAATTTTGACCAAAAGAATTCAAACTCTGCAACAAATTTTCGCATGAGGAAACTATTTTCTTGTGCGAGATAGGACTTGACCTTGTGCAAACTGGAGAAATCTCACATGCGACCACCTTTTATCTCGCATGAGCTTCCAGACAGAGCTCGCATGAAGAAGACCTAACTTGTGCAAGGAAACTATTTCCTCATGCGAAGGGAGACCTAGGCCGACACGAGGAAACTACTTCCTCACATGAGATTGGAAGAACATGCCCTAAATCTATGCTAGATCATCCTAAATTGACCTAAAAAGTAGTACAAATTGAAATGCAAGGAGTTTTATCAACTACTTACAGGTGCGTCATAGTCCATTGGCTGAGTGTGTCGTGAGGAGCACTCAAATCAATGCATATGCAATAGAAGACCCTCCATTTTTCTGTCAGAGCTCAAAATCACAAGAAGATGAAGGTGAATAATGAATTGAAAATGACCCCTCTGGGCCTTATATAGCTTTTGACCTAATTTTCAAAAGTGCTCCATTTTGCATGAAAATTGCACCCTTGGCTAAATCAACTGCTCTAAATCCATTTTCAGGATCGAAATCAAAATCTGACATCTCTAGATTCTGGGACCCTTTTGGGATTGGACGCTTGTGTAGTCAGCCTTCTGGCATCATCTTCCTGCCAGACTTTTATCTTTGCATCATGTTCTCAAGATCTTTTCTCTTTTCATCAAAGTCAACTATAGTCAATCA
Organism: Chamaecyparis obtusa; assembly: GCA_027943335.1. NCBI lineage: Eukaryota > Viridiplantae > Streptophyta > Pinopsida > Cupressales > Cupressaceae > Chamaecyparis > Chamaecyparis obtusa. The sequence goes on along the minus strand of BSBK01009445.1, from coordinate 415,485 downwards.
TGGTCAAACTTGGTCCACAGGACCTCTGTATTGCTCTGATTTTCTTCTGCAACTTCTCAAATCTAGTCTAATTGCTTTTTCTCTACAACCTCTTATTGTCAATCATCCTTTTGATACGTCATCTTTCAATTTCACTCCCGAGGGGGCAGGATGATTGCATCATTTGAATCTTGTCAAACAATTCTCGAATCAGTCTGATCTGAATCATTAGTTCTCATTTCTTGGGGCATCTCAGTGCCTTACATCTTGCTATCTGGTCATCTATATTTTAGGTATCTGAGCAATCTAACTCAGATCCTTGAGGATCAAGCTTCATTCTGGAGATGGTTCTTGAAATCTTTTAGGTATTGGGGCAATCTAACCCTAATTCTTGGGAGTCAAGATTCATTCTAGAGATGGCTCTTGAAATCTCTCGTAGACCATTATCATGGCAATCTAACTCGGGTCACAAAGGGCTGAGCTTCGTATTGGGTAAATCTAACCCCTAATTCTGGAGACAGTCCTAAGTTTGCATTTGAATCTCATTCTAGGCATTGGGGCAATCTAACCCCAATTCTCATCTTCTTTCAAGACCGTTGTCTTTGCAATCTAACTTGGACTTCAGAAAATCATGCTTTGATTTGTTTAGTGTCTTGGCAACCTAACCTAGACTTTTGAATTTCTCATCATCTGTCACTTCAGACTATTCTTTGAATCAACGTGTTGTTCGTACATCAATTCCAAGAGGGGAAAATGTAATACCCTCAAATTGGCACCTATTAATTCAATCAATTTTGGTGCATTTTCATCAATTTTACATCTCCAAAGTCCTAGTTTCCTAGGCAATTTTCTCTCTCCTACTTGACTTAATTCGACTTGATGTCAATTGCAAAAACCCTAAAGTGCATTAATCAAATATTAAAATTAATTCCTAAAGTCTTCAACTTTTATTAGCTAAATTACCCCTATGATAAATTAATTTAATCTTAAAGTCCTAAGTGGTTGGAATTAAATTAAACCCACCCCATTTGGCTAATATACATGAAAATGAAGTAATAATTACTTGTTATTCGAATGGACACTTCTTTTTGAATTTATAATTCACAATATTCGAAAGGTCACCCTGTGTGGCATTTTCCATTCTTTTAATTAAGTAATTCTTGTCTTTTTGTCTCAAATGGGAATGAAGAGTCAGGAGTTTCAAATCAAGAACCCCTTCATTCTCTTCCCAGGCTTTTCTATTTAATGAACCTCTTTTCTTCATTCAAGGAGAACAATTTTTGAGAGTAATTAAACTATAGTATTTTTGTGTCTCAATTTCATTAATTTCAAGCTTTTATTGCATTTTAGTGTAATTTTCATTTAGTCTAATATTGCATTTTCATTATAGTTATTTTACTTATTTGCTCATAGCTTAATCTCATATCTCATTTCAAGTTCTTTAGATTAAATTTCACTTCATATCTCTTTCAAGCTCTTAGTATAATTGCATTTTCATTCTTAGTTTTAATTGTATATTCATCTTAGCTTAATTTCATTTTTTATTCAATCTTCATACTTTCAAATCCTCCATTGTAGAATCGGTGTTATGGTTGTTGGCTCTCATTCTGAGAGTAATTAAATACCCTGTCTACATAGGAGGCAACAGGTCACTTCACGATGAATTTTAGATTGAGTAATTCATACTCTCTCTTGTAATTCAATCATCTAAGTAATGACCATGTTGCGTGTGTAGTTGGATTAGAGGTCCACATTCGACTATATACAAAGACAACCCTGATTGGCAAAGGAAGGGGAACCTTGTTCCCAGAAATTACAATAGCCCACCAGTATATCATTGTCAAGAAGGGATGGGTGCACTTAAATCAAGTTTTGCAGCCCTATAGAATGGCTACAATAGTGGTGAGATGTGCTGACAATGAAGGTTTCATTTTTGGGATGTTTAGAGAAAAGATAAGGTGTGCTCTTACGGAGCATCAATTTAACTTCCCAGAAGATATAATTAGGAATGAGTTTGATCTTCAAGCTCAAGAAATCAAGAAGGAGAAGTGGGTGATTTAAAAGAAAACTATAGATTTCATCAGAAATTTTGATAAAGGATATGACCCACTGAAATATTTTCAGCCATGGGTAAGAAAGGTAGAGGCCCTTATGGAGCATTTTGAAGGAATCATGCAAGAAGTAAATAAAAAGAGGGCTGTGGTAAGTAGGGCAGATCCAGATAGAGTAGGGAGAATTTTGAGCCAACTAGGATACACCAAGCTGACCCCTAGGGGAACATATACAATTCAACAAAGGAAAGGGTATAGTTTCCTTCTCCCAACTCAACAAAAAGATGAAAGTATCCCATATACCTCTAAAAGTAAGAGACCTATGAGTGACCCAATGGTAGGAGAGCCCTCTCCAAAGAGGCAAAAATAAGAGAAGTCTCAACCAACGCATGATATATACTCTCCTTCCCAATCATCCTTGCAGTCGGATGAACATGGAGTTGCTTAGCAACTGGTGCAGTTAAGTAATGAGGGGAATATTTTTGTTTCAAATGATGAGATATAGGATGGGATGCCAAAGGAACCCAAAGGAATAGAGATGGACCTCATGGTGGCAGAGTTTGAGGGTAAAGAGATAGACCCAATTCTGAAATAGGCCAGTGACTCTTTTATTTGAGATGACAATTTTGTTAAGACTAGGGCATTCCTTTAGTTCTTGTGGAGGATGAAAATAAATCAATATAAAGAAATTTTTGAGAAGAAGGAAGAATTCCCTGATAGGGATATAACTGAAATTGAAAATGAGACAAAGGGGAAAATGATGATGAAATTTGAGGAGATAACCCCAGAGGAAGGAAGAGCCATGATTCATACTGCAGGAGTATTAATTCTCCCTGAATGGGATATTGCTAATACAATTATTTTTGATTCAGTTAGAAAGAGTAAAGTTACCATTCTCTCTACTACAAAATAGGCTAAACAAGTTGCTAGGGGTGTGGCTTTCTTTGATGACCATGCAACTTTGGTCATGTGGTCCCTAAAAATGGAAGAAAATAAAGGGAAAAGAGAGGTTCTCTCTTTAGAATATGCTGGAAATTTGTTGGTGCAAAGGGTTGGTGAGACTTTGGGTGTAGAAGCCTTAAATATCATCTTGGAGACAACTAAATTCAATGTGAGGGTAGCAGAGAGAGATGCATAGGAGAAAGAGGAATTAAGGATTAAGTTTGAAACTATCCTTAAATCTTATAATGAGTTAAAAATTGACTTGATCCAGAAGGAAAAATTGATTGCACAGCTATCAGGACCACAGGATCATAGGTCACCTCAATTGATGATTGCTGATAGGCCAGTAGTAGCCTCTTCTTCTAGCCCTATTGTTGAATTTCCACCATCACCTCTCCCAGAAACAAGCATAGATGCAAGAATCAGTTGGGAGAAGCAACAATTAGTTGAGGAAACACATAAACTAAGAGAGATTAGGGTGGAGCTTGAGAAAGAGAAGGATGAGCATGTGAAGGCTAGATCCCTTGCAAATCAGAAATATGAAGAGGAAATCATAGAGGCAATAATGCAGTTTGCTCATGATCTAAAGCCTTCAATTTTGTTTGATCATGCTAGAAGATTACAAGTTTTGCTTACATCTTTAGAAAAAGATAGGTATGAGTTTGGACCAATTTTGAATAAGTGGATTGAGAGATCCCCAAACATAAGGTTATTTCATTGGTTATCTAAGGGCCAAGTTGATCTTGATCCATTGATCAAGTGGGTGCATTAGTCTGTAAAGAAACTTGTAGAGTATAGTATATTTTTGGATGATTTTAAAAGGAAATCCAATGTGTTAAAGAAATAATTAACACATCCAAATTGTGAATTAATACCAAGTATTTTCAAGGATACTGGTGAATTAAAGGAGTTGTACAAATGGAGAGAGGAGATGGATGAACTTTTCTCAGAAAGAATGACAAGTGTTTTGGAAAACACTTCCTCCTTTATCCACACCATCAAGTTATTAATGATTTCCAAATCAAAGTTTGAATATATTCAGTAGGAGGTCAAGCAAATGGAAGGAAAATGGGAATAGTTGTCTAGTAAGAAGGCTGAATTTGTCAATTTTGTGTTCCCAAGTGAGGAGGTATTCAATAAGTGGAGGTATCAGTACATCCCCCATGTTGAAAAGGAAGATAATCCATCTACTTGTTGAGCCACATGAAGATTGTGACTCATTAATTTGGAGGTGGTTGAGATGTAAAGTATATTTATTGCAGGAACAACTACGAAGAAATGGTGATCAGATTTGTTTGAAGAGATCAAGGAAAAGATTGAAGACATAAAGTGAGGTGGCTCATTTATAAAATATCAGTCCAAGATCTGATCGAGGCATTTATTTTAAACCCTAATATGATCGATAGCTTGTTGCATTTCCTTGTATATAAAAGGATTTTCCATGATCATATTAGGCATTGAGAATCTTAGGTGTTGAGAAGATAGAAATTTTGAAACCCTAACCCTCAGTTGAGGATTGTAATATTTTGTATTATTTCTTGTCAAGTAATAGAGAAAAAGCACAGGTTGATACTGTTAATCTACAGCCTTGCTACTCAGCATATATTGTATACAAAAGATCAAAGGTTATACTTAATACAAATCTCAGGCCTTTACCTCTCCTTTGTGTCAAATTTGTTAATTTCAGAGTCTATCAGAGACTTATGTGTATGTATTTTTTTCTTTGAGTTCTGATCTAGCGTTAGATTAAATATTACTCAAAGTATGATCTTTGAAAATATTACTTTGAAAATATGATCTTTGAGTTCTTCAAGGATCTCTGTATTTTCTCTATTTTCTGGCATTATTTGCCCAATGGATAAGGCACTGGCCTATGTAAATGCATCTTTATTTTATGAGGAATGATTGAAATTGTTATAGTCAGAAACACAATAATCAAAACCAGTCATTTAATTTCATTTACTTTAAAAATAGTTGTCCTACCCAATGATGGAGACTCAATGAATAATAGGTTGTTATTTAGTACTTTCTCACTGATATCTATTGTTAGATCCAGTATCAAGTCAGGAACATAACTATATCTATTGGATCAGGTCTACCCACCTTGGTTTTGCAGAGTCAGAAGTGAAGATGGTAGTCTTGTCCCTATAGTTGGTCCAGTTACCTATAGATCTTCCCATATTTGGAACTAACCATTCCCAAAACTAGTCTAGGGTATATTGGTATCTCATGGAGTGTAAAATATTTTCAAGAACCAACAAAAGAATTGGATTTTTGGTACAAGTGGATTCAATTAGTGCTACATTCAGTCACATCAGAGGGAATTATCAGAGCTTCAGAAGAGAGAGATTTTTGTTGAACCTTTGATGGATATCATTGTTCACACCCAAGTATTTTGATCCTACAACTTGATCCTTGAGCCTTCATTGAATTTATTATTCAGGATTAAAAATTGAGAACACTTAAAAGATTAGAATGTTTGGAAATTATTTTTGAAAATCTTGATACATTGAAAAACACTTGAAGTTTTTTTGATGATCTTTATTGACTTTTATCACATATTTTTACCTAATTGATGATGTTTCGACTAGATTGGCAATGATGGAGACATGATATTTTTCTTGCCTTTGAGTGACTGTCTTGAGGGAGATCCATCAACTTATGTAAATTCATCTAACAACATGGTCATCAAAGAACCATCAAGGACTTTCACATAGGAGGGAGGATTGACCTTTGCTTGTTTACTCAAATGAATATCTTGGCTATTTAGATTTTCCATATCTTAATACCAAAATCCACTTGCAACATTGAATCCATTGAAACTGGTATTCATACTCCCATAGTTGGTCATTCAACTAGTGAGGGTTGTACTAGTTTCCTAAGGGGTTACCAAAAGTGATATAAAGTGGTATTCATATCATCATGATGTGGTCAGTGATGGTTGTACTTGCTTTCTGGTCCTACAATGTTCAATGATGAAAATATTTCTTTATGGAATTTCTTTTCTAAAAGCTAGTGACAATTAGTTGCATTGCATTACATTTGCATGTTAGATTAAGTGCATGTTTGTAGTTATTTTTCCAAGGGAAAAGGGGTTGAGTTAATCAGCTTGATCAAAAAATAAGAAAATAAGGGGGTTTAATTAAACATCATCATCCTTGATTCAAATCAATCATGTGAGATCATCTTTTGCATTCATTCATAGCATTAATCATTAGTTATTATCCTTATATTAGAAAAGCAAAGGAGAAAAGATTCATTACTCATACATCATTTGCATACATTTAATTAAAGAGTTGCATACATCAAAAATAAAAAATATAGTTGCATTCATATCCGGATTTCGATAATAAAACATTTTCATCCATACATTGAAAATTAGAAAAGCATATCAAAAACTACATTATCATTTGCATCCATCTATCTATATCATATGTAAGATACATTGCATTCATAGCATAATCAAAAGTAAATGCATCATAAACATCATATAGCTGCATAAAAAGATGATCTCACATCAACACATCAAGAGAATCAAGGAAAGTCTATGATCATATAAATGTTCATAACATCAATGATCTATAAAATCCATATAGCAAGATAGATTGTCAATAAAAAAGTGGCACATCAAGTTCTGATCAAACAAACATCAACATGATACAAGTCATCAATGAACATATCCATCATAACCATATCAAGATCCTGTGGCACCGCCCTATCCATCACCAACACCTGATCCATCTGGACCCCTATCACCTAGTCTATCCTATGTAGGAGGAGCCTGATTACTACTAGCAATACTAGGCATCTGAGCCATCATAGCCATAAACTGCTGCATCATCATAGCCACTTGATCTAATCTGCTGACCACAACTAATAAACCTATCTGTAAAGTCCTCCAACCTATGATATAGTAACCATGCTAGGAGAAGCCTGAGAAGTCTGACCCATATCCTGAGACTGAGGTATCTGTGATAGCACTTGCTGTACTAGAATCTATGTCTGCTCATCTACTGAAGCCTGATGTAACTGAACTAAAGGATCCTATCCATGAGGAACTTGTCTAGTAGCATCAATATGTACCTTTCTCCTGACTCTCTTATATCTCTCCACTGCTACAGCTCTAGGATGAACAAACCCAGTCCCTGATCTGACTGAACCTATCTCATAGCCCTATCCCTGAAATGTCCACCTTGCACCCATGGCCCCACTCATCCTCTAGCCATGATCTAAGGAGCTCTCTATCCTCTACAAGCTCATCATCACCTAGGTCTACCACCATCATCCCCACCATCATCTCTGCCATTATCATCAGATCACTCATCTCTATCCGGGATAGGCTCCGCAGGATCGGTAAATCTCAAAAATCTATTCTAAGACCACCACTCTCTGTACTCTACAGACATCCCAACATCTACTACATGCTCTAATATATCCCATCTGATGTATATCATCTTGGCAATCTAGTCAAAAGAAAATTGAAAATCAATATGAGCCCCCCACATAGATCACTCTGCCTGAACACGAGCATACAAGGCCATACCTTGCGACATATCCTGATACCTACCATACTGTCGGGAAACTCAGCCAAAGAAAAATCTCTTTATGAAAAGGGTTGACCGACCAATCATCCAATGTGGAGAAAACATATAAGGGAGCTCGTCATCATCCCCCCTCCAACCCTCACAACCCAGACATGGTCTCTAGATGACCTGATCAATATCATCAATCCTGCAGTGCTAGTACTCTAACTTTCCCAGATGATGATGGACAACCATGCCGCTATATAGAAATGCATAAGGAAAACCATGACATCTGATATGATCTGACAATGGTCTTGTAATGGGAAGATACTCCCATACCCACAACTACAATATCACAACACCTGCTAACAAGGAAGCACTAGATCTATACACCACCTCGAGCAAATCATGGTATAGATGTGCTAGGATGCAAGAGCCCCAATCAAAATGCTGAGGCTATGTGAGAAAATCCTCAAGAATATGGCCCCATCTAATAGAAAAACCATGACCTCATTGATCTGGAAGCAACAATCCACCTATCAAAGCACCCAAAACTGCTGGCAAAGTGGAAAATGAAGCAAATTGTGCCCACGTGATAGTGTCATCATCAATGGTGTTATCTCCAAACACCCATCTACAAACTGTGCTATCATATACTGAATCATAATAAACCATCTCACCCTGGGTCAGAATGCACAACAATCTATACACATCCTCTGGAGTGATAGTCATCTCCCCAAAAGGTAAATGAAAGGTATTGTTGTCAGAGTGCCAACGCTCTACCATAGCTATCAATAGACCACAGTTCAGCTAGAACCATAGGATATCAAAAAGGAAACTCAAGCCACACATCTCAATGATGTGGAACTCTAGTGGGGTCAACTCCTAACCAAGGTCTAGAATCCAGGATGCAATGGTCCGTATGTAAAGCTTACAGAAATGTGCTTGTTTGACAAATCAAGGGAATCATATTAGTACTCTATATCAGTGGGTTATTTTAAGTCAATCAATCCTATCAGAATCAAAGTATCAAGCAATCACACCTATTACCATTTTGTTCATGTCTCTATGTCTTGAGAATGAATTATCAGTTATCTACCTATCAGTTCTAATATAAGTTTTTCTATCAAATCAGATTGACATACTCAAACATTCATTGGTACCATTATCCTGATATCCTAATCACTTGTTTTGCTTAACTACAATAGACCTATCTATCTTGGAAAATCAATCAATCATCCAGAGTTATCAAATTTTAATCAGAAAGTCAAGTTTGAGTTTCAAAATTTCAAAAAATCCTATAGGCGTCATTTTCCTATGTGGAGGCGGCATTTAACCTTAGGTAGTGAAGAAAAGTTCATAAGCGGCACTTTATTAAGCATACACAGTACTTCACTTGCTACACAACACTTTATGGCTCTAGGTGGCATTTTACAATGCCTAGGCATCATTTAAAACCTAGGGTTTTTCAGGTGGTTTTTCATTTATAATTTGTCCCTACAACCCTAGCCTAAGTAGCATTTACACATGTTTAGGTGGCATTTCAAACATCTTAAGTGGCATTAAACTACACAGAGGTGTCGTTAAAATGCATAGATGTGGTACTTCAAGGTCCTAAGCGTTATTAAACCTATGCTATGTGGCATTTTGCAAAATTAAAACTACAAATCATGAAATTTAATGCAATAAATGCTAAAAAAGTTGCAATAAATGCACTAGGAAGGTTTGAATCACTTAGTGGAAGTCCGTAATCCAAAGGTCTCTAATATCAGTGACATCTCTCGAACTGATGCTCTCGAATAGGCACAACCATTGTGATCAGCTATCTCAGGATTAGAGAAAAAATCTCAATAGTCAAAGTGCAAATGAATAGTAAATTTGGGTTTTTCAACCTATTTATGCTAATTTTGATCTAATTTTGAGGTAATTTTTGACCTAGTGACCTATATCAACATATCAATCAAACTAGGGCATTTGTTGAGATTTGCATATCATCAATGTTTTTCAGAAATGAAAACATATTGGGTCACTAATCAATCAATTTCATCATAAGTTTCTATCAAGCGGTCAATCTATTTTCATTTTTGAGGGGGCATCATAAGAGTATCAAATTGGCATAAAATATCATTGAATCTGGGGTATTAAAATTTCAAACTATTATCAGTGAGGCATATCAATGGGGCATGTTGTATCAAATATCAAATCAGGTTGTAGCAATCATATATCAAATCAAATATCACATCAGTTTTGCAAAATTAGAGTTGTGTATCAAATCAAAGCAAATCGAATCAGTGATCAGGACATAAAATTTTCTTTGAATCAATGTGCTACACACATCAATTCAAAGAGGGGTATTTGTAGACATAAAAAATTGGGCAAGTGCTTAAAAATCAATCAAAAGGAAAAATCTTATCAAAATGCTCTAATGCTCATCAAAATGGATCAAATCAATTTTTAAATGGACATTTATTAATCAAAATTGGACAAAATAATTAAAATCAAAGGAAAAATAAAATGATGATATTAAATAATTAAATACAAGCTTAGAGGGGTGAAAAACACTATATAATTGATTTTAATCAATTAATTGTATAGTTTTAAGTCAAAAATCAAATTGAACCTATTCCCTTACATGGCTAATTTAATTAATTAATCCTAATATATTTCAACAACAATTTGAGAAACCAATGAGAATTGAGGAACAAAAGCACATGGATCAGTCCAAAATAGGTGAATCTCAATCACACATTTCAACTTTGAATCTCAACCACTCAAATTTGTCTTTTTGTCCAAACCTTTGAGACAAACATTTAAATTGTCCCCCCATTTAAAAACATTGCAAAGTTTTTGACTCAACCAAGTGTAAATCATGATTAAATAACTCTACCCCCTACCCTTGGGATTTTACTATAAATAAGAGTCATTTTGAGAGCAATAATATACTAGAGAATTCATTTGCAAAGCATCATCATTATAGGGATATTATGAGCAATTGAGAGCAATTGAGAGCATTTGAGTTAGTCTTTGTAACATTTTGAGAGTTTGAGAGCTAGATTAAGCATTGTACTATCATTTTTCTCATTCTAGGATTGTCACTAGTAGAAAATAAGCTAAGAGCTCTACTTACCAAGCTTGGATAGAGAACCATGAGATGTCATGGATGTTAATTTCAATTCTTAGCTTAAATTTGCATTGTATTTTCATAGAATTGTAGTTGATTATCCTAATTTCATGAAGGTGTTAAACATTCACACACACATAGCTTTAGTATGTTCCTTCAAAAATTTAATTTTTTCCTCGTCCTTGTCCATGAATCCCAAGGCATGTTTCATACCAAGTGTTAGAAATGTTTTACTTCCTTCCCTGGTAGGTTCACCTAGATCAACTTCCTCAAAAGTATAATCCTCAAGGGTTATCTCTACAACACTGGCATCAATTGTTGGTACTACCACATATGCCTTCCATTGGCCCCTGTGATCCTGAGTGACATATGAAAGCGTTCTTTCTCCAGAACTAGATTCTCCATGGTTTAATTTCTTTGTTGAACTAGGTGGGTTTGATGAACATGGTTATTGGATCATATGGAGCAGCCAACACTAAAGTTACTCCCCTTTGTTCCTCATCTTCTTCATCAAAATATTCTTCTCTCTCCATGACTTCTCCCTCTTCTATATTTTAATCCCTTCCTGCTTCCTCCTCTCCTTCTTCCATTGATTGCTCTTCTATCTTATCCTCACAAGGAGTATTCCTCTCATCCTTTTCAGACTCTTTTTGTTATTCTTTCACTTCTTCAGTGGCTGAATCAGATGAAAGTATGGGATGAGAAGGTGGAGGAGTAGGAAAAGTTGGTGGAGGAGTTGGTGTAGGGTGTAGGAGTAGGAGATTGAGATGATGTTGGAGGAGTAGGTACAAGAGGTTGTATTGGAGGTTGAGGAGTTGGTGTAGGAGAAGCTGGCAAAGGATTAGGTATGGGAACCAATGATGGATCAAATTCATTGTCCTTTTCCAATGAGACTCCAAATGTAGGCTCTTCTTGGTCTAATAGCTCTTTCTTCTCTTCTGGGAAATATTGTGTTGGTCCCTCTTCTACTTCTATTGGCTCTCCCATTTTTTGAGGTGTTGGTAGTTCAAGATCCTTATCAGTGGCCCATTCTTCAATCATTTGCTTAACTATGGGGGTAGTAAAATGAGATGGGGGAGGAGAAAAAGTGAATGATAGTTCTTCAAAATTTATTTCTATAGTTGGCAATGGTTTTTCTATCATTTTCTCTTCAAAACTAGGGATGTCCTCAAAATTAGAAACATAGAATTCATCAGAACTAAGGGACTCACATGGATCTATTCCCTCCTCCTGTATTCCTACATCAATATCAATTGGAGGGCTCTCCTCTTGAACTTTTATTTTCTTAAAGGTTGTCCCTGATTGAGTTCTTTGAGCCAGGGGTACATCATCCTTCTCCTCTTCATCTTCATGCATGGTTTCTAACTTATGGGATGCAAAAGATCTTTTCCTTTCGTACACTTTCCCATTTTCCACCATGGTTGTTTTGCGCCCTTTAACCTTTATTATTGGGGACCTTTGTGGACCATATGTTTTTCCTTAGACACCAGAGGATGGAGCATTAGGTGAAGAAATAATGTCTATCATCTTGGTTTTAGTTGTCTTTTCCTTTGGATTATAACAATAAAGAGTCGGTCATCCATGTCTATAGATTGTTTCAGGCTTTTGAGAGGGTGCCCCTTTAAATTAAGGAAACAATAACTTTTCTTCTTTTCTTTTCTCCCCTTTTTAGAGTAGGCCATGTTTTTTATTCATAGGTATGGGACCCATTTTGAATGGCCAAGTAATCCGATCTTTGGTTTTTTTGATTACATGCCTAGCCTTGAAGTCAATGTCATCATTTTCCTCTTTATCGACTTCTACATTTAGTACGGCCCATGTGTATATCTTATCCTCATTATATAGTGGGTCTAAAACATCTTCAAAATCATCCTCCCATACTTCAAGTGGGATGCAGAGGAGTAGATAATCTTGTGCCAATTCTAGAATCATCCAGTAGTAGTCTCAGATTGTGACATCATAGTCATCTGTAGAGTTCATCTAGTGATCCTCAAAATGTGGCTCATGAACATAGTGCCTTCCCATAATGTGGCTATAGGTGCCTATGGGGTCAAATATTTTTTTAATAAAATTGAAATATTGCAAGGGAAACTCATCCCACTCAAATTCCATAGACTTTCACACCTTCATATCTTAAAGAGAATGTAGGCCGATAGAAATGGGAAAGTCCCAACAGTGCTTCTTCTTATGATTGATATGCTCATAAGTGTTAGAGATTTTCCTGGCCATCTCCAAAAGGATTATTTGATCTGATACATACCTTAGAATATTTTTTGGAGTTAGAGTAGTCCCTATCATTCTGATGTAAGTGAACACCCATAATTGGATATAATAAGCACCCAAGGCTTTTACTTTATTAGTGGACTCTTCGGAAAGTCTCTTTTAAAACTCTTCTTCAATGGAGCGGATGATTGTGAAGATGAAAGCATTATTGACAATATTTTATTTTGTGCTATCTTCACCCAAGTGTTCTTTTCTTACTAGTTGTGGATATACAGTGAAAGGCTAGGCATTAGGTTGGCCCATCGCTCCTACTTTTATTAATCCCAGATAGACTACCTTGGTGTGTAGTAGGTATATGATGTATGAAGTCATATATAAATGAGGATCATTCTTCACTATGGTCATCTATTTTTCTAAGTTTTTGCTAAGGATAGTGGCCTAGTTGAATCTAGCTCTTATCCCTTTAATTATTTCAATCAACAAGATCATTCATGGTTTAAGTTGGATAGATTTGGGAAGGCCATACCATCTACTTATCATGGTGACTGTAGCTTGGATGTCATCTATCAAGTATACTCTCATCATGTCTATTCTTTCCATCTTGTATTTGGGAAGATTTTGCGTTAGGTACTCCTGATTGAAAATTTCATAGGAAATCATTATGTTCTCATTGAACCATCGCTGACATTTATCCATGGAGAAAGCATAGAATCTATCAACACCTTTGGGAAATTGAAAGACATCTTCAATATTGTTCGATCTTAAAGAAAGGACCACATCACCTATTGTAATATTTACCATCCTCTCATCAGGTACATAATTTTGCGCGAGGGAGATGATCAGGTTTGAAGATAAAATAGAAACTGGATGTGCCACAAGATTGACTAAGCTTGAATATACTAGATAAGTGAAATCATCAGATCTCCCTTCTAGCTTGGTGCACCTTGCCAAAAAATCATTCCAGTCTATGTTCCCTATGTTAGTATCTGTAATCTCGCTGTGTAGATTCCCAACCTTTGATGGAGCATGATATCCTTTGAACAAGAATTTCATGGTTGGTGAAGCAGTCTTTTCAGGCATTCTACAAGAAAATAAGAAACTAATTAGTACAACATTACTAACAACCATCAAGAGCTTGTAAAAAATGTGACAAAGATCCTAGATAATCAAACCCAGAAACTAGAAAATTATAAAAGAAGAAGAAACTATATTTTTGGGGTTTTTAGATACGAACACCGATGAAAACACTAGCCTCCGACAAGCCAAAAGAGAGAAAAGGTATTGGTATCAATATTTAAAGGTTGTTTAACATTTCAAATTTTGGTTTTAATTTAATTTATCAGAGGGAGAAAGGTCGAACATGCGAAAAGAGATCATGTTATCTCCTAGGTTGGTGGAGTTAAGGATTTCAAATTTTTAGAGGAATCTCTGTATCATGGAGGCCGAAAGGACAAAAAGATGAAGAAAGAGGGAAGTTTGTAAAACTTGGGAAAACCTCAGAGGATTAGAAACATCATGATCTTTCGGTCTCCAAAATGCTCAAAGAGACATTTTGGAAACTTGGCAAAAATTTAGAAAAATATTTGGGCATTTAGAGACTAAAACACTGAAAGGTAAGAAGATGACTTCAACAGCTAGAAGGAAGAGTCCTTTCAAACCCTCATGAAGAAAATGCGAGCTCAAAATTGAGCAAGCCCTAACCTGATGAAATGACTTGAAAAAAAAGAAACCAAGACAAAAAGAAGAGAAATAACAAAACCCTAGGCTAGGAAAACTACAAAAAGACCCTAAACTAAAAGATGAGGAACAAGAACAAAAAAACAAAATCCTAACCTTGGAAGAAACTCAGGAGGAGAGGTAGGAATCAAGAAAAGATGTAGCGATGAGTGGAATATCACAAATAATCTAGAACACCCACATGGATGAAGGAATTTGCTTTGTGAATGCCCTAGATCAAAATCAATAGAAAATAAAAAATACATAATGGATAAAAAATCACTTCGGTCACCTTTTATAAACCCCAGCTAAAGATGAACTCACCCTTCACAATGATGAAGGTTCAACATTTCAGACACTTGGAGTTTAGGGTATTTTCATCTATCTGAAACTTCAAAAGACTAGGCTTTGACTTTGGGTATGAGGTTTTTTGGCACTTTGAACCTCCGTAACTTTGAAAAACCAAAACAAGCCTGAAATTGTGAAAAAAGAGAAGGTTCAAACTTTGACAAGTGAGGACTTCAGTGTTTCAAACTTTCAAAGGTCTGGAAACCTCTAAAGTTATGAAAGTACAAAAAAACACTTAGAACTTTCAGAGGAGAAGGGTTTGCTAGGAAAAAATAACAAAAAAGAAGACAAGACAAAAAACCAAAAGGTCTCAAGGGGTAAAAACAAGCAAAAAGAAGGGGGGCCCCATAGCCAAGTGGCCAAACAAAGGTGTGTCTTTTGGAACCACAACACACTTCTCATTGCATGGGAATTAATATGTTGATTTATCTCTTGATTGGTCACATCATTCCACTTGATGCCGATCATAGTCCGTTTGTTGTTTTTGGTCACATGATTGTATATATTCTTAATAAATCATGATCCCTACAAATATCATTATTCTTAGTTTTTATGTTTGAAACCTGTGAAGATAATCCATTAGGTTTTTTGATGCTTTTTATATGTAGCTATTTTCTACTTTGATTATAGCTTCTTAATATGATTGCATTCTGTAATCACCTGAAAATGGACAAGATTAATTCAAGTGAGCAACCAAGGCAAAATCAAAGCAATAAATTAAAATAAAGCTAAAAGCAAAGAAAAATTGCAATCAAGCCAAAATCCAATTTTAATTGAAAATAAAAAGCCATTAAATCAATTTAAATCCAATAAATCAAGATAAATCAATAAATTGTGTAATTAATCTAATTAATTGTATAGTTCAATTTAAATCAAATCAACCCATTTAAGGGGTACACATGGCTAAACAAATTAAATAAATTCAATTATTAAATCCCTATTTTCCCTCAACACCACATGGGAGGAAAATGCCTCAACCAATAGGATTTGAGGATCAAACTCACATGGATCAAGCTCACAATGAATCTTAATCACACATAAGGTGAGAGCATCTTGGCCGCCTAGTTTATCTCTTTGTCCCAAGCTTTGAGGACAATCCATTTAAATTGTCTCCAAAGGTGGAACCATGGACTCAACCTCAACTCAACCATGATCAACTCAACTCCACCCTCTAACCTTGCCAAAATATATAAAAGAAAGGCATAAATCAATAAAAAATCATCCACAAATCTAAGAATAACATCAAACCTCTTGCATTTTTGAGCTAGAAAAGAAAATATAGAGTTAATTAGGCATAATTTCATTTTGGAATTGATTTAATTAATTTCTTATCATATCATTCTCATTTTAGAGCTATCACTAATGGAAGCTTGCTGAGAGCTTTGCATTAGCATATCTAAATAGAGATCCATAGAGTTCTTATTATCTTTTATTTGCATGTTTAGCTCACTAATTGTGGTATTTAGCTTATATTATTCATTTATTTGATGAACTAACCCTATGAAGGTACTTTTTATAGTACAAAAAATGGTGCCCACCATGGGGCATTAGGCCTCATTCTTTTTAAATTTGGAGAAATTATTTTTTTTCTATCATTTTCTTTCTTTATTCTCTATTTTTTAGGTTTTGCAGCGCATCTGAGAGTTTCTGTTGCCCTTACAAGCATTTCTGGAGTGCTTATGAGGCCTAAAAAAATGCATCCATGACAAATTTTTGCGCCTTTACACAACGAAATGATGATTTCATTATTTCTTCTAATCTATCTAAATTTATTTTAGCATGTATACCCTGACTCCGCAACACATTTAATCCATTCTGCAGTGCATTCCAAGTTTTCTTTATGTGCATTTGATTCATTAAATAGCACATTTATATTATGTTTCTGCACATTTTAATTTTTTTTGTTGTGCATTCAAGGTTTTAAATAGCGCTTGTAAGCATTTTTGTAGCGTGTACAAGCATTTCTGTAGCGCGTACAAGGATTTTTGTAGTGCATACAATCATTTCTATAGCGTGTATAATTTTTTTTATTAATTTTAAATTCTGACAATAAATAATGTTTTCTCTATGTTTTTCTGATGCTAGGACATAAAAAATTTTCAAAAACTAGAGGCCAAAATCCACAGTGAGGATAAAAACATCACAAAAAGGTTGAAAAGAGAGAAAACTCTTCATCTTAACAACTTGTTGGGAGGATTCCAAGAAGGAAGGGGATGAATATGAAAAGTACTTGCATATAATTGAATTGTATAATTCTAAATTTGTTTCATTGAATTAAATTTTTACTCCTTAAGCTTGTCATTTTTTTTCTCAATTTCTAAAAGAATGTAGTAAAAGATAAATTGCTTGAATTTTCTTCACTTTTTTGTTTGGTGTTGGACTAAAAATTTAGAAAGAGGAGGCAAAGGAGCTGGAACAATTGCCACTAGGTGAGTGAAATGATGAAAAACTTAATAAAAAATGCCCCTAGCCTTAGCTAGCTTCGAAATAAGGTAAGCCTTGAAAATTTTGTGAATTTTTACTTAACTTGTGGCATTTTCACTTTGAATCTAGAAATTAGAAAATCTTAAGGAATAAACAAGGACTAAAATTAAAAAAACCCCTTGTTTGTGTAGGAGAGTAGAAATACTCAATTCCCATTAGTTAGAGGGTTTGGTTAATTGAACATTGATGATTGTGCTTGGGAAGTGAAAAGAATAGTAGGGATATTCTCTTCACCTTTTGGTGAATCAAACTCCCAAACTTATCTCTTCATTTAATTTATTCGCTTTAAATGAACATGCTAGAACTATAGTGGGCTCGCCTCTTGAGAATTTTTCTAAACGAGGCCGGTGAGAGGGATAGCCCAAAGTGGGATACAATTGCCTTTGCCACAATAATCTAACCCACTATAGAATAAAATGCATTCATCCTTAATGAGGTGAATGAAAAAAGGATATTAAGTATCAAACTTCCTCGAGTAGTCCTTTGAGATTGCGCAAAACTCTGACATACCGATGGTGGGAAGCCCCTTATTTTTGGGGGATGAAATGCGATATTTTTTTTGAATGGAATCCATACCAAATCCTTGATAAATTAGAAAACCTACCTCATTAGAGCCATTTAAAAGCCAAATTTGACCTTAGGTAGATTTCTTGGAAGAATTTATTATGATAATTGATAAAATCATTGTGTTGTGCTTGAAGGTCTATAATTACAAAAAGAAAACATCAATTAATATCCAAAAATCAATTAACAACAAAAATCCAAAAGAATATTCTATTCACAAGAATTCAAGATATGGAAAAAGAAAAGGATACATCATCCAACAAATCCTCATTAAGAACATTGTTTCCTTACCTCTATGATCTTAATATTACATCCACGTCTGCATATTCTTCAGACAAAAGGGATATCCCAAAATCTCACATTAATTATAACGTTGATCAAGAAGAACATTATGAACATCATATCCTTGATAATTCAACCTTTGATAAAAAATAAAATCATGAATACCCTATATTTGATCAAGAACATCCTAATGGTAACCCAATCTTTGATAAGAAACCGATGCCACATTATCAAGATAATCCCATCTTTGGTCAAATTAATCAAGAAAATGACAACAAAAAATTTGATAATCAAGATTTTGAATATCACATATCTTTGACAAACAAAAATACATTTAAATATCCTTTGGTAATTTTATACGAATAAACTTTGGAAAAACTCCTTGAAAATAATCTCATCATGTTGCCTAAAATCACTTCATGTGGTTTTATATTTTTGAGTAAGTATCATGCATATCATAGACATAATGAACATGAAACTTTAGATTGCATGGAGTTTAAACATAAAATCCAAAATCTTATTGATGATGACTTAATTGAAATTGAAGATCCTAATGAATCATCTAATGAAGATACTGTTGGCACTTCAAATTTTCAGTACACGAGTCTTGTGAAATTTTTATAAATTTGAAGTGTGTATAGATGTTCATGAAAGTATGATAATTTTTCTATAAAAAACCCATAAAAGATCTTGCAAAATTATCTATTCTTCCTCAGTATCCAGTGAGCCCTAATTAAGAGTTAAACCTGAGAAAAACCCTAAATATATGCCATTTTCAAAAATAAGCCCTAGGTCACTTTTTTTAAAATCTATTTGTGTGTTACCTTTTTGAATCACTTAAAATCTCAAAAGTGCATGTGCGTAAAGTTTTCCTAAGTCTCAGCGACTAGCGGTTTTAATTTTTCCTAAGTCTGGTGGCTATAATATATCCTAAGTCCTAAATACCTTATCTTCTAATGTTTCAGCTTTCATTCAGCTTGGTATCTTTAAAGAAGATCTAATGGCGGTCGTATAGTCGCAAGGAATCTTATAGACCTATGTGATCATGTGACTAATCATTGATTTTATGGTAAAGCTTAATGCGGAAACAAAGTCGGACTAGTGTCAGAAGAATCTTCAAAGATGAAAAAGGGAAGATCCGATGATTGTCGTATAATCGCATAGAATCTTAGAGACCTTTGCAATCATGCGACTAATCGTCAATCTTGCATCAAGCTCAGTGTAATTCTCGGGTGGGACCATGGACAAGTGTACATGACTGGCAGTTTCTCATTAGTTAAAAATAGTGGGACCAATGTTAGTTTTTTGCATATGGTTTTTCTTGGTTGGTCGATAGTACTTGCTGATGTGGAGGATGTCAGCGAACACCAGTGCTTGGAAAGAAAGAAATTACATGACAACTTGCTAGCTATTGCAAGCATGGATTGTCTTTACTAATAAAGGTAAAGTGGGACTAGTGACTTAAGGAATAGATGACGGTGGGTGAATGTTAACGGTTTGTCGCATGGTCGCATGAGCTTTTTTCAAGCTATGCAATCATGTGACTAACGTTCTATTTTAACAGTAAAAGTTATAAGGGATTTTCCACCCATGAAGGAATTGACATGATGGCTTGTCATATGGTCACATGAGCTTCTTTCGAGCTATGCGATCATGCGGCAAACCGTTGGATTATTTGCCAAGTGAAAATCAACGGTCAAAATTTAAATTGAAGAAGTGGGTGAAAGGTTCAGACAAGTGACAGTTCATTTCCCAGAAAATTAATGGTGACATCATGCGAAGTAAATTATTGAAATAATTGTGGATTGATTGTGAGTATGTCAAAATCTATGCTTCCTTGAAAAGCCACAAGGAGATAAAAATTTGCAGAGCGCTTGGCAAGAAGAATTGCAGAAACCAATTGCTATTTTTTGAGGGATTTTGAAGAAAAGGTTGGTTCTTCCTACACTTGCTTATTCTGTTAAGAAGTATTGCTTTGCTACTGTGTTCTTTTGTGCCCAATATACGTAAGCTATAAGGCCTAGAAATGCCACCTAGGAAAGAGCTTTCTAGTGAAACTGATTATCTTAAGAGGGGTCTACATGAAGACTTATTACAAATTTTTCCTAGTTCAACAGTAAATTTGGTAGAGGTCAAACAGCTAACACCAAAAGAGCCTAGGGTAAAAGTGGCAGATGGATTGTATGATACAAGAAATTATATCAGGGATGCTAAGATTGGTTTTCTCAATGTGAGTGGCACTTCTGACTTCACTAGGCTAACATTATTTACAATAGGATTCAGCTAGAGAAATACTCCTGTTCCCACCTATAATGTATGGGAAAATGATGTAGGCAAGCTTGTGGTACCTGGTGTCTTCTTAGATGTAGACTTGATGATTGAAGTTGAAAAAAACTATGACCCTATTACTAAAGAGATTAGGGGTGTTAGAGGGCAAAAGCTATTGACAATCTCTGCTAAGGAAATCAGAATAGTTTTTAGACTAAGTGACCCCTCACCTAACCTAGAACTGATTGATTTTAAATAATTAAGAGAGGTGTATGCTGCATAGAGACATCTCCTTAGAATTGGTCCTGTAAAAGATTTCTGCACTCAAATTGGAAAGATGATTGTTATAGGACTAGGTGCATAGGAGCCATTCAAAACAAAGTATTTTGATGTACTGGTGAGAGGTGCCTATTGGTCATTATGTCAGGTTTTTTGGGAAGATGCAAATGAGAAAATGCCAGAGCACCTGATGTATATGGTGATCCAGATCTTACATCCACATCTGTCAATTACTTTTGATTATGCCCCCTTCATTGTTGACTTAATCCATGATGGATTAATGGGGATTCAAAAGAATAAAGTTGATAAACCCTTTTTCTGGTACTCTTTTATGATGTACATGTTTTTGTTCAAGTGTGCTGATTATTTTGCAAAAGAAATGGAATTATCCAAATAGAGAGGTGGAGAGGACATGCTAGTTCAGCTGTGGAATTCAAATATGACATGGGATAGAAAGGATAGTAGTTATATACAGTTTGACAAATGTTTTGCAGCAAGATTGAGACTATTCTTTGTTCATGACAGCCCTAGGGTCTCGGTCACCTTGGCCAAAGTTGTTAGACCACAGTAATTTACAAAGGACCTCAACATAGTGCACAATTGGGGTGATTTTATTTTCTATCCCTATTCAACTGTTATTAGGTTATATGGTTTTAGGGGGACTCCTTTTATTTTACCTTTCCAAGTTCCCATCAAGATTGGCATTGCAGAATTCTTCAAACAATTAGGTGATATTGAGAATAATAGTATTGCTAAAGGTAGAGGAACTTTGTTCCCAAATATTACCATTGCTCACTAGTTTATAATCACAAAGGGTGGGTGGCTTCATATGCATAAAATCTTGGACCCATATCATTTGACAACCACAATTGCCCGGATGATAGACCTAGAGGGTTTCTACAATGAAATGTTCAGAAAGAGGGTCAGATGCTCAACAATAAACCACATTTTAAATTTTCCTGAAGATATTATTAGGAATATCCTAGGGTTGCAAGACCAAGCAGTCAGAAAGGAAAAGTGGTTAGTGCACAAGAAAACATGGGATTTTGTCCGACAATTTGACCCCAAATATGATTCTATAGGCAACATAAATCCTATGGGAAAAAGGATAGATACTCTCATGAATTGTTTTCAAGAGATTTTTAAGACTCTAGAGGAGAAGAAGAAAAAGGCCATGGAAGACAACCCAGAGAAGGATAAATCATTGTTGGGAAAAGGTGCATTTGCAAAGGTGTTGCCTCCTGGAAAATATATGTTGCAAGAGAGGACTGGTTATGGTGTAATAATCCTGGAATCTGATTTCAAGAAGCAACAAAAGAAAAGAGAAGATCTCCCTTCTACATCAAAGTAGGTGGAGAGGTAAAAGGAGGTTGAAGAAATTACAGATGTACCACAAGACTAGCCAGGTGAAGACATCCTTGATTTTTCACCTCCCACAAAGAAACAAAGGATAGAAGAGAGGCCTCATGATTCAGAGGAAGAATACTCTCCTTCACAGGCACCTTTGAATATTAGAGATGATCAGGAGATCATAGAGTAGGTTCAATATATGGGATCTCAGGGTCAAATATTCATGACTCAAGATGAGATAAATGAGGGAATTCTAGAGCAAGCAAAGGAGCCTGAGTTAGGTTTAATAGTGGGACAAATTGCAGGGACAAAATTGGACCCTATAGTCAAATAGGCATGTGAAGCATTTCTGGCTGATGATGCATTTGTAAAGACCTGGGCCTTTTTACAATTTTTATGGAAAATGAACATGAGTAAATTTGAGGAAGCCTGTGAGAAGAAGCACAAGGAGAATCTTGATAAGGATCTTAAAACTATTGAAGATGAAATTAGGAAAGAGATGACAGATAGATTTGAAGGGATTACTCTAGAACAAGGGAGAGAATTGGTAAAGAATGCAGGAGTACTTGTCCTCCCTAAATGGGACATAGCTGATGCAATAGTCCTTGATGTAGTTAGAAAACAAACTACTCTTGTGTACAAGACCAAGGAAGAGGCAAAATAGGCTATCAAAGGAGTTGCTTTTAGTAATGACCATCAAGCTTTGGTCATATGGTCATTAAAGAGAAATGATAAAAACAAAGGAAAGAAAATAATTAAGGATAGTCTCTCTGGTGGTCTCATAGTCAAGAGGGTTTTGGACACATCAGCAATAGAGGCATCAAGTATGGTAGTAGCCACAACTCACCTTGTAGAAAAGGTGGTAGAATGGGAAGCAAAAGAGAAGGAGGAACTCACAAAAAAATTTGAAGAAATGCTGAGGGCATATGGAGATTTGAAACAAGGATTGTTTGAGAAAGATAAAATAATTGCAGATTTGAAGAAGAGGTTGGGGGAGGAAAGCTCAATCCAAGCACTAAAATAGTTGCAACTACCTTCTTCCACTACTGGTCCTTCCTCCTCAAGCCCCATTATTGAGTTTCCCATGTCTCCTCTTCCCCCTTCCCTAAGCAGTGATGATATAGAATAGAGAGAACAACAAAAATTTGAAAAGAGACTAAAGGACACCATTCAACACTTTGTTAGGAATGTAAAGCCTAGGGAAGTTTATAAACATGCAAGGCAATTATTTGACATTTTTCTTTCTTTTAGAAAAGAAGAAGACACTGTGGGCAAAATTTTGAATGACTGGGTGCCTAGGGAACATGTTTTGAAGACATTTCTTAAATCAATTAAAGATCATAGTACTGTGTGCCCCCAATTGGAAATTACTTATAAAATTGTCAAATCTCTCCTTGATTTTGAAGTATCTAGGGAAGAAGTAAAGAGAAAGGCAACTCTTTTAAGAGTAAGATACCTGTAGAATGATTTTTAGATATTCTCGGGTCTTGTTAGAGAAGATGGAACCATAAAAGAGAGGGAAAAATGGTTGGAACAAATTGAAAATGGAGTGTCAGTCAAGATTGATGCTATTATTAGCACTGAAGACACTCTTCCTTTTGTACAAACAATTGAAATGTTGCAAGATGCCAGGGTGCATTTTACTAAGGTGATAAATGAAATTCATCAATTGGTTATTAGCTGGAACAGGATTCTACCCAAGAGGGATGAAATTTTGGCTTTTAATTGGCCTCATGAGGATACCTTTTTAGCCTGGGAAGCAGTGTCCCTTTCAAAGGATAGTAAGGAAGAAGAAACATCCTCTGAGGAGGAAACAAATGGAATTACCCCAAATCCCTAAAGAAGAAAGCATAGATGTAACACTTGGTAGATGTTGAACTGACCTTGGAAGCTATTGCCAAATTTTGGCGCTCATCTTTACGATCCATCTCAAAGTTTTGTAACAAGAAAGTTTTTATTTTCATTTTTTGTCTTATTTGAGGACTCCTTTCTTGTCTTTTCTAAGAAGATCCAAAGCTTGTTTTCAATCATTATTCTATAAAAGGATTACCCGGATCAATGTAAAAGGACCGAGAACTTGATCAATTTTACTGATAAGTTTCTTGAGTCTGGGATATCGTAGATCATTTTTAGACATTATTTCTATAAAAGAACAATATTTTCTAGTTCAAGTTATTTTCAAAAGGTTTCATTGTAAAGCATTTTGTGAGCATGATATAATATAGCATTTGAATAAAATCCAGGATTTATATCTCTCCTTGAGTGTTTTTGTTTGAGTTATGAATTGTTCCAATTCATTGCATAGATGATCTCTATGTGTATGTCTATATTTCTCAGCTCTGATCCAAGATCAGATTAAATAAGCTTTGAATATAACATAAATTCTTTGAAGTTTTTCTTAAGGATACACTAGTAAGTAGTGTGAATCTAGGAATCCTTTGATAAAATCCACCACAGGGTGATTAGTATTTCAAAGGGAAATAAATCTTCCAAAGTTTAGTATATTTGTTCATGTATAATAGTCTTGCAGTGGAGGTGTAGCCCAATGGGTAAGACACTAGACGATAGTGGATTTTTTCTCATAGAGATCAGTGTATGAAAAGGTTCTATTGATATTTCCATTTTTGATTAAAATTGTCAAAATTCTTTGAAGTATAGTGATTTGCAGAATAAATTGCCACCTAGTGATAGTGAAAAATCTATGAATGAATGGTCATCATTTAGGTTTCTCTTATCATTCATTTGTTACATTTAAATCCAGTCAGTGATTAGTGAGATAAGTATTGTTTTTACTAGATTAGGAGCACCCTCCTTGGTTTTGTAGAGCCAGAAGTGCAGAGGGAAGTCTTGTACCTATAGTTGGTCCAATCATCTCTAGAGATAAATATTTGGATCTAACCAATCCTCAAAATCTATAGATGTATTGGTTGCCTGTTAGAGCATAAAGTCCATTTTGGGAAACCAACATATACTACTCTCAAGCAAGATTGAACTTATAAACCTATGTATAGTAATGGTCCTCTTATAGCTTCCAGCTCTTCCACCATTCCTCCATCTCATAAAGAAGCAAATCTATTGAATATTCCTCCATCAAATAAAGAACCAAACACTTTTCATGATGTCTATCTATACCCTCAAGGGATACCCCTAAAAGAGATCCAAGATAACCCACATCTTGCTACAAACTTCTTCCATGCTTCAAAGGTTATAGACGCCAAGACCTCATGTGATATAATTCCTATTAAGCCTATTTCAAATGAACATCCATCGCACCTTCAAGAATCCCTTGTGAAAATCCAAACTCCTACCTTGTCCTTAGAAGTGGCTCCATATCAAGAGACTAATCCAAAGTACAAAGAAACAAGTATTATTAAGGATCAAGATCAAGCTATTATCACTCCTATTAGAAAGTAGTCCACCAAGATAACTGAGAGGGGGGGGGGAGTGAATCAGTTATTAGATAAATACAAATTTTATCACCTTTAACATATTTTAACCATGTAAGAAATGTAAGAAACAACCATAGAAAGATATACATACACAATAACATAATAACACAATAACAAAAGATATGTTGACTAGGGAAGGTCTCTTGATCAAAGAGTAAACCTCAATGGGAATGATGCCCAAAAAAGATGCACTAATATGAAAATTCCTTATGAGAGGATGGACTCTATTAAGATCCTTATGAAATACATTTAGTACATATGAATCTCTGTTAGGAGATTTTGAATCCCTATTAGAAAATTCTAACCCTATTAGGAGTTATGGAAGACAAAAGGACCCACTATCTAAATAGCTTCAAGGGAAAGATCACTGAACACACTATCCAACTAATCTCTTTATTACTCAACATAATAATACCAAAAGATTACTGATCTCAAAAACTTATCACTTCTCCTCTGACTGTGCCAAACTACACCAACTGCTTCATCAGATCTCAATACCAGATCTCTGTAATTTGCATATCCTCTTACAAAAAATATTACACAATTCTGTGATTCACTTTCATACTATCTCTCATGTTCATTAAAACAATAAAGAAATCAATTCTTCATTTATACAACACTCAAATAATTACAAATGAGTCAGCATACAATTTACAAAATATAATTTTCCATACGTTACACAACATTCCACAATTACATAAAATTGTCGGCTTCCAATCAAGATAATGCTTCACTCGTGCAACCTCTAACCTTGCTGTCACATCCATGTCACAATCATCATGTCTTCATCATTTTTACAACCTCGCATGCTCAGATTCTATCCTGATTAGGATATATCATCCAATTTCCACAAGCCGCTTCTCAGGAACATTGCCTAAATACTGCTTCCACTGAATTACACATAACTGTCATGAATAGTTGAATTTATGTATGTGCTCTTGACCACAATCTTAGGACACAACATAGATTATGTCATCAAATCCACATAGCTTGATCTTAAATATCCCACATGTGCTAATATGAACACTGTCTGCTTCTCTGCTAATCTTCAGTATATCACTGTGTTGACATCAATGACAATCACAGTCATGAATGCAACAAAAACTACTATAGAATGGCTATGAATACTCCCCCATAGGATATATTTTTCATTCATTCCTAACAACTCCTTATCCTATAGTTGACCAAAGTCATTTGTCGCAAGAGTCTCATGATGATCCCTTCATACCCTTCTATTTCTTTCAAGAAGATATCCTTTCATCTCAAACACCCCATATTACTTGACCTCCTATAACCTACCCATCTCCTAAGCAAGATCAAGGTATTCCTTCCATTTCTAATGAACTTAGTGAAAATCAAAAGAAAATTATTCCTCCTAGGCTATCAAAAGATCCTTGTAAAGAACAAAGTACCCCAACATCCACTTTTCATAAGCCTCCATATCTACCTCAAAATTCTCCCATTATTCCTAATCCATTGCATAAGAATAAATCCCCTCAAGCTTCAACTACTCCTATCAAAGTCATTCCTATGAAAGCTACTCATAAGCCTATTGGTATAAAGATAAATCTGAAAGATGAAAGCCTTGGCCATGCAACTCAAAATAAACATGTTGATATCCCTCCTACATCTCATTTACCTCTATTTTTACATAAGCATATTCCTTCTACATCATCCAAATCCATCCTTGGTCCCTATATCCCAAATTTGAAACCTTGTACATCCTCCAAATCCATATTGGGCCCTTACATTCCTCCATATACCTTTCCTACCATCCCTATCCCACAATCCACTTACCCTATATCCTATCAAGATCAACAAGGACATACATACTTGAGAAACCAAGCACCCATCCATATGAACCATCCATACCAACCTTATTCATCCAACAATACCAAGTCTTTTGGAAGAAATTTTCATGTGCAACATAAGAATCAGTTAGAAAATCAAGTATCCACTTATGTGTGAAGATCACTGTGTCCAATCTAATCAACATGTGAATGCAAGAAAAAAAGAAATATTCAAGAGACCACAAAGGTCCATCAAGAAGAAAGAAAAATCAAAGAAAATGTGGGTTCCTAAATCCCTCATTGAATAAATGCATTCTAAATCATCCATCAAGTAGAAAGAAAAATCAAAGAAACTATGGGTTCCTAAATCCCTCATTGAAGAAATGCATTCTAAATCTTCCATCAAGAAAAAAGAAAAATCAAAGAAAATGTGGGTTCCTAAATCCCTCATCAAAGAAATGCATTATAAAGCATCCAAAAGCAAAGAAAAATCAAAGAAAGTGTGGATTCCCAAGTCACTTTTGAAGGACTTACACATGAAAGATAAATCAAAGTTGACATTTAAGATTCCAAAGGCTTCCACTCCACATTCTCCCAAACACATTCCATCTTATCCATCCATTTTGGGTCCTTGTGTCCCAAGATTCATATTCTCTTTTACATCAAATTCTCAAGCTATCTCACCCATTTTTCTTCCATTATTCCACTACACTTCAAGGTGTTTTTCAATGTTGATCTTGATAATACTTATTATCCTCCTATTTGTTATTCTTTCATTCCATTTTTCACACACACACATGGAAAGACTTATTCACCTCTCATTCATTATCCTTCCATTTCCCTTATCCAATCCATCGCATAAATCTTTACCCACCCTTTACCTTATCCACCATATCACCTTTCCATCACCATATCAAAATCTTTGAGAATACCTTTCAACAACCTTGGCCCATCATATCATACCTTTTCAAGGAGTATCCAAAGAGAATGAGGCTTCAGTATCCTCCAAAATACAAAAAAAAAGAAAAGAAAAGGAAATAAATCCATCCTATGGTGAAAACCACTTCTTGTGGCATCTCAGACAAGTACCATGATGAAAACTTGGAAAATAGGCATCATGCGTAACTCCTCTCTCTTTCACTCTACACTTGGGGGAAAGTTCCATCCATCACATCCTCCATCTTTCTACCATTTATCCCACTTTCATTTGTATTTCATCTTTCACCTTTGATCTTGACAAGGTTGAACATATCCATGAGCATTAAGTGCCTTGACATGCATTACCCTATCCATCAACCTATTCACTTGTTGCATTAATGATACCCTATCATGATCTTTCTTATCCTAAATCTGCCTACATTATTCCCAAGCATCATGCCCATAATCCCAAACTATCACTCATAGCCTCCATCACCCCTTTATCTATTAGGAATGAATGCTGAATATATCCTATGGGGGAGTATTCACAACCATTCTGTAGTAGTAGTTGTTGTTGCATTCATGACTGTGATTATCATTGAAGTCAACATAGTAATCTACTAAAGATTAGTAGAGAAGTAGACAGTGTTTGAGTTAGCACACTTGGGATATTGAATATGAAGCTATGTGCAGTTGAGGACTTACTCTATGATGTGTTATAAGATCATGGTTAAGAGTGTAGATAGTAATTCACTTATTCATGGAAGTTATGAGAAAATAAGTGGAAGCAGTATTCAAGCAGTGTTCCTGAGTAGAGGTTTATGGAAATTGGATGATATATCCTAATTAGGATGGAATATAGTTATGTGCAGTTAGAGAGAATTTGAAGACATGTTGATAGTGACATGGATGACAGTGCAAGATCTAAGGTCGCACGAGTGAAGAATTATCTTAATTGGAAGCTGACAGTTTTGTGTAATTTTGATGTAACATGTGGAAACTTTTATTTTGTAATTTGTATGCCAACTCATTTGTAATTACTTGAGTGTGGTATAAAAGAAGGAATGTTTTCCTTTTTTTAGTGTGGATGTGTGTATGAGAAAGTGAATGAAGGAATTATGAAAGTGAATTGTTGAAAGAGGATATGCGAAGTACTGAGATCTGGTATTGAGATCTGAAGAAGCAGTTGGTGCAGTTTGGCATAGTCAAAGGAGTATTGAATTATTGAGATAAGTAATATTTTGGTATTATTCTATTGAGTAATACAAAGATCAGTTGGACAGTGAGTTCAATAATCTTACCCTGAAGCTGTTTGGGCAGTGGGTCCTTCTATCTTCCATAACTCCTAACAGAGTTAGAATCTTTTAACAGGGATTCAAAATCTCCTAATAGGGATTCATATGTACTGAATGTATTTCATAAGACTCCCAACAAAGTCCATCCTCTCATAAGGAACTTTCATATTAGTGCATCTTTTGTGGGCATCATTCCCACTGGGGTTTACTCTTTGATCAAGAGGTTCCCTAGTCAACATATCTTGTGTCATTGTGTTATTGTGTATGTATATCTTTCTATGGTTGTTGGTTACATTGCTTACATGGTTAAAATATATTGAAGTTGATAAAATTTATATTTGTCTGATAACTAATTCACCCCCCCTCTCAGTTATCTTGGTGGACTTTAATTTCTAACAATTGGTATCAGAGCAGCAGGGCCTTGAAGGAAAAGTTTAACAGCTTAAGGAGATCCATGGTGAATCATTTCAAGAAAGAAAGCCCTAAGTTTGATGGAGTAAATTTTGATAGATGGAAAGAAAAGATGAAGACACACCAACTTTGTTTAGGACCAAGTTATTGGTTAATTACAAAAATCAAAAGACTATCATTGATGAGGATAGGATTGAAGATTTTACTAATGAGAAGAGATATCTATTTATGTGTAACATACTTGCCAGAGAAGCACTCTTGTCAGCCCTTCTGGAAAATGAATATAGTTAGGTAAAATATCTAAAGACATCTTATGAAATTTGATTATCTTTACAGTCTACTTTTGGAGGTGATGAACATGCTAAGAAAGTTAGACCACATAATTGGATATGTGCATTTGAAGATACAAGAATGATGGAAGATGAATTTGTTAGAAGCTATATTGGTAGAATGTCAAAGATTGTTGCAGGTATAAAATATTGTGGAGGAAAAAATATAGAGAATGAAGTGATATGGAAAATTCTGAGGACATTGACTCTTGCATTCAAGCAAACAACATAGATGATTGAAAAAGTTATACCTTGTACTACGAACTTCAGCAGAGAGACTCTTCTTGGAAGATTGGAAATAGCAAAGATGAACCTAAGGTTATCAGGAGACTTACCTAGAATGGAGACAATATTCAATGCTCTTAGTGTTCACCCTACTTTGTCAAGAAGCATAAGTGTGAGCAGAGATTATGCTAGTAGCAGCAGATCTAGAAATGAAGAAGACAAGAAGATTGAAGAAGGTATTGCCTTGCTTGTGAAGAGAGAACCAGATGGTAAGAAAATTTTTAAATGTTGGACTTGTCAAGAATATGGTCATTTTGCATCTAAATGTCCTAAGAGAGTTAAGAAGTATAGAAACAACTTTAAGCCTAGAAGATCTAAAGAATGTTATTATGCAAATGATGAAGAACTTGAAGCTAGTGTGGAGAAAATTTTAAGTGAAAGTGATACTGAGAATAATGATGATATAAGATTTGTAGCAATTAAAGAAGAAAATACAAAAACTAAAATTAAGGAAGAAAAAGCTTTAGTTTCTCAAGTAGAAAAGAAAACTGATTGGATTATAGACAGTGGTTGTTCAAATCATATGACTGGAGACATGAAAAAGTTCATAAAGTTTAACAATTATGGTTGAGGAGTTGTTAGAGTTGGAAACAATGCACCTTGTTTAATTAAAGGTATAGGATCTATTAATCTTGATGGAAAGACTAATACTGATGATGTTTACTTTGTGGATGGTTTGAAACATAATCTTTTGAGTGTTGGATAGCTAGTTGATAAGGGATATCAAGTTTGGTTTACTGAGAAAACTTGTGTAATCAAAGACAAAGATGGAAATTTGATTGGTACTAGATCTAGAACTAGAAGTAATGTATTTCAGTTGAATCCTACTGAGATGACATGTTTGATTACTAAGATTGATGACAATTGGTTGTGACACATAAGATTTTGTCATATAAACTTTGATAACATTGTGAAAGTGAGTACTACACTTGCAGTAAGAGATTTACCTAAAATCATGAAGCCTACTAACATGATTTGCAAGGAATGTGTGATGGCTAAACAGAAGAGAAGCTCATTTCCCAGCAAGAAGTTTACAACAACAGAGAAGTTGGAGATTGTTCATATTGATTTGAGTGGTCCTACAAGGAATAGAGGATTCTATGGAGAAAGGTATTTTATGATTCTTGTTGATGATTTTACAAGAATGATGTGGATTGCATTTCTGAAAGAAAAATTTGAAGCATTTGATAAGTTTAAGATCATTAAGAACAAAGTTGAGAATGAATCTGGAATGAAGATTAAATGTTTGAGATCAGAAAGAGGTGGAGAATTTACTTCAAAAGAATTTAAAATTTTTTGTGAAGTAAATGGTATTAAGAGATAGTTTTGAGCCCCTAGGACACCTAAACAAAATGGTATTACAGAAAGAAGGAACAGATCAGTGACTAAAGCAGCAAGAGCTATATTATTTGAGAAAGACTTGGTGAAGATATTTTAGAGAGAAGTAGTGAACACAACAGTGTATACAATGAATAGAGTACAAATCAAAGAAGACACAGACAAGACACCCTATGAACTATGGTTTGGACATGCACTATTAGTTAAGTATTTTAGAATTTTTGGAAGCAAATGTTATATTAAGAGAGATGATGACATTGGAAAGTTTGATCCTAGAAGTGATGAAGGTATATTTCTTGGATATTCATTGAAGAGCAAAGCTTATAGATGTTACAATAAGAGAACTACGACTATTGTTGAGAGCGCAAATGTTAAAGTTGATGAAAAGTTTAGAATTCAAGAAAGAATGCTTGATTATGAATTAGATGAAGAAGCTCATCCTAAACCTAACCCAGAGATCACTGAATTATTTTTTGAAACTAATAGTGATTTGTTGAATGAAAGACACAATGAAGGAACCATTGAAGAACCTACATTAGAAACAAGAACTGAGATAGTGACACCTAACAAGAATCTATTAAGGAAACATCCTACTAAGAAGATTATTGGAAGCATAGATAAATGAGTTCAAACTCAAAATAAGGTACAAGAAAAGTTATGTTTGATTTCTCAAATTGAACCTAAATCTACTAGTGAAGCTTGTGAAGATGAAAATTGGATTAAAGCTATGAAAGAAGGACTAGATCAAATTGAAAAGAACAAGACATGGGAATTGGTCCCTAGACCTAAAGATAAGAATGTTATTGGAACAAAATGGGTATTCAGAAACAAGATGAATGAGCAAGGAGAAGTAGTAAGGAACAAAGCAAGATTGGTATGTAAAGGATACTCATAGCAAGAAGGAATTGACTATGAAGAAAATTTTTCACCAATAGAAAGAATTGAAGCAGTAAGAATGTTTTTGGCTTATGCAGCTTTTATGAAATTCAAAGTGTATTAGATGGATGTGAAGTCAGCATTTCTGAATGGAGAACTAGAAGAAAAAGTCTACATTGAGCAGCCTGAAGGTTTTCCTTTAATTGAAGGAGACATGGTATGTAAACTGAAGAAAGCTTTATATGGACTGAAGCAAGCACCTAGAACTTGGTATACGAGATTGGATAAGTATTTGTTGAAATTAGGATTTACAAAAGGTACAACTGATAGAAACCTATACAAAAAGGAAATTGAAAATGGTTGATTGGTTGTAGTTATTTTTGTTGATGATATTATCTTTGGAGGAGAAGATGAAGAAAGTGATAAATTTGTAGATGAAATGAAGATTGAATTTGAAATGAGTATGATTGGTGAAATGAAATACTTTTTAGGATTGCAAATAACATAGAACAATGATGGTATCTTTGTAAGTCAGACAAAGTACTTGATTGATTTATTGAAGAGATTTGGAATGGAGAACTGTAAACCAGTTGGAACACCTATGGTAACTGGACATAAGTTATCTAGCACAGATGAGACTCCTGCAGTGGAATAGAAGAAGTACAGATCTATGATTGGAGGATTGCAATATTTGACTCATACAAGACCTGATATAGCACATTAAATTGGAATTGTAGAAAGATTTCAAGTTGAACCTAGATAATCACATTATGCAACAATAAAAAGGATACTAAGGTACTTAAGAGGCACAATTGAGTATGGATTGTGATATGAAAAATCTGATGATTATACCCTATGTGCATATACAGATGCTGATTGGGGAGGTAGTGTTGATGATAAAAAGATCACTAGTGGTGGAGCATTTTTTCTTGGAGGAAGATTAGTTTCTTGGCTAAGAAAGAAGAAAAATTGTATTTCACAGAGCACAATAGAAGCAGAGTATGTGGCAGCAACAAATAATTGTAATTAGATAATTTAGATGAAGAAAATGTTGAAGGATATTGGAATAAAATTTGTTGAGCCTATTTTTATACATTGTGATAACACCAGCATAGTTATTATGCCTAAGAATCATCTGTTACATTCTAAGACAAAGCATATAGAGATAAAGTATCATGTAGTGAGAGAGAAATTTGTAGAGAAATAAGTCAGACTTGAGTACATAAGCACAAAGGAGCAGATTGCAGACATATTTACAAAACCTTTGCCTAAGGATACATTTGAGTATCTAAGAGGTATGCTTGGGGTTATGCCCTAGCCTAATTTTGAGAAGTGATGTAGATTGTTGCATCCATCCAGTGGTATATGAGCCCTATTTTTCTTCTGGACTGGATGGTGCTACTTCCTCTATGGGGGAGTATGTGTATATGAGTAGAGTCATGAGGACTCTAGTGAATGTATTTTCTAAACAGTGTTTTTTGACATTGAAATTATTGTTGACATAGTGATGAATGTATGCACTCTAAAATGGTCACCTAGACTTTGGGCCCCCATTCAACAATTTATCAAATCCCTGAATCAAGATTTTCAAAAATCAGCATTTTTCAGTTATATCAATTTCCTTGATCAAGTCCTATTTTATCATTTTCAATTATTTGCCTTGGGCTGACCATTTTCTCCTAAGTCTTTCTTTATTTAAAAGGAATATTTGTGCACATGGATTGCTCCTCTTTGATGTTCCACCCTTGATTAAGTCTTTTTCCTCTTAATCTCCATGGTCCATTATTTCTCATTTCCTATAAAAGAAGAGCTCTCTTCCTCATTTGCATAATCCATCTTTTTATGCTAATGTTATGCTGCAGGTTTTCTAGGTCACTTTGGAGCTTTTGAAGATTTGGAGCATTCTTGGCTTTTGCATCTACATTTCATTCTTAGTTTCAATCATGCATAGTAGCTTCATGTTTATGCTTTCATAGTTTAGATTTCCTTTCAAGCTTTAGAGTAACTCATCTAGCTTAACTAGGAAGGCTTGGTAATACTTGTACTTTCCTTTTCATAGCATAGCTTGTACTTTCATTTTCATAGCTTAGCTTGCATATTCATCTTAATCTAGCTTGAATTTGCATTTCATAGTGATTCTTGGGGATATTGGCATTCTTTCCCTTGTCTTCATTTGAATATCTCATTGTGTGGTTGACTAACAAGGTCATTAGCTTAATAGCTCTAGCTGAGAGCAATCAAATAATCTTGCAACTCCATGCATAAAGAGCTCTAGGTCTCTTTCTAAGGTTTCCTCTTCATGGATTCCCTTGGATATAATGACTTAGAGAAGTACACCATTTGAGTGTGTACATTTTTGGTGCCCATCGTGGGGCAGAGCATTGTTGTTTTGTCCTTAATTTTTTGCATTTTTGTCAAATTTTTTCATCAATTTTTAGCTTCATTTTCGGCTCTTGGGTTTTTTAATCTCAGATTATCATGTGATAATTTCTAGTATCATGTGATAGTTCATGTGTGGTCGTGTGATACTTTACCAGTTAAAAGTATCACCCCATTTGAGAAACTCTGTCACCCTGTTTGAGAAATTCTGTCACCTACAGTAAAGTGAAGTATCACCCAGAAATATATTGTCACCTCGGTATACTATAAAGTGTCACGTGATATTTCTAGTGACTGTACTATCACCTGTACCCAGCAGTGAGTTGTTTCTTGGTTCTTTTTTGCTGAATTTGAATCTAGTTAGCTTGCTAGTTTAGTTTGCTGTGGTTAGATAGGTTTAATTTATAGATTTCATTTGGATTTTGGTTTTGCTAACCTTGTGGGGCTAACAAGTTGTGCTTGTAGGTGCTCTCATTGCTTGATCATTTTCTTAAAAGAATGCATGTCAAAGCTTCAAATGCACAAGGGCTACTAATGGTTTTTGTAGGGCTACCCAAAGCATAAAAACCCAATCAAGTGCTTGTTGTTTATTTCATTTTCAAGTGTGGCAATTACTAGTTGTTTCATTTCATAGGAACATAATATCTTGTTGTAGGAATTCTTGGGTGGTAGGAGAAGTCTGCTCTTCACCCTTGTGGTGAACCAAAAAATCTTGACCCATCTTTAGATTTTGAAAGCAAGAGGGTAATTGAATATTTGCTTGGTGTGTTTGGGAGAAAGCTTTGGGATAGGGGAGTATGCTCTTCACCCTTGTGGTGAAACAAAAACCTTGAATCTCATAAGTTGATCCATTCTTTGTTTAGATCTTTAGAATCCTTTAGCAGGTCTGCTCTTGAGCAATCAAGAGGAATGACCCAAGTGGGGACAAGCCTTTTGCCGGCTATTCCGACCCACTATAAACTCAAGGCTATCAAGGACATAAAACCTTGGTAGATGTAGTGCTTGTCTTCGCTTGATGTGAGTACTTGTGGGATTGTGACCATGAGGAAAGTATTGAGCAAGAATACTTAAGGTACTCTTGAGGCTGCAAGGTCTGTTACTTGCCACAAGGTAAGGAGTCCCTTTGGGGAGCAAGAGGGGTACTATGAATGGAAGCCCTTACTAAGAACCATAGATAGAG
Organism: Chamaecyparis obtusa; assembly: GCA_027943335.1. NCBI lineage: Eukaryota > Viridiplantae > Streptophyta > Pinopsida > Cupressales > Cupressaceae > Chamaecyparis > Chamaecyparis obtusa. The sequence continues at coordinate 379,105 of BSBK01009445.1, read as the reverse complement.
GCCACCCTATTTTGCCACTTAGCTTCTTGGTGCAAGGATTGATCGAAGTGGAATAACCTGGATCACCCCAAGATTACTCACCATCTATGTTCCTTTGGTTGTGTCATTGGCACTTCCATGACAAAGCCAATATCTATTGTGGGTAACCACTTTGTGTGAGGCAATGGGACATCAAATGTGGGCCAAGTTGTTAAGTATTAAGCCATTTTCTTTTTAGGCTAAAAAGTTTTTGAAGTGTTCTCATTGTGATATACCCGTGTAAACATTCTTAAACAACAAACATCACAGTAGAATTCATAGGATTTTATTGCTTTGATATCACAAGTGCTTGTCTTGGCAAGGTTGATTTTGCCCTTGTTTCAAGTATTTTATGACATGTCTGATCACCTACTATTTGCAAACCTATCAATTTACTGCTGTCACTATGATTGAGATCAAAAAAATCAACCCTCAAACTAAAATTTTGAACAAACAGTCCTTAAAAATGAGATTTTGCACTTCACTGGTCAAAGAGTCGTATGACCCTAGAATAGTATCACCCTCTGTCCTAAGAAATATCATGCAATAGTTCTCCCCTGATAGACTATCACCCTGCTTTCCTGGAAAGTATCGCCTGAGCTGCCTAGAAAGTATCGCCCTGCTTAACACGAAGTATCACTCGGTCTGAAATTATCACCCTGCTTAACGCAAACTGTTGCCCAAAATTTTTTTGTTGTCTGCCTAATTCATGCAATTTTTAGTCTTCTCTTAGTTGACCAGATTTTAGTGAGTTTCATACCTTGCAACTGAAAGCTTGTTTGTGCCTCAAGTTTTTGGCTCTAGACATCTTGAGTTAGTAATCTTTGACTTCACCAAAAAATTTTCTTGTCTTTGGTAAGTTAGGAATCATCCTTGTTGACAAGATTCTCCTTTAGATTCTTTGATTGCACACTTGGAGAGTTTGAGTACTCTTTTGTCCAAATCCACTTCCATATAAATTCAATTTCAATATTTTGGTTAAATCATCCTCCTGATCCATATGTGCTAGGATACTGGAATCTTTTTGTTATGCACCACTGTGACAGTGTTGATTTATACTTTTTGTCAGCTTTCTATCTCACCATATCTCTTTTTGGACAATTGAATATTTTCACTATCCTAGTTTGACAATTAGCGATTCATAAGGTTATTTTCTCACTAAGGATCTTTTCTTTCATGCCAGTTACAAAAAGATACCAAGTGGGTGAAGGAAAACAACCTCAAGTAGTTTTTGAACAATTACTTTTAGTTCAAACTCATCAAAGGCGAAAGGGGAAGGAACCCATCTTTGTTAAATCTCCTAGGAGTGCTTCATAAGTGTGGTTTGAGCCTAAGAGTAGCCTTAGTCAGTTGAGTACTTCTTTACCATCCTCTCAATAAAATATGGACATGAGCTACACTTTGACTAGGAGACAAAGAGAAGCAATAGATCAAACTCTTGATGACATTTTTCAGAGACATAGGAGTAACATGTCACTCAATGATGACAATCAACCTGAATCACCTCCTATTAATTCAAGATATCTAGATGCACATCAATGAGCTGAAAGACACTATGCACAAGCTCATCAAGATGCACGGTCACAACATGAGGACCAAAACAACCAATCTTGTGATGCTCATGTGAACACAGCTAACTTGTTCAACTATTCAAGACCAAGCTCTCCACCATCTACTCCCTTGGGCAACCCATGAGGCAGAAAATATTCAAGGTCACCATCAAGATCTCCTAGTCCTAGAGGAAGGACTTTACAACATGCTCACTATAGGAGACAGACACCTCCTAGGAACTCAAGACAACCCTCCCAATGAGCTCATCATGGCTCTCAACATGGAGGAACTAGCGCAAATTATGAAGCTCAAGACTTTATGAGAATGCAACAAGAACCAATTTTCCAACAATATGTGGAAAAATATGTTGAGCAAAATAAAGATAAGTTTCTAGAGAACCTAATCAACAAGGGTGCAAGGGTCCCTTATAAATTTGATGTGGATAAGAAAATAAAGAAACAAAGTCCCTCACAAGAGGAAGAGATTAAGAAAATAAAAAAGATGATGGAGAAGATGATGGCTCCCAAGAGTTCCTTCAACCTTGATTCTATTTGTCCTAATCCTTTTGATAAGAGTGTGAGCATGATGGATTTTCCTAGGAAAATTGAGTTTCCCCAATATGACAAATATGATGGTAATGGTGACCCACATGATCATGTGCATCAGTTTTATACCATGATTTTTGAATTTCACTATGAAGATTCCTATCTGATGAGATTATTCCCAAGGAGTCTAAAAGGTCAAGCTATGGAGTGGTTTACCAACATAACCCCTCCTGTCAAAACTTTTAAGGAACTGGTCCACAGATTTGTGCAACATTTTGCCTAAAATTTATCAAGGCCAGTCACCATGCTCAATTTGTGTAATTTGAAATGGAATCAAGGGGAATCCTTTGTTACATTTTTACAAAGGTGGAGATGATTATGCTCTCGATATTCTAGGACAATTCCTGAACAGGAGAGAATTGATATCATTTTAAGCAATTTAGTACCTGACATGTGGTATGAGGTTTGGAAGATGGTCTTTGATTCATTCGACACCATGGTTGAAACCACATGTAGAATAGAGGATGTCTTAAAAGAACAAGGTATTTTAACTAAACAACATAATAACAACAATAGTCAAAATAATAACAGCTATCATTAGGACAAAAGCAAGAACTCACACTGGAATAAAAATAAGCAAGTAGTCAATGATGGAGTTGTTGACTCTAACCAACCAAAGGATCAAGGTGTCCTTCATTTATCTAGTGCATTTCAAGCTATGAAGCTTAATACATCCTCTAACCAACAAGAGAATAAACAAAGATATCAAGAAAGACCTAAAAAGGAGAAGCGACAGTTCTCTAAGCTTGGAGATTCTTATGAAGATGTTTTCAAAATGCTCATCGATAACAACCTTGCACAACCACAAGATCCAGAAAAATTTCACATACCTGACATTAAGCTATATTGGTGGAATGAAAAACCTTACTACATATTTCATAATGGCATTGGACATGACATAGAGCACTTCTGGAAACTTAAACATCTCATTCAAGATCTTATTGAAAATGGTCAACTTCAGATTGATGGATTGAAGACCAATGAAAATCATAAAGTGTTTAAGGAACCTTTGCCTAAATATGATAAGGGGGAAACCTCTAAAACCAAAGATGGAAAAGCTGCAATCAACTACACCTATATGTCTGCAAAGATTGTTATCAATATGCTTGAAGCTATCGATGAAAATGTCAACATGATGCAAAGAAAAGATTCTCATAGTCATGATGTGGACTCTCCTATATTTGATAATGAACCCGTGGTGGTGCTTAGAGGTCCTCACTTTCGAAGGTCATCTCAAGCTCTTAATGCTGTCACTAGAAGCCAAGGTCAAGGTCTTGTGGTCATTAGAGGTCCTAATTCTAACCAATCTAGGAAACCAAAGTAAGTGACATCTAATAATGTCACCACCAAGTCAATGGTTAATCTAGAAATAAGCTACAATCTTGTGGATTAGTTACAAAGAACACCAGCTCAGATCTCAATTTTTGAGCTCCTAGAGTTGTCTCTAAGACATAAGCGTGTCCTCGAAGATGCTTTGCATACAGCCAATGTCCCTAACAACATAGACATTGATCAAATCCAAAATATGGTAAATCACCTTGCCAACCCACATTACCTCACATTCTTAGAAGAAGATGACAAAGCCTTGAGCCATCTGCATAATCTTGCCCTTCACATTGAAGTCATGATTCACAAGACTTGTGTCAGGCATGTGTTGATTGATGGGGGTGCTAGGCTCAATATTTGTTCCTTGAGTTTGTTGAAAATACTGGGTTACTTAGAACAAGTTATTGATACTCGCAAGAAAATAACCATCAAAGCCTATGATGAGGCATAGAGAAGCTCCAAAGGCTTGGCCATCCTTCCTATTAGGATTGGCCCCGTTGAAAAGGACATCTTGTTCTAGATTGTTGATGCTAGTCCTTTAGACTATAATATTCTTCTTGGTAGACTGTGGATCCATGACATGCAAGTAGTGCCATCCACCTACCACCAATGTGTCAAGTTCCCCTATAATGGAGTAGAGGTTTGTATACCTGGGGATAGCACATTATCTATTAATGCAATTTCAGTAGGGACCCATGTTCTTCTTAATCAGGAAGCAAAAAATTTTGATGCAACTTTGGCACAATGTCAGAATAAGTTCAAGGCCATAGACCTTGGTATGGGTGGTTATCACATTGACTCCTTCACAAAGCTGCTAGTCTCACCTAGGTCCTATGGTAAACCTTCATAGGAGATGCATCCCTCGTCCTTAGCAATGACTCTATTTGATACATTTGTAGTGTCTTCAATACCCATTCAAGATGAAAAAGAGGAAGTAGTTGTTAGAAACTGGATTTACAAAGAAGAAAAATACAAGCACAATGAGAATTTTTCTCCATCTCCTAAGACTTATGGGAGAGGATATACTTTGGTAAAAAATATGGGTTACCCAGGTCATGGTCTCTCTATCATAGACTAGATGCTAAGGATGAACCACTCAATCATGCTCTTTTTGGGCACAGATCTACGACAACAGTTGGCCTAGGTTTTGAAAGTTAGAACAAGAAAGTTTCCCCTATCCTAGCTACGATGAATAGTGATGATGAATACACACCCAATTTGCAAAATCAACAAGATAGGTGTGAAGACTGGGTCCCTTCCACCAATCTCCTTTGGGGAGATTTAGATACTATAGTTGATAATCCCACAGTTTCAAAACTAGAACAAGAACAATCCACTATTGAAAATCATGTTGAGGATTTCATTCAAGAAATGCAGTACACAAATGGCATTCAAGAGGGAGTTACTCTTGGTGACATCAACGCTTCTACCTCAAGGCCTAAAAAATATGGTTGGTGTAAGCATCCTAGTAGGGATTCAGATACAGACTCACATGAGTATGAGTGGGAGACTCTTTCTAATTGTTCTATAGTTGACATGGATATTGCTGTTGTCCATACATATAGTTCCCAATCCAAGGTAGCTAACGAGTCTAGTGTAGGATTAGAAGATTGGAATCCATGAGACACTTTAGTGGACGATGCTTCGCCTAATAGGATAAGTCTTGATTTGGGTACCTTAAGGGGATACTTGATGGATCCTAACTCTGCAATCACCAGAGATGATGCCATTCACATACACAATATTGAACTAGCCATTGACCTACCCCTTTCCAATCCTCACTTAATTGATTGGTCTCAGCACTATCAAGAGCCTCAAATCCTAACCTTTCAAAATGACTATGAAATAGTGTGCTACCTGAATGCCCTTGAACTTGTAGTCTCTTCCACCAGTGAACCAACTACAAGTATGACAGAGCTGGATATCAAGTACCTCAGTCAAAAAATAAAAAGAAAAACAAAAAATAGTTTTGATGGCGAAAACCACTATGTGGCAGTGTCAGAACTGAAAAAAGTAAAAATAAAAGACATATTCGAAGGTGAAAACCTCCCTGAGGTGCCTAAGGATGAGGTACTTGATAATCTTCCAAGCTATTTTTAGGATAGGTCTTCAGTGCTTATTGAGCCTACACAGCCAGTCAATCTGAATACACTAGAGGATCCACAAATAATTCATTTGGCTCAATCATTGTCAACACAAGAAAATGAGGCATATACCAAGTTCCTGCAAAGAAAGAAAATTAATTTTGCTTGGACTTACTCAGACATGCTAGGATTGGACACTAGTCTCATTATGCATCATTTGTCCATAGTTCAAGGAATCAAACCAATAAAATAGAAATTGAGGAAAATGCATCCTCACATAGCTCTCCTTGTTAAAGCTAAATTAGAAAAGCTCCTCACTGCAGGATTTATAAGAGCTATTGATTATGTCGAATGGATATCCAATATTGTACCAATTTCAAAACATGACAAGTCCATTCATGTTTGCACAGTCTTTAGAGATCTTAATAAAACATGCCCAAAGGATGATTTTCCACTTCCAAATATAGACATGATAGTGGACATGACCGCGGGCTATGAGATCTATTCTTTGATGGATAGCTTCTCTAGGTACAATCAGATCAAAATAGCTCCTAAAGACCAAGAGAAAATTGAATTCACTTGTGCATGGGGAACCTATTGTTGGAACGTCATGCCATTTGGATTAAAAAATGCCGGAGCTACATATCAACGAGCTATGAATACTATTTTCCATGATATGATGCATAAGAATATGGAAGACTATGTGGATGAAACCTTGGCAAAATCCAAGAAAAGGGATACACACCTTGGTGATTTGGAAGTAATTCTAGGTCGTATGGAATAGTTTCAACTCAGGTTAAATCCAAAAAAGTGTGCATTTGGAGTCACCTCTGGAAAACTCTTAGGATTTATCATTTCAGTTAAAGGAATAGAGGTGGACCTAGAAAAAGTTCAAGCAATAATGGATATGCCACCTCCTAAAAACATCAGTCAAATGAGGAGTCTTCAAGGATGCCTTTAGTCTATATGGAGGTTTATTTCACAACTGGTTGATAGAGCTCAACCCTTTAATAAGACTTTGCATAAAGGGGTTAAATGTGTCTGGAATGAGGAATGTCAGAGAAGCATGGATCAAATCAAATAGTACTTGGCTAATCCTCCAATATTAATGCCTCCTATCCCAAGAAAACCCCTTATATTATATGTCTTAGCAACAAAATATTCCTTGGGGGCATTATTGGCTCAACTTGATGATACTAGAAAGGAAAGAGCCATATATTACATCAGCCAAACACTTGTTTCATATGAGGTCAACTACACTAGTATTGAAAAATCTTACCTAGCGGTGATGTTTGCTTCCCAAAAGTTGTGATATTACATGCTTGCACATACAATACACCTCATTGCAAAAATTGATCCTCTAAAATACTTGCTCGGTAAGGCTGCTCTCATGAGAAGACTTGCTATATGGATGATGATTCTTTCAAAATTTGACATGGAGTATGTTGAACATAAGGCTATAAAAGGACAAGCCATTGTAGACCAATTGGTTGATTTTCCAATTCAAGACAAAGGACCCATTCAAGTTGAATTTCTAGATGAGCACATCATGTATATGACTACAAGAACCTGGAAGATGTTCTTTGATGGTTCTTTCATGCAAAATGGTTCAGGTGCCGAAGTGTTGTTTGTCTCTCCTCATGGATATACTATTCCTAAGTCCTATAAGTTATTGTTCCCATGCACAAACAACATTGCTAAGTATGAAGCCTTGAAAAATGGATTGAAAATGGCCATAGAATGGGGCATTATAGAGCTACACATTTATGGTGATTTGCAATTGATTATCAACCATGTTAATGAAGAATATCAAACAAAGGATGACAAACTGATACCCTATAAGAAGATGGTTGATTCATTACGCCGATACTTTACCTTTGTTACATTTCAACAAATCCATAGAGTAGAAAATAAAGTAGCTGATACTATGGCTACATTAGCTTCACTTCTTCAGTTAGAACAACATGAGTCCAGATTTGAATCCCTGGTGGAAGAGCTACATTACCCTATTTTTGACTCCTTAGAAAGCCATGTCATTTTTACCTTGGTTAGCCATGAATCATCTCGATATGGTGCCATTTATTCATATCTCCATGATGGTACTATTCCTAAAACCTTCAATCATTCTGAAAGAAGAAACCTTGTTCATAATGCCTCTCACCACACCCTTGTCTCTAGTGATCTATATAGGAGGGGTTTAGATGGGACACTTAGGTGTTTAGAAAAGGATGAGTCCAACCAAGTGTTAGTTGACATTCACAAGGGCATTTGTGGAGGAAATTCTAATGGTCTTGCCATGGCCCAAAGGTTGCTTAGGGCAGGGTACTATTGGTCTACCATGCAGACAGATGTAGTAGCTTTTGCTAAATCTTGTGAAAAATGTCAGAAACATGGAAACCTGATACATGCTCCAGGCAGGGAGCTTATTCCTTCTATTTCTCATTGGCCATTTTAGTGCTGGGCCTTTGACCTTGTTGGGCAGATTCATCCCAACTCATCAGGTGAACACAAATTCATTATTACTACTACTAATTACTTTACCAAATGGGTAGAAGCTATCCCACTTTCTGTTGCCTCAGGCAAGATAGTTTCTTTATTTATTCTAAATCATATCATCTGTTGGTATGGATTGCCTTCTAAGATAATCACTAACAATGGGGGTTAGTTTGAAAATAAGGACCTTAAACATCTCTACAAGAAATTTAAGATAAAATAGCATTGTTCCTCCATTTACTTCCCGCAAGGAAATGGACAAGCAGAGGCTTCAAATAAGACCATTCTCAAGATTCTCCATAGAAAAATTCACAAGAATGGTAGAGATTGGCACCTACAGATAAATCCAGCCTTGTGGGCCTACAAAATGAGTATTCATACTCCAATAGGGGCTACACCTTTCACCCTCACTTATGGTGCTGAAGCAGTGTTACCTTTAGAGGTAGAGATCCCTTCACTTAGAGTCTCTCTCAAAGGTTTAGTGACAGATGAAGACTACTGCACCATGAGGTTGGAGGAACTAGAACTTCTAGATGAAAAGCAAAAAACATCTTTTGATCACATGAGAGTTTACCAAAAGCGTATGTACAAAGCATTCAACAAGAAGGTTCGCCCTAGGGAATTTCAAGTGGGGGATCTTGTTTTGTGAGAAAACTTAAGAACCAACAAAATAGAGAACAAAAAGGGAAGTTCAAACCTAATTGGCTTGGACCATACATCATTACTGTAGCTTTTGGTACAGGTGCTTATTTACTATCTGATCTAGAGGGGGAACAACTCCCTGATCCTATCAATGTTTTGCACCTCAAGAAGTTCTATCCATGATGCCTATTATGTTTGGGGGCATCCTTTGTACATATCTTATTGATCCTGAAAAAATTCTAAAAAAATTCATATATGATACTGAAAAAAATCCTAAAAAGCATATAAAGTCTTGAAAAAAATACAAAAAAATCAAAAAATGCAAAAAATTCAAAAAAATAGAAAAAGTGCCTTGGTGAAAACCTAGAAATAGGTGCCTTGGTAGCAAAAATACAAAAAAATCTCCAAGTGGTGAAAACTTGGAAACAGGCACTACTTGAGGCCTTTGCACCCTTGTTTCTCAGCATGCATCCTCGACACTTAGCCTTTTTCCATCATGCCTTGACCTTGTTGCCTTGGTTTGGAATTGGTCTTTGTCTTTGTCTAGGGGGCATAACTGTGTTAGCTTTGGTCTCTAGGATGCATTGGTCTTTAGGACATCTTGCAAATGGTGTTTTTCAACACCACCCTAAACTATGTTTTTCAACACTACCCTATCATCAAGTGTTTCTCAACACTTATCAGATATCCTACCAGCAGTTTAGCATGATATGATATTTCCACTAGCAGATGTGATACTCAAATCACATGCACTTAAACACTTGACTCGCTGACACTTTTTTGACTTTGTTTTCCTTGTGTGTTGTCTATGATGATTTATTTGATGAGTGTTCTCTCCCTATGATAGTTTTTGATGATGCATATCTAGAAGACTGAGGGCATGAGGACATGTTTTATTGCTTTTTCTGCTTGTGGGTATATTTTGTTGGTCCTAATTATCATTAGCATTTATGCTTGATCCACTTGACACCTAGGATCTACAAGGTATTATCCTTGACTATTTTATGTGAGTGCATTCTTATAGCCATCTTGACTTTCTTATGTTCTGATGCAAGCATAATCTCGCTATAGTAAACTTAGGTAATCTCACTACACTAGTCATCTTGACCTACATGTCTTTGGTGCCTAGGTGGGATTTCCACATTCTATTTGATATAGATCATATTCATATACCCATAGTCATACTAGTGTGTATTGTATGATCTTGCGATGCTACCAATAAAGCTTGATGATGATTATTAGATGTCTATTGGCATTGTGACCTTGCAAGTCAACCACTTTCATAGTAGCTTGCATTCCTAGGTTCATGTTAGTTTAGTTTTGCATCTTGCATATGGAGAGAGCTCTCCTTTCATCTTTTGTGGACTTGTCGGTCAACTGCACTCATCCTTTACTTCTTCTTGATCATGTCTTTCACTCCTTGTCTTTCACATCACATCCCATTCTTATCATCACAAGGGGTTGATCTTATCATCATATGTAAAAGTGACCTTTTCACCCCTTTTATAGCATTTTGACTTTTTGACCTAATTTTCAAAACACCTCAAAATTCCATGAAAATTGCACCCCTAGCTAATTTCGACGTCTTGGATCCATTTTAGGACTCAAAATTGAAATCCAAGTTATTCTTAATAGTCAAAATTGCATTTCAAAATTTCACCCTCTTCTGTGCAGTTGGCTGACCATTTGAGGCCTCATCCTTCAATCTTTGCTAGGGCATCTTCATTTCTTCCCCCCCATCTCTCCCACACTCCTAGTCTTTCATTCATTTTCACTCGCTTCATCTTTCTAAGGTTTGACTTCATCTTTATCCTATATCTTTCTCAGTCAAACTGGGGCATGTCTTCTCTATCTAATGGTTATCCTATTATGTTTCATCTTCGATCATGATTTCTAGTGACTTGATCAATTTTATCAATTTGTTGTCCTCCTGTACTTGATTTCAATTTTGATTTCGAGGGGGTAGTACCTATCAGCTTTAATCTTTGATTCAACTTATCATTCAGCTCAGCTTGAGATTCTTATTTTGAGACTTGACTATCACTTAACAACAACGGTGTTGGTTTTGTCTTTCAATTATTATCTCTTATTTTTAGACCTGATTATCACTTAACAACAATGGTGTTGATCTTGTATTTTAGCTTATGCTTATGCTTGTCCTGATGTGTTCCTAGAATGATCACACGTTTGGATTGTTTTGTGGTCCCAAATTGATCTCACATTTCAATTCTTCTTTGACCACATGTGTTCCCAGAATGATCACACATTAGTCAAAGAGGGGAAAATATATGCACCCTAAAATGGTAACCTAGACTTTGCACCCCGATTCAGCAATTTATCAAATCCCTGAATCAAGATTTTAAAAAATCAGCATTTTTCAATTATATCAATTTTCTTGATCAAGTCCTATTTTATCATTTTCAATCATTTGCCTTGGGCTGACCATTTTATCCTAAGTCTTTATTTATTTAAAAGGAATATTTCCTCCCCTTTTATTAAATAAAAAGCTCCCCTTTTCATCTTATCCTAAGTTGCACAAATAAAGTATTATTCTTACTTTATAAAAAGGGAAAAAGCACTTTTTGTCTTATATGGACACAAAAGTCAACTCTTATTTTCTCATTGGAGGATATTTGTGCACATGGATTGCTCCTCTTTGATGCTCCACCCTTTATTAAGTCTTTTGCCTCTTAATCTCCATGGTCCATTCTTTCTCATTTCCTATAAAAGAAGAGCTCTCTTCCTCATTTGCATAATCCATCTTTTTATGCTAATGTTATGCTGCAGGTTTTCTAGGTCACTTTGGAGCTTTTGAAGATTTGGAGCATTCTTGGCTTTTGCATCTACATTTCATTCTTAGTTTCATTCATGCATAGTAGCTTCATGTTTATGCTTTCATAGTTTAGATTTCCTTTCAAGCTTTAGAGTAACTCATCTAGCTTAACTAGGAAGGCTTGGTAATACTTGTACTTTCTTTTTCATAGCATAGCTTGTACTTTCATTTCCATAGCTTAGCTTGCATATTCATCTTAATCTATCTTGCATTTTCATTTCATAGTGATTCTTGGGGATATTGGCATTCTTTCCCTTGTCTTCATTTGAATCTCTCATTGTGTGGTTGACTAACAAGGTCATTAGCTTAATAGCTCTAGCTGAGAGCAATCAAATAATCTTGCAAATCCATGCATAGAGAGCTCTAGGTCATGTTCTAAGGTTTCCTCTTCATGGATTCCCTTGGATATAATGACTTAGAGAAGTACACCATTTGAGTGTGTACATTTTTGGCACCTTGGTAGCAAAAATACAAAAAAATTGAAAAATCAAAAAAATCTCCAAGTGGTGAAAACTTGGAAACAAGCACTACTCGAGGCCTTTGCACCCTTGTTTCTTAGCATGCGTCCTTGAAACTTAGGCTTTTTTCATCATGCCTTGACCTTGTTGCCTTGGTTTGGAATTGGTCTTTGTCTTTGTCTAGGGGGCATAACTATGTTAGCTTTGGTCTCTAGGATGCGTTGGTCTTTAGGACATCTTGCAAATGGTGTTTTTCAACACCACCCTAAACTATGTTTTTCAACACTACCCTAGCATCAAGTGTTTCTCAACACTTATCAGATATCCTACTAGCAGTTTAGCATGATATGATATTTCCACTAGCAGATGTGATACTCAAAGATTGATTCTATGACCTACACACACGCACTTAAACAATTGACTCGCTGAGACTTGTTTGACTTTGTTTTCCTTGTGTGCTATCTATGATGATTTCTTTGATGAGTGTTCTCTCCCTATGATATTTTTTGATGATGCATAGCTAGAAGACTTAGGGCACGAGGACACATTTTATTGCTTTTTCTACTTGTGGGTATATTTTGTTGGTCCTAATTGTCATTAGCATTTATGCTTGATCCACTTAACACCTAGGATCTACAAGGTATTATCCTTGACTATTTTATGCGAGTGCATGCTTATAGCCATCTTGACCTTCTTATGTTATGATGCAAGCATAATCTCACTATAGTAAACTTAGGTAATCTCACTGCACTAGTGGTTGACTAGCAAGGTCATTAGCTTAATAGCTCTAGCTGAGAGCAATCAAATAATCTTGCAACTCCATGCATAGAGAGCTCTAGGTTGCTTTCTAAGGTTTCCTCTTCATGGATTCCCTTGGATATAATGACTTAGAGAAGTACACGATTTGAGTGTATACAATGAAACATCTATCATTGATGTCAATGGGGGAGAAGGATACATGAAAAACCATCTGTTGGAGAGAACTAAATAGGAAAATGAAGCAAGATTTGATTGATGAAGAAGACTTGAAAGCATTTTTAGAGCAGGAGTGTTGCAGTGTTGGATTTATGGAACTTGGATGTTTTTTCATCTATGTTGCCATCAATGCTAGTGGGGGAGATTGTTAGGAATGAATGCTAAATATATCCTATGGGGGAGTATTCACAGCCATTATGTAGTAGTTGTTGTTTCATTCATGACTGTGATTGTCATTGATGTCAACACAGTAATCTACTGAAGATTGGTAGAGAAGCAGACAGTGTTTGAGTTAGCGCACTTGGGATATTGAAGATGAAGCTATGTACAATTGAGGACTTACTCTATGATGTCTTATAAGATTGTGGTTAAGAGAGTAGATAGTAATTCACTTATTCATGGAAGTTATGAGCAAATCAATGGAAGCAGTATTCAAGCAGTGTTCCTGAGTAGTGGTTTGTGGAAATCAGATGATATCTCCTAATCAGGATGGAATCTAGTTATGCACATTTAGAGAGCAGTTGAAGACATGTTGATAGTGACATGGATGATATCACAAGATTCGAGGTCACATGAGTGAAGAATTATCTTAATTGGAAGCTGACAGTTTTGTGTAATTTTGATGTAATGTGTGGAAACTTTTATTTTGTAATTTGTATGCCGACTCATTTGTAATTACTTGAGTGTGGTATAAAGGAAGGAATTTTTTCCTTGTTGTAGTGTGGATGTGTGTATGAGAAAGTGAATGAAGGAATTGTGAAAGCAAATTTTTGAAAGAGGATATGCGAAGTACTGAGATCTGGTATTGACATTTGAAGAAGTAGTTGGTGCGGTTTGGCATTGTCAGAGAAGGAGAATTGAATTGTTGAGATAAGTAATATTTTGGTATTATTCTATTGAGTAATACAAAGATCAGTTGGACAGTGAGTTCGGTGATCTTACCCTGAAGCTTTTTGGGCAGTGGGTCCTTCTGTCTTCCATAAGTTCTAATAGAGTTAGAATCTTTTAACAGGGATTGAAAATCTCCTAACATGGATTCATATGTACTAAATTTATTTCATAGGACTCCTAATAGAGTCCATCCTCTCACAAGGAACTTTCATATTAGTGCATCTTTTATGGGCATCATTCCCACCAGGGTTTACTCTTTGATCAAGAGGTTCCCTAGTCAACATATCTTGTGTCATTGTGTTTTTGTGTATGTATATCTTTCTATGGTTTTTGGTTACATTTATTACATGGTTAAAATCTATTGAAGTTGATAAAAGTTATATTTGTCTGATAACTAATTCACGCCCCCTCTCAGCTATCTTGGTGGACTTTACTTTCTAACATTATCATGATTGTGTCATCCTATAACATTGATCCCTTGATCTTGATCCAAATGAAGAATAAAAGAAATGGAAAATATGTTATAGAAAGTCTCTTGATATGTCCACTCCTTTGGATCATTTTCATGACACCAGGTCATTATTCCATATGCTATCCAACACCACATCATTGGCCTATATTGAGATATTATTTTTCCCTAGCTTGGATAATCTTGAGGAGATGGTCCTATGGGTAACAAACTTGCTTCATCCATCATTGCCTATTCATTAGTGAATCATTAGTTTACAAATCCATCTTTCATGTCATATGCCTTGCTAAACATTGGGGGCAAATCAATGTGATCTTGTTTGAGAACTAGTGATCTCTAAAAATCCAAAAAAATAAAAAATCTCCAAAAATCCAAAAACATAAAAAATCTCCAAAAATTAAAAAACATAAAAAATCTCTAAAAAACCAAAAAAAAAAAAAATCTCTAAAAATCCAAAAAACATAAAAAACATTTAAAAATTCAAAAAAAAATTCAAAATCTTTAAAAATTAAAAAAAATAAATAAAATCTTTTAAAAATCTAAAAATTGTAGAATCATAAATAAATTCTCAAAAGTTGCATTTCCCAACAAAGCATTATCATTGTTGAATCAAACTGGGGGGTCCCAATCCAAATTCAATGAGCTTAGCAAAATAGACGCAAGGTGGCTCAAAAACCATCACATCAAAATTAAAAAAATTGCTACACTTCAACTTATTGATCAATATCACATTGTAAACATCTAAACACTTGATCTAAACAACAACATTGGACACACTCGAATATTCAAACGAACAATTAAATCAAAATCTAAAAGGCTTAAACATAACTAAGGATCCAAGTGGATGAAGTTTTTGAAATATGGATCTACAAACAAAAAGCAAAAATGTTCTAAGTGATTACTTGATTGGTTAAATCATGTTTTTTTAGCAGATCGATGAAGTTTGACTAGATGAGCAATATTGATGAAGACATGATATTTTCTTGATTTATGCTTGAGTGCTTGCCATGTTGATTTAAAGCAATATGTGAATCCATCTAATGACATGATCATCAAAGAATCATTGAGGACATTTGTAATGAAAGGGATCAATTCTTTGTTTGTTTACTTGCAATATTAAAATATGAAGAAAGTGGTATTCATATCATCATAGTTGAACCAGTGAGGATTGTACCAATTTCATGTTCCAAAAGCTCGATGATGAAAATAAGCACCCAAATTATGAATGTTGATAGCTAGCCACATCCATATAGATTAATTGCATGTTAGTTTATATGTGTGGATCCTTTTGCTCAATATATGTAAGGAAAGCTAGAGGGGTAGAGTTATTATCATCAAAAGAACAAATCAAGATACATCAAATGATCAATGATATCATCAATGGTACATCATCAAATGTCTTGAAATCTACATCATCAAATGTCCATCAATATATAATCAAATTCCTGATCAATATCATCGAATCTCCATCAATATATAATCAAAGTCTTGACCAACATCATCAATGTCTGAAGTATCCATCATAAAAAATCATGCTCAATCTGATCATCAAAGGTACATCAACACCATCAAGATACAAGTATATGTAAATCATGATCCATCAAATGATTCATGATTCATCAAGGACATCATCAATATTAAATCATGTTGATCAACTAGGGGAAACCTAACCCTATCCCCTATATCTATACCTGCACCTATACTAACGGATGACCCTTCTCCTCTACCAGTCCATAATTTTGAATCATGAGAGCATCCAATCAATTCCATATCATCAAAATATCTAATAATATCATATCAAATATCAATTAGTCAAGTCATACAATTAATCATCTAATGTCAATAAAGTTATCCTATCATCCATTTGGTCATCTTGAGCGCATCAAATCTCCTAACTCTAGATCTTGAGGAAGAAAATTAATTATTTTGTCTCTCTAGATATAGAGAGTGAAATATCAACCCATCAAATTTATCCTATTAGATTGGCATCAACATCAACCAAGTGATTCTGACTGACATCAAACGATATCAAAACATCATCAACTTATCCACAACATCAATAACATTTTATCAATCAAATCTCTTCTCATCAAATTCTCTCATGATCGGGGCATATCCAAATTTTTATATTTGGAAACAAATAAAAATTTCCCAATCTCAACCAAATCATCCACAATCATGTTGATTCATTTCCCGAGGGTGCATGCCATAATATCAATCAAAATCAGAGATTCAAATCACATCATCATCAACTTGATCAAATCAAAGGCACAAATCTTTTAACAGATTTTTTTTTGCTTTTAATCAAGTGGGGCATCAAAACATCAAATTAGGTCAAATCATGCATCATATCAACAATCCATCATCAAATAGACCATCAAGGACTTCAATCAAATCAAACTACATCAATCCCATCATCAGTATCTGCATCTTCTGTCAACATCGAATTGAGCATCAACTAATCACTGACTTTGCACGAAAATAAATCAGGACATTCTTTGAGCCGATACGCTTCACACATCGATTCAAAGAGGGAAATTTCTAATCACCTGAAAATAGACAAGATTAATTCAAGTGAGAAACCAAGGCAAAATCAAAGAAAAAAATTAAAATCAAAGAAAAATTGCAATCAAGCCAAAATCCAATTTTAATTAAAAATCAAAAGCCATAAATCAATTTAAATCTAATAAATCAAGATAAATCAATTAATTGTGCAATTAATCTAATTAATTGCATAGTTCAATTTAAATCAAATCAACCCATTTAAGGGGTACACATGGCTAAACAAATTAAATAAATTTAATTATTAAATCCTTATTTTCCGTCAACACCATATGGGAGGAAAATGTCTCAACCAATAAGATTTAAGGATCAAGCTCACATGGATCAAGCTCAAAATGAATCTCCATCACACATAAGGTGAGAGCATGTTGGCCATCCATTTTGTCTCTTTGTCCCAAGCTTTGAGGACAATCCATTTAAATTGTCTCCAAAGGTGGAACCATGGGCTTAACCTCAACTCAACTATGATCAAATCAAATCCACCCCCTACCCTTGCCAAAATCTATAAAAGCAAGGCATAAATCAAGAACAAATCATCCACAAATCTGAGAATAGCATCAAACCTCTTGCACTTTTGAGCTAGAAAGGAAAATATAGAGTTAATTAAGCTTAATTTCATTTTGGAATTGATTTCTTAGTTTTCTTATCATTCATTCTCATTTTAGAGATGTCACTAATGGAGGCTTGCTGAGAGCTTCACATTAGCATATCTAAATAGAGGTCCATAGAGTGCTTATTGTCTCTTATTCTCTTAAGTATCTCACTATTTGTGGTAATTTGGTTATTTTATTCATTTATTAGACAAACTAACCCTATGAAGGTGATTTCCATAGCACACAAAATGGCACCCACCATCATCAATCCCATCATCAGTATCTACATCTTCTATCAATATTGAATCGAGCATCAACTAATCAATGACTCTACACTGAAATAAATTAGGACATTCTTTGAACTGATACACTTCACACATTGATTCAAAGAGGGGCATTTGTAATCACCTAAAAATGGACAAGATTAATTCAAGTTAGAAACCAAGAAAAAATCAAGCTAAAATCAAAGCAAAATTGCAATCAAGCCAAAATCCAATTTTAATTGAAAATCAAAATCCATTAAATCAATTGAAATCTAGTAAATCAAGATAAATCAATAAATTATGTAATTAATCTAATTAATTCTATAGTTCAATTTAAATTAAATCAACCCATTTAAGGGGTACACATGGCTAAAAAAATTAAATAAATTCAATTATTAAATCCCTATTTTCCCTCAACACCACATGGGAGGAAAATGCCTCAACCAATAGGATTTGAGGATCAAACTCACATGGATCAAGCTCACAACGAATCTCAATCACACATAAGGTGAGAGTATCTTGGCCACCCATTTTGTCTCTTTGTCCCAAGCTTTGAGGACAATCCATTTAAATTGTCTCCAAAGGTGGAACCATGGACTCAACCTCAACTCAACCATGATCAACTCAACCCCACTATCTTCCCTTGCCAAAATCTATAAAAGCAAGGCATAAATCAAGAACAAATCATCCACAAATCTGAGAATAGCATCAAACCTCTTGCATTTTTGAGCTAGAAAAGAAAATATAGAGTTAATTAGGCATAATTTCATTTTGGAATTGATTTACTTAATATCTTATCATATCATTCTCATTTTAGAGTTGTCACTGATGGAAGCTTGCTGAGAGCTTTGCATTAGCATATCTAAATAGAGATCCATAGAGTGCTTATTATATTTTATTTACATATTTATCTCACTAATTGTGGTATTTAGCTTATATTATTCATTTATTTGATGAACTAACCTTATGAAGGTACTTTTTATAGTACACACATTCTAAATTTCATTTTTCTATAGCCGCTCCTTCACAAATATGACCTTTCATTGATGTTTCCTTCCATTGATTGAATCTTATATATATCTATGACATAATGAATTCTTACTTGCCTTATGGTTGTTGAATCAAAAGGTTTCATGTAAAGACATTCATGTCCCTTTAATGATTTATCATCTTTACTATACTATTCTCTTGAAGTAATGACATTCATAACTTCAATGTCACTATGATCAACTATTTTTTTGCTTCTCTTTTGTTCATAGTAGCATTTTTCTTTGATGTTGGAAAGTAGTTAAGCTAAAAGGTTTCATATCTTAAAGATATGTCCGTTTAATAAATTATTGTTTTCATTCCTGTAGCTTTACATGACAAAAATTTGTTAGTTTAGAACATCTAATTCAACTTTTTTCCTTCAGTTAACCTTTCTTGATTTGTCTGTATTGCATGTGACTGAAATATGCTTATATGGAAAGTCACTTTTTAGAGATAAAGTTTGGATCTTTCATTTCTCTATCTTTATAGGGTTATGATAGGGTTTTCATTTATGACAACATATAGACACATTTTGGATAGTTATATTTAGCTGAAGTTTGGACAAGGGATACTTAGAAAATTGTTTAAGTACAAGGCATTTTACAATGAGCAGACACATAGATCTATTCAAAGAGGTTTACTATGGATAGTTTGACCTTAGAGAGCTTCACTATAGATAGTATGGACATCATTTATGATGTATACAATTGTGCTATAGAAGATACTGTGTTTTGGTTATGATTTTCAAAGTTTTCCTAAGACAATATGTATATCACATAAACATGACAAGTTAGACTATATCGAGTTTTGGATAATAAGTTACTTTTGATTGTGAAATAAATTTATAAATTAGTTTGGTATGACATCCTAGATGTCCATCCTAACATAGTAGAATGAGATATTAAATTTTTGATGATGTATGATTATGTTAAAGGTTGACTGGATAAAGAGAAAGGTATAAAGGAAGGCACTTTGTTTAAGCGAGATGGTAAAATTGTATTGTAATGATATGATTGACATATGCATAGTTTATATGTTATGTATAGATGTGAATTTTATAATCAAAGAAGAAAAGGATAGTTGTATGTTTGATTTTATGCGAGCACTTACAAGGACTCATAAGATATTGAAGATATTAGAAACACTCAAAGTTTTGTATTGTAAAGTTGTATATGTGTCATATGTGCAGTGAGAACTTTTTATAAATAATAAGATCCATTTTTTGTATTGTATAATTAAATCCTTATAGGGTAAAAGGATTTTAATAGGTCCCAGTCCTCTCACAAGGATAGATACACTATAAAAATGTAATAAAATCCTCACAGGGTCAATATCTTTCCCAATATACTTTTGATTAGTGGATCATTTTGTGGGTACATGTTACCATAATTGATAACAATGTTGAAGATTGATTATCTAAAGGAGCTGATGATGAAGATTGAAAAATAAAAAAAGGTATACATGATGATAGTAGAAATGTTATATCAGTTATAGTCTTTTCATTGATGCCAAGAAATTGATTTCTAATTTATATTATTGTGCCATATCATTTGATAATGATATAACATGAATGAGTTAAGGAGATGAAGAAATCAGAACTTGTAGAACTTAAATGGGCAATTGATACATATCGGACAATTTTTAGATTATATCAATATAATTATTTTCTACCTAATATATGATTATGTTAAGTTGGTAAATCATGGTGATAAAGATTTGACAATTCAGTAAGTTAAGTTATTTTGGCTACCGAGATGGAAAAGTCACTCAGTAAGGTAAAGGTAAAAAGAATGTCACTCAGTAAAGCAGAAAGGTTTAGGCATCAAGTGATGTAACCAAAATTATAATGAAGAACATTGAGAAAGAAAAAGATATTAAATAAGGATGGAATCAACATTTAATGATTAGCTATGATGAGATGGATGATCATGATGATGAGAAGAGTTAGTTACAAGAGATCTATGGTTATTAAAATTCTAGATGAATATCTACAACAAGACCTAAGCGGAAAAAAGAAATGGAACAAGTTTCTAGAAAATTTCAAGTTCCTAGTGATGAACTACAACTAATTTGAATAAATTGTATGAATTGAAGATCTGTGATTTGAGATCACTAAGTTGTTGATTAGATATGTAAGATGATTAAATCAATAATATGTTGTCATTGATGTCAACTAGTTTTGAGAATACTTATCTTGTAAGTTACTATACCCAAACATATGTAGAAAGAAGAAGAAAAGAGATGAAGAACATATATATCTACATGAGGAAGACGAATATGATAGATAAGGATAAGGAATACATTCAGTAACTTATGAATGAGTCTATGACCTTATGTTATTGACTTGATTATGTTGCATTCATCTATTATGTTCAGGATAGAGAAAAATGCACAAAGTAGTGTGGTCGGTTAAAGAAGCATTTTAGTATACACCGATGTAGTGTAGTGTATACTGAGAATAGTATAAACTGAGCTTGTGTTCACCGATGCATTTCTTTGTTAACCGAGTAGAAGAAAAGAACTAAATGATTAGTTTAGCCGATAGAAGTTTATGAGTTGTAAAGTGTTAATATTATAGAGTTGAAGATAATGTTTGTTATCAAGATCAATGACTAACATAATTCAAAGAAGATATAAGGGGTTTAAATAAAATGTGTTATTGACACATTAGCCAAGGAAGGTTTAAGTGACAAAATCAACAAAGGAGATTAAGAGGCAAAATCTGATGGATGGAATTAAAATGGTTTACTTGTCTATTTAAGAGACTAGGATTTAATGATGAAAACATGCCAGAAGAAGGATACTGCAGAGATATTGTGTGAATAAGCTTCATGGATGCCTGATCAGACTAGTTAAGGAGAACTAAACTATAGAGATTACCGAGCGTCATAAAGCTATTATTGAGCGACAGTAAGTTACTAAATTTTGATTGAAACAGAATTGATATATTGATCAGAGGATTTGAATGAGCTTAACATAGATCTGATAATTTGCAATTGAAGTTGTGTTGTAACTAGATCACCTGCTATTACATTTTAACCATTGTAAATAGATAAATCTCTTAACAGAGTGGACTAGAAAGTCTTGTAATGTCATTCATAGAGTGTACATTTGTTATCTTGTCAAGCCCATAGTGAATGCTGGTTGGATGATAACGGTTGGTCTAAAATCCTCTAACAACATCACACCTCATAGTGTGTTTGTAACCTTTAACAGGGTCAGGTCTTCACCAACCTCACTTCAAAAGAGTGAACAATTTTTGGGTTGCCGGTCCCAGGTGGTTTTTCCCTTATAGGGTTTCCACGTTAAATCTTTTGTGTTATGTGTTGACTATGATGATTGTTTGTTGTCATACCTTACATGTTGCATATTGGATTTGATCAGTAATCACTATATGTTATTAACTAGTAATTGGTAAAAGTACAGACAAAATACTACTTTATGTTACTGAGCTGTAGAAGTTTTAGTAAATTGTTTTTGGATATACATTTTGTGATTGGGACTATGGATAACTAATTCACCCCCCTCTCAGTTATTCCAACAATTGGTATCAGAGCGTTGGTTTCTTGGAACAGTTTTTTAAGGACTTCAACACAAAAATTTCAAAATTTATAAGAGGGAAGTGCCAAAGCTAAACAAGGATAACTTCACAATATGGAAAAGTCGAATGAAGCTACATGTATCTGGAATTGGGAATTCTTCCCTCACATTAATGGACAATGGATACCTTGCACCTCCCACTAGTCCCTTGACCCTTGATCAACTAAGAGACAAGCATGAGCATAATGTTACTATGACGGAGATTGCTGCTGCCTATACAGATGCTGAATTTGAAGATATCAAGGACTGTACTACCTCTAAGCATATGTGGGATAAACTTGCTCAAGTTTATAGTGGTCATGTGAATGTCAAAAGAGCTAGAGCTGAAAGATTAAGGGGAAGATTCAATGATATGAAAATGAAGGAAGGAGAAAATATTGTGCAGTACACAAATAGACTAAAAGAGGTAGTTCATGCTATCAAAGGATCTGATGGTGTTATTGATGAAGAGACAGTGGTAAGAAAATTCATCAGAACCTTATTGTTAGTTTATGCAATTAGAATATCTATAATTCATGAAACTAGTTCTACATCTGGTAACACCCTTACTCTTGATAATTTGATTGGTAAGCTTACAACCTTTGAACTGAATAACTTTGATAATAGTGTTGTATCATCTGTTGAATCTACTTTGATGTCTTCTTTGAAGATTGGTAAGTCTAGTAGCAGAAATATGAATGATGATAGTGACAATAATACTGATGACGAGTTTGATGAAATTGAATCTCTGATGGCCAGAAGGTTACCTAAAGGTAAAGGAAGATATAGAGGTAAATTACCTTTACCATGCTTTAACTATAAAGAGGTTGGTCATATTGCTGCTAGATGTCCACACAGGAAAGATGATGGCATAAACAAAGACCGATTTGGTGAAGGATGCTATGGGAGAAGAGGCAAC
This sequence comes from Chamaecyparis obtusa, assembly GCA_027943335.1. Taxonomy (NCBI): domain Eukaryota; kingdom Viridiplantae; phylum Streptophyta; class Pinopsida; order Cupressales; family Cupressaceae; genus Chamaecyparis; species Chamaecyparis obtusa. Next base: position 355,815 of record BSBK01009445.1, on the reverse strand, counting down.
AGAAGTTACCAACACTACAACAGAGACAACCGAGACAATAATGATAAAGGCAAGAAGGTGTACTACATTGTAGAAGAAGATGTCACTGATACTGACACTGATGAAGATGTGGAGGTAGTATTTGTTGCAATGAAGGATGAATCAAAGGAAGATGAAAGGTATGTAAAGACAACACTTATCTCTAAGGTTAATAAAAATGATACATGGATCATAGATAGTGGCTATACACATCACATGACAGGTGATGAAGAAAAATTTGATCATCTTGAAGAACACAATGGAGGATCTATGAGAATGGGTAATGATGCACCTTGTATGGTTAGAGGAAAAGGATCCTTGATGATAAATGATAAAATTAGATGTGACAATGCTTATTGGGTAAAAGGACTAAACAATAATTTGGTAAGTGTGGTACAACTGAACAATTTAGGCCACCGAGGTGCTTTTGAGAGCAAGAAAGTGAAGATATTTGATGATGAAGGAAGACTTGTTGGAACTGGAACACAATCAAGAGGTAATTTGTTTTATCTTGATAATGATTAGTCTTCTTGTTTAATAATGAAACATGAAGATGCATGGTTGTGGCATAAAAGATTATGTCATGTGAATTTTGATAACATGATTAAGATCAGTAAAAAGAAAAAGGTTAGAGGTCTACCTAACTTATCTAAGCCTAACCATGTTATGTGTCATGCATGTTAGAAAGGTAAAATGACAAAATCTAGTTTCAAAAGAAAAGATTATTCAACAAAGAAATTACCTGAGTTAGTGCATACCGACCTATGTGGTCCTATGAGAACTCAAAGTTACTATGCAGACAAATATTTCATTCATTTTGTTGATGATTACACTAGATTAATGTCAGTCATGTTCTTGAAAGGAAAATTAGAGGCATTTTAGATGTTCAAATGGTATAAAGAAAAAGTTGAGAAAGAGACTGGTAAAGAATTGAAGTGTTTGAGATTTGACAGAGGTGGTGAATTTATTTCTAATGAATTTACTAATTTTTGTAATGAGCATGGTATTAAAAGATAGGTCTCTGCACTGAGGACACCTCAACAAAATGGAATAGCTGAAAGGAGAAATAGGTTAATTGTTGACTGTACAAGAACACTGATGTTACAAAAAATGTTGCTTAGACATACTAAAGAGAAGCAATTAGCACAACTGTTTATGTTCTAAACCGAGTACAACTGAAGAAGGATACTAATAAGACACCCTATGAGTTATGGTTTGGCTATAAACCCACTGTAAGTTATTTCAGGATTTTTGGAAGTAAATGCTTTATTTTGAAAGATGAAAGAAATGGGAAGTTTGACTCAAAAAGTGATGAAGGGATATTTATGGGATATTCCACTAAAAGTAAAGCATACAAGTGTCTTAATAAAGTAACTAAAAAAATGATTGAAAGTACTAATGTTTGAGTTGATGAGTTTGATGATAATAATGGAGAGGAAAGCACAAAGGAACTGGAAGACTATGGTACATTCACATACATTGAGCATCTAGAGTATCTACCGACACCGCAGACAGTAACAATCGGTCAGTAGGAAAACAATACCGATGGACATGAAGGAAATACTGATGAGCAGGAAGCACCTACCGAGCAAGAAAATGAACCTACACAGGATGAACAAGAAAGAAGAGATCGAATACTAGAAAGATTTGTCAGAAGACATCATCTTGAGACACAAATCATTGGAGATAGACAAGCTGGCATGCAAACAAGAAGTAAAGCAAGACAAGGTACATGTCTAGTTTGTGAATATGAACCGAAGAATGTAAAAGTTGCATTAGAAAATGATGAATGGGTTAATGCAATGGAAGAGGAAATAAAATAGATAGAGAAGAACAAAACTTGGAGTTTAGTACCTAGACCTAAGGACAAGAATGTTATCGGTACTAAGTGGATATTCAGAAACAAGCTTAATGAGAATGGAGAGGTAACAAGGAACAAAGATAGATTAGTATGCAAGGGATATACACAGGAGGAAGGAATAGATTATGGTGAAAATTTTGCACCTGTTGTGAGATTAGGAGTCAGAATGTTACTTGCATATGCTACACACAAGAAGTTCAAAGTTTACCAAATGGATTTTAAATCTTCTTTTCTGAATGGAATACTTGAAGAAGAAGTCTACATAGAAAAACCTAAAGGGTTTGTTGATCCAGACAACAAAGATATGGTATGTAGATTACATAAAGCTTTATATGGTTTAAAGCAAGCACCAAGAGCCTAGTATGAGAGGCTTCATAACTATTTGCTGAGGATTGGATTTGTTAGAGCCAGTGAGAACAGTAATTTGTACATGAAAGGAAATTCTGATGATACTATCTTAATTGCTAAGATATTTGTGGATGACATAATATTTGGAGGATAAGATCACATCTGTAAGTCATTTGCTGATGAAATGAGAAGTGAATTTGAAATGTCTATATTTGGAGAGATTAAGTTCTTTCTAGGCTTACAAGTGATTCAACAGAATGATGGTATATTCATCACATAATCTAAATATATAAAGGAAATATTGAAGACATTTGGCATGGAAGATGCTAAACTTGTGGGAACACCAATGGCTACTAGATGTAAAATGACTAAAGAAGATGGAACTAATGAGGTAAACCAGACACTGTACCGATCCATGATTGGTAAGTTAATATATGTAGTTCATAGTAGACTTGATATAGCACATGCTGTTGGAATAGTTGCTAGATTTTCTGCAAACCCTAGAGAGTCACACATGGTTGCTACAAAGAGAATCTTAAGATACCTAAAGAAAACTGAAGATTATGGACTATGGTATCCTAAGAAAGGCAAGTTTGAATTTAAAGAATACATTGATGCTGATTGGGCTGGAAATGTGGATGATAGAAAGAGTACCACCAGAGGAGCATTCTTCTTTGGTGAAAGACTTGTTACACGGACAAGTAAGAAACAATCTTGCATTTCCTAGTCTATAGTTGAAGTGGAGTATGTTGCTGCTACTACTAACTATTCAAATATTGCTTATATCAAGAAAGTTTTGGGAGGTATGAATGAGGTAATCACTGAACCAGTGATTATATATTGTGACAACACTAGTGCAATTAATATTTCAAAGAATCTAGTGATGCACTCTAATACAAAGCACATATCTATTAAGTATCACTACTTAAGGGAACAAGTACAGGAGAAGCAAGTGAAGCTATAATTTGTTACATCAAAAGAACAACTTGCTGATATTTTGACAAAGCCTCTATCAAAGGATACATATGAATACTTGAGGACTAGACTTGGGGTCCGTCCGCTGTCTACTGGTCACTAAGGTGATCTGGAGGTTGCATCAGCCTAATCTTATCAAAAGATCATACATGTTGATGCAACAAAGTTCACACTTTGGATTTTTGTCTAAGGTTGTGAAAGGTTGAAGTACTGGAATAGATTTGCACATCAGTATACTAAGATACAGAGAATGTACTGGACAACAAAGAGTTACATGGCTACTACAGAGCTGTATGTTTTATTACTCTTTGGCGTTGCTATCAAAGGGAGAGAGATCTCAATATTAAGCCAAAGACAAAGGGAGAGAGATACATAAAAGGGAGAGCATTGAAGATCACTTACTAAGAACCAAAGAAAACCTTGAAGCTGAAAAGATCATATTTGTAGAAGTTAGTCCGCACTTGCAAATTCTTTTATGTAATGTAGTGATTAAACATATTAAGCTAGGGAGAGAATTTGTTCATAGAGTTGTACAATACATGTTTGGTATGTGTATGGCATATTTCATATTGCTTGTGTTGTCATCAATGCCAAAGGGAGAGATTGATGAACTACAACTGATTTGAATAAATTGTATGACTTGAAGATCTATGATTTGAGATCAATGAGTTGCTGATTAGATATGTAAGATGATTAAATTAGTAATATGTTATCATTGATGTCAACTAGTTTTGACAATACTTATCTTGTAAGTTACTATACCCAAACATCTATAAAAAGAAGAAGAAAAGAGATGAAGAACATATATATCTACATGAGGAAGATGGATATGATAGATAAGGATAAGGAATACATTGGGTAACTTATGAATGATTCTATGACCTTATGTTTTTGACTTGATTCTGTTGCCTTCATCTATGATCAAGGATAGAGAAAAATGCACAAAGCAGTGTGGTCGGTTAAAGAAGCATTTCGGTATACACCGACGCAGTGTAGTGTATATTGAGAATAGTATAAACTGAGCTTGTGTTCACTGACGCATTTCTTTGTTAACCGAGCAGAAGAAAATAACTAAATGATTATTTTAGCTGACAGAAGTTGATGAGCTGTAAAGTGTTATGATTACAAAGTTGAAGATAATGTTTGTTATGAAGATCAATGACTAACATAATTTGAAGAAGATCTAAGGGATTGAAATAAAACATGTTACTGACACATCAGCTGAGGAAGGTTTAAACAAAAAAATCAACAAAGGAGATTAAGTGGCAAAATTTGATGGATGGAATTAAAATGGTTTACTTGTCTATTTAAGAGACTAGGATTTAATGATGAAAACATGTCACAAGAAGGAGACTATAGAGATATTGCATGAACAAGCTTCAGGAATGCTTGATCAGAATGGTTAAGGAGAACTGAACTGTAGAGATTACCGAGCATCAAAAAGCTATTATCAAGTGACAGTAAGTTACTAAATATTGATTGAAACAGAATTGATATATTGATAAGATGAGTTGAATGAGCTTAACATAGATTTGATAATCTGCAATTGAAGTTGTGTTGTAATCAGATCACCTGCTGTTACATTTTAACCATTGTAAATAGATAAATCTCTTAACAAAGTGGACTAGAAAGTCTTGTAATGTCATTCATAGAGTGTACATTTGTTATCCTGTCAACCCCATAGTGAATGCTGGTTGGACGATAATGGTTGGTCTAAAATCCTCTAACAAGGTCACACCTCACAATGTGTTTGTAACCTTTAACAGGGTTGGGTCTTCACTGACCTCACTTGAGAAGAGTGAACAATTTTTGGCTTGCCAGTCCCAGGTGGTTTTTCCCTTTATATGGTTTCCACATTAAATCTCTTGTGTTATGTATTGACTATGATGATTATTTGTTGTCATAATTTACATGTTGCATATTGGATTTGATCGGTAATCACTGAATGTTATTAACTGGTAATTAGTAAAAGTACATACATAATACTACTTTATGTTACCAAGCTACAGAAGTTTTAGTAAATTGTTTTTGGATATACATTTTGTGATTGGGACTATGGATGATTGATTCACCCCCCTCTCAATTATTCTAACACCTAGGTGAAAAGGAAATGTGTTACCGAGATTTAGATTTGAGGTATAATAAATTGATTGGTCAAGATTGATTAGAGGAAAATGTAATAGATGATATTAAGAGGCAAAATTGGTCTATATAAATGATGGTCTCGAATGGAAAAATGACTGAAAAAATAAATAGTTGAAGGGTTACCAACTATTGCAGAGAAGGAACAAAGAGATCCTGAGTGAGAAAAGAAGGATTTGATGAAGTGTTGATGCTAGTAGATAATAAAGAATTAAAGATACATAAGGATCAGATTGAGAAAAGATAGTTTTACATCTACAGGTCAATTTTATTACTGTTTCTTACTAGCATTTTTAATAGAGAAATATCTTAACAAAGTGGACTTAATAGTCTTATTATAAAATCCTTGAGAAAGGTGACATTCTGAAGAGTATTTAAATCCCTCTAACAAGGCCACTCCTAACAGGGTGAAGATCCTAATAAACCTGAGTTAAATCCCTTAACTGGGTCACACCTAATAATGTGTATTATAATTTTTAACTAGATTGGCTCTTAACTGGGTGTACTTCAGAAGAGTATTTTCTTAGTGGGTGACAATTACCACAATGGTTTTTCCCAAATCTAGGTTTCCATGTTAAATATCAGTGTTACACTTTGTAAATGATTTTTTTCAATGCTTTATTGATTGTTATAGTTTATTTACTATTGTTAGTAAATAATGAACTATGTTGATTACCAAGCAGTTATCAAGTTAATTAGAGAAAATTATATTAAGGTATTTGTGATCAAGAATTACTAATTCATGCCCCCTTCTCCATAATCCAACAATTGGTATCAGAGATAAGTACTATTAATAAATAAGTTTAAAATACTTGAGTAAAATATCCAAAGATGTATAGGAGAGAAGTACCTAAGTTGAACAAGGAAAGTTTCTCTACATGGCAAAGAAAAATGAGATTGTATCTATTTGATATTGGAGATTCTGCATTGCACCTAATTGATGGTGACTACACTCCACCGCCTACTAGACCTTTGACAGTTGACCAGATGAGAGAAAGGTAGGAACACAACTAGGTTATAATAGAGATTTCTTCTTCCCTCTTTGATGCTGAATTTAATGATATTAAGGATTGTGTTCATTCAAAAGAAATGTGAGACAGACTTACACTTATCTATGGAGGAGCTCAAAATGTACAAAAATATGATGAAATGAGGATGAAAGATGAAGAGAACATCACATGATATAGCAATAGAATAAAGGAAGTTGTTAGTGCCATCAGAGGTTCTTATGGACCACTGACTAATGAAGAAGTGTGAAGTAAGACCTTGAGAACTCTTTCTTCTAAATATGCTACTAGAGTATCTGCGATTTAGGAATTGAGATCTATACCAAACAATATTGTTACTCTTGAAGCCCTAATAGTAAGTTGACTACATTTCAACTAAGTAATTATGATAATAGTCTACTGACTATTGAGACAACTTTCAAGTCATCTATGAGCATTAGAACATCAAGAAGAGAAAGAGAAAGTCACAACAAGTCATATGAAAATGAGCATGACAGTATCCTGATTGAAGAGAAAGAACAAGAGGAATTTGAAGCACTACTAGCTAACTAACAACCTAGAGGCAAAGGAAAGTATAAAGGAAAGTTACCATTGAAATATTTCAATTGTAATAAGATTGGACATATAGAATCTAGATGTCTTGACAATTATAGGAATGATAAGAATGATAAAAGAGACAACCAACATAGAAGATTTAGAGACTTTAAGGACAAAGGTAAGAAGTATTGCTACCTAGCCGAGGAAGGTGTAAGTGATGATGAATCTGATGATACTGAAGAAGGATATGAAGTTGTTTTTGTTTCTATAAAGGAAGAATTAGATGGGAAAAAATATGAAAATGAAAAAGCACTTGTTTCTCATGTAAGTAAACCAGACCCTTGGATTATTGATAGTGGTTGTTCACATCATATGATTGGTGATATTGATAAATTTGAGAACCTAGAAGAATATGATGAAGGATTTGTCAGATTTGGCAATGATGCTCCATTCCTTGTGAAAGGTAAAGGATCCATTGTGTTAAATGAGAAGATGAAATGTAATGATGTATATTGGGTTAGAGGACTAAATTACAATTTGTTAAGTGTTGCACAACTAAACAATACTGACCATCGACTGGAATTTTAGAACAAAAAGTTAAGATCTATGGTACTGATGGAGATCTAATTGGAACTGAAGAATAATCAAGAGGTAATTTATTTTATCTTGATACTGATGCAAAAAATTGCTTATTTTCTAAAACTAAAGATGTATGGTTATGGCATAAGAGATCATGTCATGTGAATTTTGATAACTTGATCAAAGTGAGTAAGAAGAGTAGAGTGAGAGGACTACCAAGATTAAGAAAACCTAATAAAGCTATGTGTAAAGAATGTCAAGTTGGTAAGATGTGATGCAAGAGCATCTTGGGTCCTTGGTAATCTTGTGTCACCAAAAAGATGTTTGTGTTTTCCTGTATTTCTCAGTTCCTTCTTTGACCGAGTTGGTTCGGTGTTGCTCGGTTTCCTTTGTTAACTGGGGTTGGTCGGTTATCTCTTTGGCACTCGGTGAATTTTCCTGGTGCATGGTGATGCTTGTCTGGTGCTTGGTTATCCTTACTTATTGAGTTGTTTGTTTTAGTTTCTTATTGAGGCTGACTCTTGCAATTAATTATGGTCATGGATTTAATGTTGGTATCTATCATTGGGAAGTGTGTGGACCTATATTTGGTCGTTCCTTCTGTTGATGGTGGATCTAAAGGCCGACTTGTTCGGTAGCCTCTTGTATATAATGTAATATTTTTTTGTAGTTTTAGGACATCAATTAGGACATCAGAGATAGAAGCTAGGAGATAGAAGATTGTTTCATATCCTCACATGTTGGAGGACTTATGTACTTGAATTGTAATATCTGTCCTAAACCAGGAAGGCCTTACAGCCCAACATGTATGAATCAAATTGAATGAATGTATGAAAGTGATCTACATTCCCTCTCTCACTTGTGTGCTGTTGCTTCCATGTGTGATCTCTGCAAGGGGGATCTAGTTAGGGTGTGCCTTTGGCCCCTCTCCCCATCCTCTCTTGCATCAAGATGACCAAGTTAAGTTTTCCAAGAAAATCTTATTCTAAAAATGGTATTTTGGAATTGGTTCACATTGATCTTTGTGGTCTTATGAAATTTCAAAGCTATTATGGAAATTGGTACTTTATTTTGTTTGTGGATGATTATTTAAGAATGATATTAGTTAGGTTTCTAAAAGAAAAATATGATGCATTTAAAATGTTTAAGTGGGATAAGGCTAGAGTTGAGAAGGAAACATGTAAACAAATGAAGTGTTTGAGATTTGATAGAGGAGGTGAGTTTATCTTTGATGAATTTATTGTCTTCTGTAATGATCATGGAATTAAAAGACAAGTGTCTGCACTGAGGACTCCGTAAAAGAATGTGATAGCTGAGAGAAGAAACAAATATATTATTGAATGTGCTAGAACTTTGTTGATTGATAAAAAGATTGCACAAATATTCTAGAGAGAAACTATAAGTACTAAAATTTACACTCTCAAGCAAATACAATTGAAGAAAGGCACAAACAAGACACCCTTTGAATTATGGTTTGGACACACACCAAATGTAAGCTATTTCAAAATATTTGGAAGTAGGTGTTATATATTGAAAGATTCTAGAAATGGAAAGTTTGATTCTAAAGGTGATGAAGGAATATTTCTTGGTTACTCATCAAAGAGAAAGGCATACAAATGTTTAATCAAGGATTCTAACAAAATTGTTGAAAGTGCAAATGAAAGAGTTGATGAATTTATAGAAAGGAATAAAGAGGATAGTAAAAAGGAACCTGAGGATTTTAACATATTTGTTTATGTACAAGATGGTAATTTAGTTGATACAACTGAGAAACTCAACAAGAAGGAACTTATGAACAAGATGAGACTCCATTGAGAGATGAAAAAAATGATGAAAAATCTACTGAACCTGTATTAGAAAAGTATGTGAGAAGACACCATTCACTGAGAAGAATAATTGGAGACAAGAATGTAAGAGTTGTGACAAGAAGTAAGTTAAGAGATAACACATGTTTGATTTCTAAATTTGAGCCTAGATTGGTAAAAGATGCACTAGAAAATGAAGATTTGATGAATGCTATGACAGAAGAAATTGATCAAATTCAAAATAATAACACATGGTCACTGATACCAAGACCTAATGATAAGAATATGATTGGAACAAAATGGATTTTAAAAAATAAACTCAATGAGAAAGGAGATGTGATAAGGAATAAAGAAAGATTAGTCTGCAAAGGGTATACACAAGAAGAAGGTATTGACTATGGTGAAACTTTTTCCCTTGCTTCTAGATTAGAAGGTGTTAGAATATTACTTGCATATGCAACTTACAAAAGATTCAAATTTTATCAAATGGATGTTAAATCTACATTTTAGAATGGAATTCTTGAAGAAGAAGTCTACATTGAACAACCTGATAGATTTTCTGACAAGAACAATAAGAATATGGTATGCAAACTGCATAAAGATTTATATGGATTGAAGCAGGCTCCCCAAGCATGGTATGAAAGACTGCACTCTTATTTAGTTAAGATTGGATTTGAAAGGACTATTGATAACAACAATTTATACTTGAAATGTGATAAATCTGATGAAATTTTGATTACTAAGATATTTGTTAATGATATTATATTTGGTGGTAATGAGATATTATCTAATTCTTTTGCTAAGGAAATGAGAAAAGAATTTGAGATTTCTATTATACGAGAGATTAAATTATTTATTGGACTTCAAATTCAAAAAGTAAAGGATGAGATCTACATCACTCAATCTAAATATATCAAGGAGATCTTGAAAACATTCAATATGGAAGACTCAAAACTAGTTGGAACACTAATGGCTATTGGTTCTAAATTGTCTAAGGAAGATGACACTAAGGAAGTGAATGAGACACTTTACTGATCTATAATTAGTAAACTACAATATGGTGTACATAGTAGACTTGACATTGGACATTCAGTTGGTATTGTTGAAAGGTTTTCTACAAACCCCAAGGAAACACATTTGTCTACAATTAAGAGGATATTCAGATATTTGAAAGGGACTGAAGATTTTGGTCTATTATACACAAGAAGAGGAAATTTTGATCTTAAGGTATATATTGATGTTGATTGGGAAGGAAATATTGATGAAAAGAAAAGCACTAGTGGCTGAGCTTTCTTTTTGGGAGAAAGGCTAGTGACATGGTTAAGCAAGAAACAAAGTTTTATTTCACAATCTACTATAGAAGTTGAGTATGTATAACAACTATGAATTGTTCTAACATTGTATGGATCAAACAACTACTAGAAGGTATGCATGAAGAGATTACTGATCCTATTACAATCTATTGTGATAATACCAGTGCTATTAACGTATCTATTGTGATAATACCAGTGCTATTATCTATTTAATGAAAAAGAATATATTTATTAAGTATCACTACTTGAGAGAGAAAGTACAAGATAAGCATGTGACATTGGAGCATGTGAATTCTAAGGAATAGATAGCTAATATATTTACAAAACCATTACCGAAGGATGTTTTTAAGTATATTCGAGGTAAGTTAGGGGTTCTTACCCTATCCAATGTACATTAAGGAAAGATGCATTTTGTATCAATTCATGGACTCAATAGAATATTTATATTGTGAGTTGATGCTAGTGTTCACTCTTTAGGTGAAGCCTAAAGTTGTGAAAAAGGATGTTTATGACTGCAGTAGAAAATCTATACACTTGAGGTATATCCAAGAAGTTTATGTTTCTTTGGAATTATCATCAAAGAGGGATAATAATTCAATTGATATAGGGAGAATAATGAGAAATTCAGAAGAAGAGAGATGAATTAGTATATGTCAAAGAGGGAGACAAATCAGATGAACATATGAGAGAGATGAGTATAGCAGGGACAATAGTATATCATGAGGAATCAAAATGGAAAGTGTTACTGATAGAGAGAGACATATTATAGATAAAAAATCATAAAAGGAGAAGTTACTACTTAGAGGGAGTGCATAATATGAATGAAAGTGAAGGATTCCATCATCAATTGAATACTAATTTGTTATTGTTTCCATCAATGCCAAAGAGGGAAATTGTTACCATAACTAATAACAATGTTAAAGATTGATTATCTGATGGAGTTGATGATGAAGACCGACCAAGAACAGAGGTATACATGATGATAGTAGAAAGGTTAGATCAGTTATAGTCTTTTCATTGATGTCAAGCAATTTATTTCTGATTTATATTTTGTTTCCATATCATTTGCTAATGATATAAGATGAATGAGTTAAGGAGAAGAAGAAATGAGAAGTTGAGAAGTTGTAGAACTTAAATGGGAAACTGATACAAATCAAAAAATGTTTAGATTATGTTGATATAATTGTTTTCTACCTAACATATGATTATGTTAAGTTGGTAAAGCACGGTGATAAAGATTTGACAATTTGGTAAGTTTAGTTGTTTTGGATACTGAGATGGAAAAATCACTCTGTACAGTAAAGGTAAAAAGAAGGTCACTCAATAAAGTAGAAAGTTTTAGGCACCAAGTGATGTAACTAGAATTATAATGAATAACACCAAGAAAGAAATATATATTAAATAAGAATGGAATCGATATTTAATGATTAGCTATGAAGAGTTGGATGATCATGATGATGAGAAGAGTTAGTTACAAGAGATCTATGGTTATGAAAATTTAAGATGAAGATTTACGACAAGATCTAAGTAGCAAAAAGAAATGGAACAAGTTTCTAGAAAATTTTAAGTTCCTAGGTGAAAAGGAAACGTTTTACCAAGATTCATATTTGAGGTATAATGAATTGAACGGTCAAGATTGATTAGAGGAAAACATAATAGATGAGATTAAGAGGAAAAAGTTGTCTATATAAAGGATGATCTTGTATGGACAAATGGTTGGCAAAATGGACAGTTGAAGGGTTATTGACTATTGTAGAGAAGAAGGAAAAGAGAGATTCCAAGTGGGAAAAGAAGGATTTGATGAAGTGTTGATGCCAGTGGATAATGAAGAATTGGAGAGAATATTGAAGAGTGCATAAGGATTTGACTAAGAAAAGATAGTTGCACATATACATGTCAATTTTATTACTATTTCTTATTAGCATTTGTAATAGAGAAATATCTTAATAGAGTGGAGTTAACAGTCTTATCGTAAAATCCTTGAGAAAGGTGACATTCTAAAGAGTGTTTAAATCCCTCTAACAAGGCCACTCCTAATAGATCTGAGGTAAATCCCTTAACCGGGTCACACCTAATAATGTGTATTGTAATCTTTAATGAGATTGGCTCTTAAACGGGCGTACTTTAGAAGAGTATTTTATTAGTGGATGAAAATTCCCACATTGGTTTTTCCCAAAGCTGGTTTTCCATGTTAAATATTGGTGTTACACATTGTGAATGATTTACTAATTGTTATAGTTTATTTACTGTTGTCGGTAAATAGTGAAATGTGTTGATTATCAAGAAGCTACCAAGTTAATCAGATAAAAGTATATTAAGGTATTTGTGATCAGGGATTATTGATTCACCCCCCCTCTCCATAATCCAATAGGTACCATCCTCATCAGGGTTTTCCCTTGGCCATGGTTTCCCTAGTTAACAAAATATGGTGTTATGTGTTTCATTATGTTAAGCTTGATTTTTCTTTTTAGTACTTTATTATATGCATGTATAAAGACAATAATTGATATCCATAGTTGGGCATAAATTTTTTTAATCACTATAAACTATTCACCCCCCCGCTCTCAGTTATTCTAAGGGATATTTACTTTATAACAATTAGTATCAGATCATCAGGTCCTTGAGGGATGATCCTATCAACTTAAAGGAGATCACTATTGATTCATGATATATTCAGAAAAACCTTGAGGAAACTCTTGAAGAATTAGATCAAGAAAATCAAGAAAAAGACATATTAAAGAACACACCGAGAGATGCACAAGATTACATTCAGAAGTTAAAAGATCATCTTGAATACTCAAGATAGAAGAAGAAAGAGTTACACAATCAAATCAAAGTTTTTAAGTCAAATGGGGAGGAAAATAAAGTTTTAAGACATGAACTTGATATCATTACTCAGAAGACAAGAAAGACACCTGAAGAACTAAAGATAAATATGGAATTAAGGTCTGAGAATGTAGATCTGAAATTACAACTTATGAAAGTGACATCTGAACTTGAAGATTCTAGATTAAAGTTTTCAAAACTTGATAAATAAAATTGTATCATCAAAGGAGAACTTACACAAGTAAAGAAACATATTGAGAAGTTACATTCAAGTGCATAAAAGCTTGATGAATAGATCATGGCACAAATACCTAAAGTGGATAAGATGGGAATTGGTTATAATGAAGGAGAATCATGAAATAAATTTGAAACAACTAAAGATCTTGAAGACAAGAGAAAACCAAATTTGACAAAGAATGAACCTATTTTGATTGAAGAACCTATTCTAACACCAGATCTAGTAAAACAAGCACAAGATCAGATTGAACTACCTAGAAGGAAATTCAATGGAAAGTATTTTATATGCTATGAATTTGGACATATGAAGAAGGACTGCACAAGTAATTATTCTAAATCCTTTTTTGGTTATTGTTATAATTGTTCTAATTTTGGACATAGATCTAGAGAATGTGGGAAACCTAGATATGATAGTAGAATGAATGAAAGGAATAACATGATAGGAAGAAGACCATGTTACCATAAATGATAATAATGTTGATGATTGATTATCTAATAGAGCTGATGATGAAGACCGAATAAGATTAGAGGAATACATAATGATAGTAGAAATATTAGATCAGTTATAGTCTTGTCATTGATGTCAAGAAATTGATTTTTGATTTATATTATGTTACCATATCATTCAGTAATGAAATAAGATGAATGAGTTAAGGAGAAGAAGGAATGGAAAGATGAGAAGTTTTAGAACATAAATGGGCAATTGATACATATTAAAAAATGATTCGATTATGTTGATATGATTGTTTTTTACCTAACATATAAATATGTTAAGTTGGTAAAGCATGGTGATAAAGGCTTGACATCGGTAAGTAAAGTTGTTTTGGCTACCGAGATGGAAATGTCACTCAGTAAGGTAAAGGTAAAAACTTGGTCACTCAGTAAAGCAGAAAGGTTTAGGCAATGAGCAATGTAACCAAAATTCTAAGTGAAGAACACCGAGAAAGGAAAAGGTATTAAATATGGATGGAATCAATATTTAATGATTAACTATGTTGAGATTAATGATCGTGATGATGAGGAAATTTAATTACAAGAGATCTATGGTTATGAAAATTCAAGATGAAGATCTCTAAAAAGATATAAGAGACAAAAAGAAGTGGAACAAGTTACAAGAAAAGTTCAACTTCCTAGGTGAAAAGGAAATGTGTTACCAAGATCTAGATATGATGAATAATGAAATGAATGGGACCAAGATTGATTAAATGAAAACGTAATTGATGAGATTAAGAGGCAAAAATTGTCTATATAAATGATGATCTTGTATGGAAAATTGGCTGGCAAAATGAATAGTTGAAGGGTTACGAACTATTGTAGAGAAGAAGGAACAAAGAGATTCTAAGTGAGAAAATAGTGATTTGATGAAGTGTTGATGCTAGTGGATGTTGAAGAATTGAAGTGAAGATTGAAGAGTGAACAAGGATTTGATTGAGAAAAGATAGTTTCACATCTATAGGTCATTTTAATTACTCTTTCTTACTAGCATTTGTAACATAAAAATATCTTAACAAAGTGGACTTAACAGTCTTATTGTAAATCCTTGAGAAAGGTGACATTCTAAAAGAGTTTTGAAAGCCCTCTAACAAGGCCAATCCTAATAGGCTGAAGATTCTTATAGATCTAAGGTAAGTATCTTAACCGGGTCACACCTGACAGTGTGTTTTGTAATCTTTAACTAGATTGGTTCTTAACCAAGCATACTTAAGAAGAGTATATTTCTTAGTGGGTGATAATTATCATAGTGGTTTTTCCCAAAGATGGGTTTGCACATTAAATATTGGTGTTATACATTGTGAATGATTTTCTGATTTATATAGTTTATTTACTGTTATTGGTAAATAGAAAATTATATTTCTACTGAGTTAATCAGAGAAAAGTATCTTAAGGTAATTGAGATTAGGATTAATGATTCACCCCTCCCCTCTCTATAATCCAAAAATTGCTATCAAAGATAAGTACTTTGAAGAGATAAGTTTAAAGACTTGAGTAAAAGATCCAAAAATGTAAAGGAGAGAGGTACCTAAGTTGAACAAGGAAAGTTTCTCTACTTGGAAAAGTAGAATGAAATTGTATCTTTCTGGAATTGGTGAACATGCCCTATATCTATTGTAAAATGAATACTCTCCACCGCCTACATGACCCTTGATAGTTGATTAGAGGAAAGAGAAATAGGAACATAAATCAATTATGATAGAGATTGCTTCTTCTCTATCTGATGCTGAATTCAATGATATTAAATATTGTAATAATTCAAAAGAGATGTGGGATAGGATTACACATATCTATGGAGGAGATCAACATGTGCAAAAATATAAGTTTGACAGTTTGAGAGAAAAATACGATGAGATGAGAATGAAAGATGAAGAGAACATCACACAATACAACTGTCGAATCAAAGAGCACCATCAGAGGTGTTGGTGGATCATTGACTAATGAAGAAGTGGTAAGTAAAATCTTAAGAAATATATCTTCTAAGTATTCTATTAGAGTATCTGCAATTCAGGCATTGAGATCTAAACTGAATAATATTGTTACTCTTGAATCCCTATTTGGAAAGTTGAGTGTATTTGAGTTGAGTAACTATGATAATAGTCTATCAACTATTGAGACAACCTTCAAGTCATCTATGAGCATTGGAAAATCAAGAAAAGAAAGAGAAAATCATAGTACTTCACATGGAAATGAGTATGATAGTATCCTGACCAAAGAGAAAGAGCAAGAAGAATTTTAAGAATTGCTGGCTAACCGACTACCTAGAGGCAAAGGAAAGTACAAAGGTAAGTTACCATTGAAATGTTTCAATTGTAATAAGATTGGACATATTGCATCTAGATGTCCTGACAATGAAAGTAATCATAATAATGATAAAAGAGACAATTGATACTAAAGATTCAGAGATTTTAAGGACAAAGGAAAGAAGTCTTGCTGCCTAGCTAAGGAAGGTATAACTGATGATGAATTTGATGATGCCGAGGAAGGTTATGAATTTTTTTTATTGCAGTAAAGGAAGAATCAGATGAAGAAAAATAAGAAGATGAAAAAGCACTTGTTTCTCATGTAAGTAATCTAGACCCTTGGATTATTGATAGTGGTTGTTCACACCATTTGATTGGTGATATTGATAAATTTGAGAACCTAGAAGAATATGATGGAGGATTTGTCATGTTTCTAAAAGAAAAATATGATGCATTTCAAATGTTTAAGTGGTATAAGGCTAGAGTTGAGAAGGAAATAGTTAAACAACTGAAGTGTTTAATATTTGATAGAGGAGGTGAATTTATCTTTGATGAATTTACTATCTTGTTTAATGAGAATGGAATTAAAAGGCAAGTGTCTGCACCGAGGACTCCACAACAAAATGGGATAGCTAAGAGAAGAAATAGATCTATTGTTGACTATTCTAGAAATTTGTTAATCGATAAGAAGATTGTACAAACATTCTAGAGAGAAGCTATAAGCACTACAATTTACACTCTCAATCAAATATAGTTGAAGAAAGGTACAAACAAGACACCTTATGAATTATCATTTGGCAGAACACTGAATGTAAGTTATTTCAAAATCTTTGGAAGTAGGTGTTATATATTGAAAGATTATAGAAATGAAAAGTTTGATCTAAAGGTGATGAAGGAATATTTCTTGGTTATTCTTCAAAGTGAAAAGAATACAAATGTTTAATCAAGGACTCTAACAAAATAGTTGAAAGTGAAAATATAAGAGTTGATGAATTTTCTTAAAAGAATGATGAGGATAGTAAAATGGAATATAAGGGTTATATAATAGATTTGTCTATGTACAAGATGGTAATTTGGTTGATACAAGTGAGTAGCAGCAAGTAGAAACTGATGAACAAGATGAGCATCTACCAAGTGATCAGGATGATGATGATCAATATACCGAACATGTATTAACAAAGTATGTGAGGAGACACCACTCACTGAGAAGAATTATTGGAGACAAGAATGCAAGAGTATTCACAAGAAGTAAGTTAAGAGGTAACACTTGTTTGATTTCTGAATTTGAGCTTACATTGGTAAAGGATGAACTACAGAATGAAGATTGGATAAATGCTATGAAAGAGGAAATATATCATATTGAAAAGAATAATACATGGTCACTAGTATCGAGACCTAAGCATAAAAATATGATAGGAACACAATGAATTTTTAGAACTAAACTCAATGAGAAAGGAGATGTGATTAGAAACAATGCTAGACTAGTCTATAAAGGATATGCACAAGAAGAAGGTATTGACTATGGTGAAACTTTTTCCCCTATTGCTAGATTAGAAGGTGTTAGAATACTACTTGCTTATATATCTTACAAAGGATTTAAAGTTTTTCAAATGGATGTTAAATCCACATTTTTGAATGGAATACTTGAAGAAGAAGTCTACATTGAACATCTTGATGGATTAATTGACAAGAACAATAAGAACATGGTCTAAAAATTACATAAATATTTGTATGGATTGAAGTAGGCTCCCCGAGCATGGTATGAAAGATTGCACTCTTATTTAGTTAAGATTGGATTTGAAAGGACTAGTGATAACAACAATTTATACTTGAAATGTGATAAATCTGATGAAATTTTGATTGCTGAGTGTAGACACCTAAAAATCCACTTGTCAATTAAAATTATTTTAGTTGATAAAAGTCCTAATGACATCATCATTTATTAATTAATTAATTATTTTTTACTGTCATTATCCCTTCTCCTATTTTAATTAAAGACATTTAATTAAATAATCCCTCCCAAAAGCATTTAAATCCAATTTGAATGATAATCCCTCCAATTTATTAATCATTTGATAAATTATGTCTCAAATCTCTTTAAATAAATTAAATATTTATTTAAAAGCCAAAAACCCTAGAAATCTTCTAGAAAACCCCAAACCTATCCTCACTTTTCTAATCACATCCTAAACCTACTTAGAGGGTGATTCCTAGCCCTCTTAGTCTGAACCCTCATCCTTTGACTTCTAGTCAACCCCCCTCATTAATGAGCCTTACATGGTCATTAATGGACCCTTACACCTTCATTAATGGCTCTTACAACCTCTTAATGAAGACCTATGTCTCTTCTTCCACCTTGGTCCCATAGCACACTTCCCTAGTGTTTTTCACACATGTTTGAGTGACTCTTAACCGTTATCCCCTTGACCATACCTCTAACCGTGCACCTAACTCTACCCCTAACCCCGAATCTATCCCTAACTACCCTTCCTAACCCAAGGCCTTCCTCAAATCCTATAAATAGTCTCCCTTCCAAGTGAAATTCACTAATTCACATATCATTTTCATGCATTTTTATAATGATCATTTTTATCTAGATTCTTCATAGCATAAGCATAATTGTTAGATTTACTTCTATTTAGTGCTTTCATAACTCATCTTAGCATAGATTAATGGATTAACCTAGTTCATTTACAAGATTTTCATATCATTTCTACATCATATCACACTTATCTTTTGGTTAAAATCAACTTTTCATACTCATCCTTAGCTTAAATCCACATTTGGTTTCATTTGAACCCTTGAGACTCTAGGGGAAAAATAGGTTCACCATAACTAGTTTTGTGCCATTATGGGGTATCCAGGGTTCCTAAATGATCCTAATACTTCCTAAACAGCATTGGGGAGATGCTCATTATGCTTCAAGAGAAAACCCACATCCCTCCTATAAGAGAAAATCAAACAGTGATAAGGTGCTCCTATTTTAGCTCTATCTAAGGTGTCCTACAGATAGTTTTTATATATGTTAGGTATATGCTATCTATTAATAATTTTTGACTATCTACACATGTTATAAATAGGTTAGGGTCACATCAATCACATTTTTGCATGCCCAGTGGGACCCCACCATGCTCTTCAATCTACTTTTTTAGGATTTTTTGGTCAAAAAACTCATTGTTTTTGAACATCCCAAGCATCTTGGGAGGCATAATCATATGAAATATCTTCCTTGGCATGGATTTACATTTGGTAACCCTCCAAGTGTTGTAATAGAGCATGTACATTGTCATATGAGCTTTTGGCAAGGTTTTTAGGCCTTTTTCCAATCTTCTGGCACAAATTGTTGTATGGGAGCCCCTATATTGCCGTATGGGAACCTATGTAAACACATAAAACATTGTATAATATAATAACCTATCATTTATTTCTATATGGGAAACATAGGGCATTTTTGAGGCCCTAAAATTGGTCCTTGTTGGTTTTTATGGTTCATTTGGGCCTCCTAGTGCCTCTAAGGCTTCAAATTTGCATTTTCTAACTTGGGTGTTTGTAGATACTCCTTGGAAGGAAATTTAATCACCAAATCATCAAGGTCCTTAGATATATTAACTCTCTTTCATGTTTAGGAACATAATCAACTTCCATTCAAAACTTAAAATGAACTTTCATTCACTCTTGAATGCCTAAAAAGCAAGAATCTGCATATCTTTTCTAAACTACTCAAAATCAATCCTAATAAATCCTAAAGTGACCAAAGTAATTCATAACACTTTTTTTTTGGTTAAAATTAACTTTATTTACAGAATCTTAAGGTTTTGTGCAATCTAGGAACTAAAAACAAACCTCATTTGGGCTTAAAATGAACTTTCACTCACTCTTGAATGCCTAGAAAGAAAAGAATCTGCATATCTTTCCTAAATGGTTCAAAATCAATCCTAAAGTAAAAAAAATCAACCTTCACACTTTTATTTGGGTTTAAAAAAAACCTTAGCTAAGAAATTTCATTGTTTTAAGGGTTTTTATTGCAAATCTCAAAGTGCAAATCTAGGAAAAGTTTCAAACTTTTTTGAACTAAACACCAAACCTTGAATGAACTCAAAAGATGAACCTAATAAAATTTCAAGTCATTTCATTTGAGTACTAAAAAAATTCAATCTTGAG
Source organism: Chamaecyparis obtusa (assembly GCA_027943335.1). Classification (NCBI taxonomy): domain Eukaryota; kingdom Viridiplantae; phylum Streptophyta; class Pinopsida; order Cupressales; family Cupressaceae; genus Chamaecyparis; species Chamaecyparis obtusa. The sequence continues at coordinate 335,271 of BSBK01009445.1, read as the reverse complement.
TGTACAAAGTGAAAAAAACAAAGAAAATTCATTTCAAAATCAAGTTTAAGTAGGATCCTAAAGGGAAAACACAATCTCGAATGCAAAAGGATAAAAAACTTGCAACATCTTCCAAAGAGATTTATTTTATCCTTTCAAGGAAAGAAAAAATCAAATCCTAAATATGTTTGCTTGAAGGTATTTGCATAAAAAAGAACACTTAATCAATTTGGAAATGAACTCTTTTTGATATGCTTCTAGGAGTTTCCAAATTATGAAAAACCTTGTTAATCTAAGTGATGTAAAACAAATTGAACTAGGACAAGTTCATTTGTCTTACCTCTAGTGAGGCCTATACAAAGAGAAAATCACTTCCTCTTTGGAGAATGACCTCAAATCGATACTTCCCCAACTAGTATAGAAACAAAGCACTGAGAAAACTCTCACTCCATCCCCTCAAGCTTGGGTGATGCATGTTGATGGTAGCTCAAGGTGGGTGAATATCCCTACTATTTTGGCATGGTCAACTAGGCTCTTAAGTGAGTCACGCATGTACAAACTAATTGTGAGGATGCCATGGACCAAATCAAACACCTATTAATTATAGGCTTCTCGATCTACTCCCAAAGGTATCAAAATATTTATGCAAGGACCAATCCAAGTGGTTTCCTGGATCACCTTAAGATTACTCACCTTTTTTATCCCTTTTTGGGGTACCAAGTTATGGGAAATGATTTTGATACTATCCCATCTTTTAGATAGTTCTTGTTGATGTGTTTTTGAAGTTTCAAACTTAGTGAAAAACATCTGTTAGAACATACACATTTTTGGGAACATTATCAGAGTCTCTGGTCCTCATTTGCTTATATCCCACAAAGTTTCTTTTCCCTTTGTTGGGATTTCTTTCAGAATATCTCTTGATTCCTTTTGTCCTTTTCTATTGGAGACAAATCAAAATTGGAAGTCAAATCAGGAACCTATCAAAAAATATCAAGTTATTCAAAAGCATTGATTCAATCCAATTGCCAGAACCTTCAAAACTATGTCTGACTCAATCAAGCATAAGAAATCCAAGCTACCCAATTCCTGTGTCCATCAAAAGAAGAATATTGTAGAAAGAGACCTAAAAGATCACCAATCTTACCTAAAGGCAATCCAAGTAGAAATCAAGTATCAGGAGAAACTAGATAATGTAGGTTATAATGCCAGAGTCAAGAAATTTGCAGCCCAATTCCAAGTCAATCATCATTTTTTCAATCTAGAGAGTGAAGACTATTTTGGCCCATCACATATCCATCATTCCTTCAAAATCCAACATCCTATCTTGACATCCTTGCATCCTATATCATGCTTAAACTGCATCATTGCATCATCATTCATCTTTAGTTGCATTCTTGCATCATAAAAAATCAACCTAGATTGCATTATAAGTCATCTTCCTAAATTTCATCATAGATAATCCTTGCATATTAGGTCATCCTTGAGAATAGCATCATTTGATCATCCTTCATCATCCTCCATCAACAATCCACAAATCAAAATCCTTGCATCCAAGTTTAAATCCATCATCCTTGAACCAAATCCAAAATACTTAGTGTCATATCTTTTGATTCTGCTTAATCCTTATCCTAAATTAGAATCACCCCAACACTACCCTTTGACTAAGCATTGTCTAGGGAATCTTGTACTTGTCTTTGTAGGCCTCATCATCTCAAGCAAGAGATTGGCATACACTAGAAAGGACCCTATCTTCTGAAGATCATCAATCTATCTTAGGTTGACAATCCATATCTTCTTTGATCCTACATCAGGAAGTAGAAACTCATTGCTGACACTTAGTAATCCTCCACCATCCTTGTCATCCAAAATCTTCCATCATCCTCAATCCAATCAACATCCCACCATCCTTCAATTGATCCAAATCCTTACATCATATCCTTAGGTTTGCATAGGCTTATCCTAAATCCACCATCCTTAAGTTTATTTAGATCTACATCCACCACCCTTAGAGTTTTTCTTAGAAGCATCTTTCATCCATCCATCATCAACATATTCATCCTTAGATCTACATTTCATGCATGCTGAGACATGAGTTAGGAAGAGAAGGAATATGGATCCCAACTTAGCCACTAGTTCAATTGATCCTAATGATCCTAATAGCGCGATGGTGACCTATAATCCACAACCCCTATAGGTCAAGAATGTATGGGAAGATCCAACCAAACCCCCCACTTTATTCTTTATGGAAGAATTTATGAGCCATCCCGGGCATGCACAAATGGTAAGTGAAATCATTAGCCAAAATTGACATGCTATATTGGGAAAATTTGCAAAAGAGGGTACTTCCATTCTGCCATATCTCCAAGCCTTTATCCCCATAAAAACCATCCATATCCTGGATGAAGCATATACCCTTATCATCCAAAAAATCCATGATCTGACTTGAAAATATCTCAAGTAGCCTTACCTATCCCCATCTCTTGCAAAGTAGCTTCTCAAATCCCACAACATAAACAATAGCACAATCCACTCCCTTTTCTATCATGAGAATGCCACCACCATCTACAACATCTCAAGCCACCACTCAGGTCCAAAGATTTGCACAAACTCAACCTCCACCTCCCACACAAATCACAACACAAGCAGTTCCTCCACCTTCCATGAGCCAAGCCTCCTTGACAACATCATCCTTTCCAGGAGAAACACAACCATTCCCCTCTTTCACTCAACAAGCTTCCACATCAATACCATCCTTTTTAGGGGCAACACAGATTTTCCCCTCTTTCACCTAGAAAGCTTCCACATCAGCACCACCCTTCTCAGGGGCAATGCAAGTTCCTCCTCTTGCTTCCCAACAAGCTTCCACCCAAGCATTCATTCCACCCACCATCCACTATACTCATTCTACATACATTCCTCATCCACCCTATATCACCAACACACAAGCCCAACATACGGATTTCACAACACAAATTCACTTCATGGGATCTCAAAATCCCCCATCTACATCCCAAACTCCCACCATCACATTTGCATTCCCATCATCCTCTACATTGCAACTTCTAGCACCAACAGGCTCTTGTTGGGGCCTCACCCAAGCCCAAATGCATGGTCTGGGAATACAAACCCAGTCACACATATCCATTTTGACAAACCCATAAGCCACTTTCCCAAAAACAATGCAACAACAATCATTGCAACCTCCTCCAACTTCATCATTTCTCGCATATACTAACTATCTATCTGTACCACTCACCACTTCTCAAACCATACCACCACCACAACAATGGAGTTCCACCTATCTTTCCAGCTACCTCGCACAACCACCTCCTATCACCAAATTTCAAACAATCTCCACACCTAAGAAATGTAGGAATGTATCCCACCTACATCAGCCAAGCCCAAAGCCAAGTGCATCAAGGCCAATCCTATCAACAAGCTGCACCATTTCATCAACCTCCTCCACCAGAACAATACTTCCCAACATAGCAACAATGTCCTATTACCCCCGAGCAACAACAAGCATAATCCTATCTATCACAACAAAAACATCCCATCATCCTCCAACAACAACAATAAACTCCATATCTTCCACAACAATACACCCCCACACTTTAGCAACAATATTCTCCAAGAAAAATATCACCTCAAAATTCATTTCAGTCAGGCTATCTTGTTGGGTAATCTCCATATCCTACTCTGCATTATCCTCCATAGAAGGATCCATATTCGAATGCACCATCAGATCCTTTCCCAATTCGAGTACCCACTCTAGCGCCAATCAACTCCAAATGGGAAGAAATGAAGAATGCTCTTAAGGAGCTTAGAGCCGAAACTAAGAGAAAGGCTTTCAAATTTGAAGAGGTTTTTCCCTATCCCTTTGATAGATCTATCACAATAATCTCCTTTACCAAACAGTTTGAGACACCCAAGTTTGACAAATATAGGGGAAAGGAGATCCAGTCAACCACATTAAAGAATTCTACATGGCTTACCAAGAGGTTTCATACAGTGATAATTTCCTCATGCGCCTATTCCCCAAAAGCTTGGGAGGAACTGCTATTGAGTGGTTTTAAAAGATACCTTACGGGACAATCACAACCTTTGCTAAACTCTCTAAGAAGTGCATATCCCAATAAGCTCATAATGTTGAATGAGTTGTCCTTGTTAGACCTTTGCAACTTGAAACAAAAAGGAGGTGAAAGCCTAGCTGATTACTTGCAATGATGGAAAAATCTCACCACAAGGTTATCATATCAACCACCTAAAAAATATCTTACTAAAATATTCATTGATAACCTACATCCTAAGCTATCCCATTTCATGAGGATGAACTACATCCAAACCTATCAAGATATCAAAGGAAAAGGGATAGACATCAAAAGATGCCTCTTAGACAAAGGCACCATCTGACACTACAAAGATGATTCACATAGAAAACCTAGTAATGGAAAGCCTCACTACTAGAATAGGAACACAAATGCTATCACTGACAGATCTACAGACACCAAGCATGCCCAAATTTTTGTGGGCGGTCCTATACCAACTTCCACATATCAACAACATCAACCTCAAATCAATGAGCAGCCTATGGAGAACTATCAACAATAACCAAACTAAGAAAACCAAGCAAATCGGGCCAATACCATATCTATTACCCAAAGTAGAACTGACCTCGAGTCTAGACTAATCAGTGACGTACCTTCACACCTCTTGGTGAACCACTGGATGTAATCTTCCATCGAATGGCCAAAGCCAAAATAATCACCTATCCTCCAACTTAGTAATTCGATGACGCAACTCCCAAGCTAACATGGTACAAAGATCATGAATACTGTGACTATCATCATGTTAAAGGACACACTACCCTCAAGTGCATGAAACTAAAACACTATATCCAAGATCTCATTGATAGAAAAGAGATCCAAGTGGACACACCAGCCTAACCTTCACCCAATGCCAATCTGTAGATCTATTAGAATGTGTTCCCACAACACAATGTTGGGAAGTGTAATACCCCAAAAATGGGCTATAGGTTCATTGACCTCCTACATCTTCAAATTGAATGAAATTGACATCTAAGTCCTAACCTAAGGCACATCTGCACATCATTTTATCAAAAAAAAATTTTGTCCCAATTCTGCATCAGAGGACTATTCCTTGAATTTTCTTATTTATGTTAATTATCTTTAATTTAATAATTATTTGGTGATAAATCTTATTTATCCTAAAGTTGATTAATTGAATATGATGAATATTTAATTAATTAATTTAATTATGCCACTTAATTATTTAATTAGATTTAATTCTATTTATTCCTAAATGATATTATTTAATTTTGACAATAAATTTGAAATCTCATGACTAATTGATTAAATTCTTATTTAATTAATTAATGTCAATTGTCAATATTTAATAATATGGTTTTTGAATAAAAGTTTGATTTAATAATTGATTAACCCATAAATCAATTATTTTAATTCAAAAAATAGTTAAGTTGAGAATATATCACTTTATTTTTAAATTAATTTATAATTAAATCACACACAATTAGAAAAGCAGTCAACTAGAAATCAACAAACAATTTTTAAATTTAAACTCAACATCTGATGATGAGTTGAAATTTGATCTAAACTCTATTTTGAGTTAAACACTACTTTTGCATGATTTTTGTAAGTTAATTATCTCTGATTTCTTGATAACTCAAAAATCAACCTGAGTTTATCAAGAGTGATTTATGGCTTTTCTCAATGCATCCTCAAGCCTTGGATTTCTATAAAATCAAGGCTCAACTCTTCCTAATAATCAACACTCAAATTTGCACAATCACTCTGGCGAATTGGTGATTGAAGGATTAAGCTTTTGCGACAGGCGATTTGTGAGATCTTTCATTGTTGGTCATAGTTTTTGCATAGCTTTCATATCATATCATAGATTTCATCTTCATATCAATTCATATCATTCTTAGTTTAAATCTGCATATCATTTCATTTATCTAGATTAGTTTCATATCAAGTTTTTCATCTTATTACATAGAAAATACAAAAATATAGATTAATCTGCATTCATATAGCTTTTATTATTTTGCATTCAAATCCTTCATTTAGGTGTTGCATTGTCACTGATCTCGATTTCAATTTGAGAACATCATACTCACACCTACTAGAAGGCAGTAAATCGCCTGGTTAGCTTAGTTTCAATTATTTGTCAGATTTTGATTTCTGCTAACCTCTAATGTTTTACTAAAGTGTTGTGTCCGCAGCTAGGTACAATTTTCACACACACATTTCTAGCGCCCACCGTGGGGCCCTGAAATGGGTTTCCATTTCTTCTATATCAATTTCTATCATCTTTCTATCATTTTCTGGTCAATTCTATGATTTTATTCTCTGTCTATACATTTTCATATGACTTTTGTCAGAAAGTTGTACGAGAAGCTACTTCTTGTCGTACGATAGTTGAGAATTTTGAGGCTCATATCATAACTTACATATTGTCATTTGGAAACTCCTTTGTCATTTGAACAGATACCCACTATCGTATGAGTTTTTAGACAGTCGTACCAGAGGTGACCCATTGTTGTATGGGATTTGGGTTGTCATATGAGAGGTAACCGATTGTCGTACGAGTTTTGGTGCCAAGATTCAATTGTCATTTCATATTTTGAGACAGTTTGTCAGATTTGATTTTTAAATTTGGACTAATAGCTAACCCTAATAATTGAACTCTATTGTTTTTGATTGATCTTTGCTAATTTTGATTGGAAAAGCACAACTAAATTGCTAAAATAGGTAAAATCTTCTAAGCGCATTGTGAGGAACTCATGTATTCTTCCCATTCTGATAACACTTAGATTTGGACATAAAATGAACTCTCACATGTCAAGCTTGTGTGACTTTTCTTGCTTTCATATCACAGACTTCAGTTTTTGGGCTATAAAATGAACATAGATTTGCTTTCTACATATCTGTTACACATAGTAAATAGGTCCTATGAACACTATTTGTGGATGATCCTGAGAGAGTGGGCTTCTTCTACTTGTTCACACATGTGAAGCTCTTCTTGACAAAGGATCCCCTTGTAGGTAGGGAGGATACTGAGATTGTCTTGTGTTCTACTAGATTTTTGAGTCTTCAGCTTTTGATCGATACATTCTCTCTCTAGAGAGATTGATAGACCATAAGTGGTTGACATCATAGATCTTTGTGAGATAAATTTAGTCTTAGCATGTCAGATTAATCTATCTGCTTTATTTTGGTGAAGTGAAGAGGCTAGGTGATTATGCTCTACTTCCTTTTTGGATAGTACTAGAAAGCCAGATCCTTGAATCTAATCTAATCCCCTTGTGGTATCTTATGTGAGTCAAGTGGTAATAGCCATTTTCATTGTGGTAGCAACAACTGCTATATAAATGTCCTTGTGGAGGAAATCTTCACAAGTGTGGTCTCTTGTTGGGCTGTCAGATCTCCCTAGTAGCTCCTGATTGATTAAATTATTGGACTGTGTCAAAACCCCGGTGCACTTGGATAGGAGTTTTCCCTCTTGAGATCACAAAAGTTGTAGAGTCAGACCATTACTACAAACACTAGTGAGGCCAATTTTTCATTTTCTAGGAATATGTGCGTTATTGAAAAACTTTTGAGAACATAAATGAATAACACTCCTAGGGATTAGCACATTAAGTCACTATTGCTTGTTCATGCACAAGGTTGCTTTTTCCCTTGTTCATTGTTTTCAGATGATTTATTGCTTCCCTTGCTTGCTGTTTTGTGTGCTTGATATCTACTTAGTTACTTGAGATGAATTGTTATATAGATCTTCAAACCTGGATAGAAAATTTGCCAACAATATAGAACTAAAAGCCTAAAAATTGCAAAATCTAAAGCAAAATTCCTCTCTAGAGTCAAAAGTCATCCCATAGTCTCAGATTGTCGTATGAGTCTTGAGAAAAAGTCATTTCAGAACCCCTGTATTGTCGTACAGAACTCAATACTGTGTTGTACGAGTGTTGTCAGAAGAAATCAAAAGAGAATTATCCCTAGTAGCAACTGTCGTACGAGGCCCATCAATTGTCATTTGAGAACATACCTAGAGTTGTACGAGCTTGCAAAAACTTGTTTGAGAATTTTCAAAAAGTTTTCAAAAACACTCTAGAATTTGTCAGGGATCTAGTTTTAACAGCCTATTTCTAGATTTTGTCAAAGTGTCAAGAACAAAGTAGAAACTAGAAAGAATTTGATCATTTACCTAAAGTGGTCTCTTGAGTCTGATTTAGCCTTTCTGATTTATTGATTTGAGTCTTTTTCATCTTGTGTCAAAACCTTGTCAAAATTATCTTCAAATTCAGTCTTCATACAAAATGGCTAAGTGTTGTGAGCTCATGTCCGCCATCTTTTGGGTGTCTACCCATACTACTAGGGCACAGTATCCATCATTTATGTCCAATCTAATCTTTAATCAATCCAATCTTGACAAGGTTGCATCATTCGATCTTCTTGAATCAAATCATTCTTTAGTTATCTTCATCTTGCTCTCTTGCTTCACCAAAGGTTAATGGTGGAAACTCGAGCTTCCTCACACAAGAAATCTAGAGAAACACCCAATACCTTACCTTTGTCTACTCATGTGGGTCCAAACTTTGATCAACTCTATAATTTAGGTCTTTACAAAGATGACGGTCTTGGCAATCTTCGATTAAAAATTGGTTACATACCCCCTCCTCCATCAATCCAAGGAGGCAATCAACAAACTCTACATCAATCTATCCCAGTGAGTTCCAAAACTCCTAACATGTCTCAAAGAGGGACACATCATGGGTCTCAAGGACATCACTCTCAACATGGTACAGATCAAGAACCCACACCTTCTGAAATTGCTAGATATCAAAATGATGATGACTTCAAGAAAATGATGAGGCATTTCTTGAAGGAAGATAGAGAAACATACTTCCTAGAGTTAGCTCATCAATGGGCTAAACTCCCATCTTTAATGATGAAGATATCATTACGTATGAGGAAGAAACTCAAATCACCCCTATGATGAAACAGATGCATGCCATGCAAGTCAAGCTTAACAAACTTGAAAAAGAAAAGGAACCTAAGGAGTTCTCGATGGAAGCTCTATGCCCTTTTCTATTTGATAGACTTGTACATGCCACCATTCCCTAAGCGAGTGGAAATACCTAAATATGATAAGTATGATAGAAACTTTGATCCTCAAGATCATGTCAGAGAATTTTGTACTCAATCAATGGAGTTCATACATGAACCAACCTACCTAATGTGTCTTTTCTCTCGATCTCTGGGAGGGTCAGCTATTCATTGGTTCTCAAGAATGCCTCCAACTATCAAAACTTTTGAGGAGTTAATTAAACTATTCTATCAACAATACTCCAATAACATCCAACATCCAGTCACTATGATCAACATCTGCAATCTGAAATAGAACTCAAGAGAACCATTCCTAAATTTTCTCAAATGATGGAGGAAATTTTTTTCTCTATATGCTAGACCCATTCTAGAAACTAAGAAGCTGGAAATTTTCATCAACAATCTTGTTCTAGAACTCAACTACCATTTGCAAATGCAAAAATCATACATCCTTTGATAAAATGGTAGAAAATGCAATCAAAATTGAGAAAGTACTTGTACAAAAAGGAGACATATCACTTCACAAGGACAAGTGTGAATCTGCATCTAATTCTAAAGACAAGAACAAAAATTGGAACAAGAATAAAGGCATCATCATAGATGGAATTATTGATACTATCCATGCCCAATCTAAGGCACCCACTTTCAATCTCACTGTTGGTACCCAAGCCATCAAAGCCTCAGAGGAAAAGGAAAATGAATCAAACAAGAAGCCATCTGACTACAAAACTTGGGCTATAGATCCTAAATGCAAGTTTACTCCTCTTGGAGAGTCCTTGGAATTTTCCATGAAAACTCTATTGGCTAACAATATCATTCCTTGCCTAAGATAAAAGTCTTTGATCCTGAAACTAAACCGAAATGGTGGAGAGAGAAAGATTTCTATGACTTCCATCGCAATAAGGGTCATAAAAATAATAACTACATCCACTTGAAACACATCATACAAGACAAAATTGATAATGGAGAAATCACAATTGACAATCATAAGAGCAATAATGATCATACAACATTCACGGAGCCATTTTTGAAACATGGTCAAGGAGATTCATCTTCGCAGCCTAATATGAGTGCTAAAGTCAATTATGCCTACTTTGGAAATAATTTTGTCATCAATATGGTTGAACCATGCCTATCTGAGTGTTGCAATGTCATCACAATTGTAAGAAAAGATAGAGAAAATCAATCAGCAAATGCAGTTTCTCGATCACAAGCTCAGGCACATCTATAAAGACAAATCCTAGTTTCATCCAATGTCCCTAAGATACCTTTCAATCTTTCATCTGCTTCTAAATAGAAGGCTACCTCTAAATATTCAAATCCTAAAGACATGAGGCCAACATCATACAGTATTATCCAACAGCTCCAGCATACAAATGCTAAAATCTCCATGTTTGAGTTGCTTCAGATATCTCCAGCTCATAGAGCCATTCTAGACAAAGCTCTACTTGGATCCAATGTTCCTAACAACCTTGATTTATATAGATTCCAAACTATGGTTGGTCATCTCATGTCTCCATAGTATATCTCCTTTTCAGAGGAAGATGATAATTCCTTGAGTCATCCTCATAACTAGCCCTTGCACATTGAAGTCGTGATCCAAAACCATCATGTCAAATGCATGTTGATAAATGGAGGTGCTGGTCTCAACATTTGTACTTATAGCTTGATCACACAATTGGGATTTTGTGAAGCTACCATTGATCCTAAGAAGAAGATAACTATCAAAGCATATGATGAGCAAGAAAGATCTTCCAAGGGAACTATTGTCTTACCTATCAGAACAGGACCCATTATCAGAGACACCATATGTCAAGTTATTGATCTACCTTTGGCTTACAACATCCTTCTAGGAAGACCCTGGATATATGAAATGAGGTCTATTCCTTCAACATAACATCAATGTGTGAAATTTCCTTATGAAGGAGTAGAAGTGATGATTCTAGCAGACCTATACACAACTTGCAATGCATTGAAGGAAAGTGTTGATAAACTTGTTCCCAATAATAGAGAATCTTCTAAGCAAACAAATGTTGCCTCTACATCCAAGATAGAAGAGATTTCTAAGGAGGTCAAGATCAAAGATAAGGGTATGGGAGAATACACAATAGAACCATTTTTATCTCTCACATCTCTCTTGTTGTCCCCAAAATCTTATGGACAACCTTCAAACAAAGTGAAGCCCAATGCTAAAGAATCCCAGGCTATATTCAATGGAAGCTTTGTCTTAGAACAAGTATCTAAGCAGGAGTTTGAGGAAGAAGATGTTGTGCTTGCATGGTTTTACAAGGATGAGTCTCAATCCCATTCCATCCAAAAATGTGACTCCATAACACCAAAAGTTCCTTCGAAATCATATGGATCAGGGGACAAATTGATTGCTAAAATGGGATATATAGGAAAAGGACCTCTAGGACTACAAGGAAAAGGTCTTCTATCACCTCTTGACCATCATGGCCACACAAAAAAGAATACAATAGGTCTAGGATATAAGATGAAGCCTTTCTATCTTAGCAAGAACTCCCCACATGTCTTAGAATAGATTGAGCCATCCACAACAAATCAACTAAAGGAAGAAACAACTGAACAATCTGACAGTGATGATTTAGACACCACTGATGAGCTCATTCCTTATGAGTGTTTGCCTAAAGAAATAAAAGACCTCCTTGAAGCTAAAGATGATCAAGTAAAAAGAATCAATGTAGTAGAAACACAAGAACCTACTATAGAACAAGAGACAATTGCACCACAAGAACCAGCTGATCTCAAAGGAAATCAAATAGACAAAGAAGAAGGTGGTATTTATTTTGAAACAAATTCCCATGAGTATGAATTCAAATCAAAATCTAAGGGTAACCCTTCTTGGGGTATTCATCCCGACTTTACACACATTCTTAGATTTCCTAGAGGTATAGATGAGGAATCAAATGACTATGAATGGGGAGCCATTCCAGAGGAAGATGATCTTATCATAGAAAACATATTGATGTTGTTCACCAATATGCACCTAAACCCAATGTAAGTCTAGAGTGAAATAATGAACTTAACAAGTCTGATCCACCGATGGCTGAAGTGGAATCCCACAATGACATTGAGCCTATTCATGAATTGAACATTTTGATTTGTAATATCACCTTCAAACTTGAGAGTCGGGTTAGAACCAATGATGATAGATCCATATGCATAAACAGTATTTCCCAATCTTTCACCTCTTTGACTATCCAACATCCTGAATTTCTTGACCAAATCTCCATGAATCCGAGCCAAGGTATCTATATTTTTCCAAATGACTATGCCCTTTCTTGCTATATCAATGCAGTTGAACCTATGAAGACTTCTATCAGTGAATCGAGCGTTAGCATGACAAAGTCATATGTCAAGTATCTTAGTAAAAAAATAAGAATAAAAAAAAGGAGTTCTGAGGGTGAAAACTACTTTGTGGTAGTCTCAGAACCTAGTAAAAATAAAAGACATATCTGAAGGTGAAAACCTCTCTGAGGCACCTAAGGATGAGATATTTGATGTCCTTCCCAATCATTTACATGATAGATCTCCAGTTCTAATTGAGCCCACTCAATCAATCAATTTGGGAACAATAGAAGAACCACAGTTGATCCATGTAGCACAATCCTTATTAGAAGAAGAAAATAAAAAATTTAACACATTCTTAACAAAAAAGACGATCAACTTTGCATGGAAATATTTAGATATGCCAGGGTTGGATCCTAATCTTACAATGCACCATTTATCTATAGCTTTAGGGGTCAAACCTGTTAAGAAAAAATTAAGAAAGATACATCCACATGTTGCACTCTTGGTCAAAGCTGAATTATAGAAACTACTAAAAGCCGGATTCATCCATGTTATTGACTATGCTGAATGGATCTCTAATATTGTACCTATTTCTAAACCAGATAAATCAATCAGAGTGTGCACAAATTTCAGAGATGTAAACAAAGAATGCCCTAAGGATGATTTTCCATTACCTAATATTGATATGATAGTGGACATGATTGCGGGCTTTGACATGTATTCTTTGATGGATGGTTTTTCTGGATACAACCAAATAAAAATTGCTCCAGAAGATCAAGAGAAAACTGCTTTCACATGTGCGTGGGGTACCTTTTGTTGGAATGTCATGCCAATTGGGCTTAAGAATATTGGTGCTGCATATAAATGAGCTATGACATCTATCTCTCATGACATGATGCATCGAACTATGGATGATTATGTTGATGATACTTTGGAAAAATCTATGATAAGATTTGAACATCTAAATAATTTGAGCAAAATACTAGATCGAATGGAGAAGTTTAGTCTTAGGTTGAACCCTAAGAAGTGTGCGTTTGGTGTCACTTCTGGAAAGCTCTTAGGCTACATTGTTTCAAAGAAAGGTATTGAAGTTGATCTAGCTAAGGTCAAAGCTATCATGGAGATGCAACCTCAGTCAAATGAGAACATTACAAGGGAGAGTACAATCTATTAGATGCTTCATATCTCAGCTAAAAGAACTTTAACCATATCAATAAATATATATCAAATCCTTCTATTTTGATGCCTCCTGTACAAGGGAAGCCATTGATCTTATATGTCTCCGACATAGATACATCATTGGGGGCATTACTAGCACAAAATGATGAGAACAAGAAGGAAAGAGCTATATACTATATCAATAGAACATTTGTAGCATATGAGAAGAACTATTCAGTGATTGAGAAAGCTTGTCTAGCTATGATCTTTGCATCATAGAAACTGAGACACTACATGTTAGCTCATACCACACATTTGGTAGCTAAGATTGACCCACTAAAGTACCTCCTAAGCAAAGTTGCCCTCACAGGTAGGTTAGCTAAATGGGTGATGCTATTAAGTGAATTTGACATTGAATATGTTGAAAGAAAAGCTATCAAAGGACAAGTCATTGCAAATCAATTGGCTGACACACCTTTGTTTGATGATACACTAATACAAATGGAATTCCCAGATTCCTCTATCATGAATCTTTCTTCTAGAGCATGGAAGTTATTCTTTGATGGATCCTATACATAGAATGGATTTGGAGCAGGCATATTGTTCATCACTCCTCAAGGATACTCAATCCCTAAAGCATTCAGAATTAAGTTTCCTTTCACAAACAATATTGCTGAATATGAAGCCCTTCTTAATGGCATGAAGATAGAAATTAAATGGAGAGTAACAAAACTACACATTCATGGAGACTCACAACTTGCAATACACCAAGTCAATAATGTGTATCAAATGAAAGATGGAAAGCTGATCCCATACAAGAGAATGGTAGATGATCTAAAGAAATATTTCATATCTATCACCTTTGAAGAAATTATTAGAATGGAGAACAGGGTTGTTGATGCTATGGCAATGCTCTCTACTTTATTACAGCAACCTGAACATGAGCTACGCTACGAGTTCCTAGTGGAAGCACTATCTTATCCCGCATATGATTCCCCCAAAACCCGCATGATCTACACTGTGGTTGGTCATGATTCATCCTGATACAAAAACCTTTTCTCCTATCTCCAAGATCAAATCATTCCCAATACCTTTAACCACCATGAGAAACAATACCTTATCTCAAATGCATCCCGGTATGTCATCATTGGTCATGATTTGTACAAATGAGGTCTAGATGGTACACTCCTTAGATGTTTAGAATGGGAAGAGTCTCAATGTGCATTAGAGGAAGTCCACAAAGGTATATGTGGCTCACATTCAAATGGTTTAACACTAGCTTGAAAACTTATTAGGGCTGGATACTATTGGCCTGAAATGGAAAAAGAGGCTATCAAGTTTGCTAAGAATTGTCAAAAGTGCCAAGTACATGGTAACCTAATTCATGCACCAAAGAGAGATCTAATTCCCTTTACTACACAATGGCCTTTTCACCAATGGGCATTTGATCTTATAGGAGCCATACATCCTCATTCTTCTAATGGACATACCCATATTATTATAGCTACAAACTATTTTACAAAATGGGTAGAAGCAGTCCCTTTGACTCAAGCAACCGGCATTTCTATGTTCATTTTGAACTACATCATATGTCGGTATGGTATTCCACATTCTATAGTCACATATAATGGTGGAAAATTCAAAAATAGAGACTTGGATGATCTATGTGCTAAATTCAAGATTACACAACATTGGTCATCAATCTACTATCCTCAAGGGAATGGACAAGCCGAGGCTTCAAACAAGAATCTATTGAAATTCTTGCATTACACAGTTAATAAAATAGGAAGAGACTGGCATCTCATGATCAATCTAGTTCTCTATGGCTACAGAACAAGTATTAGAATGCCTACTAGGGCTACCCCTTTCGCTTTAATTTATGGGTCTTAAGCGATACTACCTATTGAGGTTGAAATCCTATTACTAAGAATCATAATGCATGGTCTAGTAATTGATGGTGAATATAGAGTGTCTAGGTTGCAAGAACTTGAACTACTAGATGAGCGCAGACAAGCAATGTATGATCATCTTAGAGTATATCAGAAGAGAATGTCTAGAGGTGACAACAAGAAAGTTAGGCATAGATAATTTCAGGTTGGCGATCTAGTCTTGAGAGAGAATCCTAAAAATCAATCACATAGAGAACACAAGGGGAAGTTTGAACCCAATTGGTTGGGTCCCTTTGTAATCACTACTACTTTTGGCTCTACAGCCTATCAACTCTCAACAACTAAAGGAGAACATCTCTGAGAACCGATCAACGTTCTCCATCTGAAAAAATTCTATGCCTAAGGCATTCAGCATTCAAAAATATCCTGAAAAAATCATAAAAATAAAAAAAAGTACTAAAAAAATGAGCATCTTGGTGAAAACCTAGCAAATAGGCACCTTGATGTATCACAAAAAAAAATAAAAATTTATAAGTACAAAAAAAATTGAAAAAAAACAAAAAAATGAGAAAAAGAAAAAGTGCCTTGGTGAAAACTTGGAAACAGGCGCCTTGGTAGCAAAAATAGAATCTCTGCCAAGATGGTGAAAACCTGACAAACAAGCAACACTTATTCAAAACACTCCATCTATTAGTGCAATCTTGGTCTTTCCCAGCTTTCAGTCCTGCTTTAGTTTGTACATATCTCCTGGTTTGTTTCTGAATTTCTATTTTCAATAAAGTTGATCTGTGCACCAATTAGCTCAAGCGTCTATATCCTATCAATGTTCAAACTTGGGGGAAATCAATATCATATCCTATAGTCCTCAGTATCTTAGATGAGTCATATCCAATCAAAGTCCTTCAAAGCTACATTCGAGTCAGTCAGTTAGTCTCCTCTCTAGAAAGGATTTTGCATCTACAACAACAAAATTAAACATCAACACAAA
Source organism: Chamaecyparis obtusa (assembly GCA_027943335.1). Classification (NCBI taxonomy): domain Eukaryota; kingdom Viridiplantae; phylum Streptophyta; class Pinopsida; order Cupressales; family Cupressaceae; genus Chamaecyparis; species Chamaecyparis obtusa. Next base: position 318,796 of record BSBK01009445.1, on the reverse strand, counting down.
TTGAAAACAATCTATGCTTTTACATGCTTTTATCTCCTTGTATGCTTACTGATTTGCATTGAGATTTTTGCATATTGCATCCCTTTGAGCTCTTCGATGATGTCCTTTACAGGATTTAGAGAGTGATGGCTGGGGACATAATCTTTTCTTTGTTTTCTTCTTGTATGTGAAAATCTAACTGTGTGTGTGAATTTTGTACCTGATCTATAGACACAACACTTCAGTAAAAAATTAAAGGTTAGTTGAAATTAAAATCATGAAATAAATGAAAAACTAAACTAACCAGGTGATTTACTACCTTCTAGTAGATGTGAGTATGTATTCTCAGATTATACCGAGATCAGTGACCTTGATGACACCTAAACAAAAGATTTGAATGCAAAATCTAGATATGGAATGAATGTAATTAATCTATTTTTTTTTGTTTTTCTGTGCAATTATAATGATGAAATCTAGATATGAATCTATGCTAATATGAAAATTGGTATGCTAAAATGATCTAACAATAATATTCTAAAATGATATGGATACTATGCAAAATAATGAAAATCTCACAACAACTCGAATTCTCAAGATCGATTCTTCAGTCTCCAATTCGGCAGCGCAAGTGTGCAATTTGTGGATGGATGGATTGATAATGAAGAGCTAAAGCCTTAATTTATAGAAATTTAGGGCTTTGGAGGTGCATGAAAGAAAGCCATAAGTCACTCAAATAACTCAGGTTGATTTTTGAGTTATTTTTAAATAAAAGATAACTAACTCACAAAAACATGCAAAAGCAAAGTTTAACTCAAAATAGAGTTTAGCTTTAATTGATAATTGATAGTTGTCTGCTTTTCTGATTGTGCATGATTTATTTATGAATTAATTTAATAATAAAGTGATTTATTTCCAACTTAACTGATTTTGAAAAATAAAATAATTGATTTATGGGTTAATCAATTATTTTTCAAACTTTTATTCAAAAACAATATTATTAAAAATTGACAACTTGCTTTAATTTTTTTTTGATCGGTAAAAGGCCGAAGCCCTATAAAGTTTTTTATTAATATAAAATTATTTTTACATGTGACCCCACTCGCTGCAGGCACTGGTAGGAAAGAGTGGGGTTGAGAAAACCTCCAGCCTTGCCCGGGATCATAGGTCCTGTACTTATACAAAATTTACGTGGGCATACCCACAACTCAACAATTATCGAGATTTGTTTAAATAAATAGTTCCCGCGGGCATTCCCACATCTCTAAAACAATCGGTAATTATCTAGGAATACAAACTTTTAGTGGGCATACCCACTACTCGATAATATTGAGGTTTTAATGATACATCTATTACATTGCTATTTTTAAGGATACCACTTTATGTTTCATACAATTAGGTTGATATTTTTGTAGATATCCATTCTAGAATCTTCGGTGATAGAGTGATTTAGGTGCCTGCTTGATAGTATCCTCCTAAAAACCATAGTAGAAATCTTCCATATCGTGTAGTTAAGGGCTTACATTATAATTAAGATTGAACAAAAGAAAGAGATCCAAAATTAAAAATAATATTATTACCTTCTTCCAAAGTTGTATTTTTAAGATACCTGTCTCACTGAATGGGATATAATTTCTTAACCAACCTAATCATGCATCAATATGCTAAAGATCTTTACCAACATTTAAGATTTACAAGGCCTGTGATGTTTAAACATAAAATACTCATACAAAAGTCTACATCTCAACAAACATCTTGAAGATCTCTATAGAAGCTATGTTAGGCTATCCTTCTAAGAGAGGTTAATTCAGGGATTATCCAGATAAAAAACCAATCTAAATCCTCTTAACTAGATATTAAAATAAAAAACCAGACATAAGGACCCTACCAGTATGAGAGGTATAAGGACCCCATCTGACCTAAAGTTTACAGTTATCAGTGGAGAAACCTCTATATAAAAATGAACACAGGGCCTGAGATGAAAAAACCAACTAAACCTTATGGATGCTACACTAGGCCATACTATCCTAGGGAGAAGACACTGTTAAGCTCAACCATCCAACAATGCCAAACTAACTTGGGCAAGATCGAGAGAAAAATAATGTTTAAAGTAAGTCCTGCATAAGATGGGATACATCTACTAGTTAGTGATAAACTGAGGAGACCTAATGATAGAAAGTCAAGCCTTTGTGCCAAGGTTGATTCTGAGAATGTTGACAGACTAAAAAACCTTCATCAATGTGCAAAAATATACGTATATTTGTACATATATATATATACATACATACATACATATATATATATATATATATATATATGTGTGTGTGTGTGTGTGTGTGTGTGTGTGTGTGTGTGTGTGTGTGTGTGCATATATATATATATATATATCTATATATATATATATATATATATATATGTATATATATATATATATATCTATATATAAATGCACCTGAAAAATTAAGAACTATATATGCTTGTAATAAAAGGAGATGCACTAATATAAAAAGAGATATATAAGTATATATATATATATATACAAATATGGATATATTTATATAAATTGCAACTCACATTCATGCTAAGAAGAGAATATTCTATTTTAATGCTTTTTCTGCGTAATGAAAATATACAGTATTCCTTCTTTCCTGGTCATACCTCAGAACCATACAATTCCAGAGTGATATCTACATCTCTCAAAGTATATATACAAAATAAGATCCAACATTTTCCGATAATTAGTGTAGTACATTTTTAATAACATAAATCGCTAAAATGTTTACAGTGCTGTTCTCTTTACTTTAACAAAGGATAAACCAATCTTATACTTATGCGAATACTATTTAAAGGGTAAATACTGCTAAAAACCTGTTAAAAGGACATGTTGTCAAGAATTATTCAGCACAATGATGTTGGGCTATGCTAAATAATGGTTGAGCATATCTTATATATATATATATATATATATATATAAAGAAGGTATAGAGTCAAAGTATTCTAATACTAAGAAATATAAAGCACAAAGAACAATATGAAAGAGATGCTTTGGGAGTTTTATGATTTTGCTACTCCAAACATATCTATATATACAGATGAAGCTGTATATAGGTAGATATGCCTGAAGCTATATCTTTTTTATCTTGCTGGACTGGTAAAAAGGATTGTATTTGCTTACCATAGGAGGAGTTTTTGCCTTATTCAATTATGGTAAGATCTTACCTTGCTGAATTGAACTAGGAGCCAGAGGAGCAAGGTATGCACCTTACTGGTACAGATCTATCTTAAGAACAATTTTCCAGTAGGTACAAAAAGGAGACCAATTTACTAAAAATAAGATTTACATTATTCTTAAAGGAAATTTGTACATATCTTTGATGTAACTTCTTCCAAGTAATCTTACCAATACATCTTAGCCATGGTTCAGCATCTTATCTATTCAAAAGTAAACTGCACATATAAGGAAACTATATATACATTTACTGGAAATTTAAACATTATAAAATACAATTGCGTAATCCATATTGTATATACATTGCTCAGCTATATTAATTACCAGTCACTATTATCATATTTCTGATATAACAGAGGCTAAGTATATTTGTACAAACTAATTCCTATATTCAGTTCCCTACTAATCTTTAGTGGAATTACTCATTGGAATTGCAGGTAACCTTAGTGCAGAGCCATGCATGGTTCTCTTTCCTCATTACTACTATACTCTCCCCTTCATCTACCATGGAGTTAGCATGTCTGGTACATCTTTTAACTTCAGGTGCTATGATCTGGATCCTATCTTCCTTGAAGTCATTTAAGAACATAGGGATGTCGAATCCTTCACTCCTCTAATAATCCAAAATCTCTATAGTACCCTATTTGACCTGAAGAGTCTCATTGTACAAATATTCTAAATTCCTAACCATATCCGGACAATTGGAATCAAATTCCTCTTCATCCTTGAAGACTAACAATGGCATCCTCTATTCTGGAGGAATTTGGTGAAATTTTTTAAAGGGTTGTTTTCATTATAGTCTCAGGATGTGGAGTAGTGATGTTTTCTATTGGAAATATTCAAGACTAGCCAAGTTACTAAGAGGGGAGGGGTGAATCAGTAACTTCAAAACTTTTAACAAATTTAGATCTTAACCATATTCCAAATAACATTTAGATTAATAAGCTAACTGCATGCATGAGTAACAAAAAGAATAAAAAATTCATAACACTTTGAACACAAAGATTTGGTGACCCAGAAACCTTCCAAATAGAAAGTAAAACTTGGCTGGGGATGATACCCACAAAACTTCAATACTGCAGTGTAAAGTTTTCCAGTTAAGGCTTACAATGATCACTTTTGATGATCTGCCTTGTTAGGAGCAATAAGGACTGCTAGGTCCACCTTGTTAGAGGATTTACAAACATACAAAGAAGTATGCACTCAGTTAAGAGATTTTACAAAGACTGTTAAGTCTACCCTGTTAAAGGATTTTAAGCTGATTCACCTATTAGGATGAAATAGTAGATCTCTTACTTGCAACTAGACTTGCTGATTGAGATTCTTTGATGTACTGATCACCTTCTGTGATGGATATATCTTTGTTGCTCCTTATACTGCTATAGCCCTTTGTAATTTTCTTATCTCTACCTTTCTTCTCTTTTTCACACTTCTTGCTTCTTCTCCACCTTGGATATGATACAAAACAATGTTTATATATCAATCCAAAATAATTATAAAATAATTACAAAGTCAGCTCTCAAACAAGCTAACACAAATATTACTGAGTCAGCCCAAATATAGTTACTCAGTTACTGCAAACTAACTCAGTGACTTTTTGATACTCGGCATCATCATGCTCTTGGCAGAAGTGGAGGCTCAGTCCATATTGACCACTCGGTTGTAGTTTCAAACTTGGTATATACTAGAGACTCGGTAGATATAGTGTCACTCGGTAGAAACTGAATTCCCTATTTACCATGCTGGCACTCGGTAAACACTACTCATTTCATCACTTGGTAATGATAACTTGGTAAGCACTACGAATCTCAGTCTGTTCGGTAAACACTATTCTGTCTACTCGGTAAACACTATCCTGTTTTCTCAGTAAAGATACAGAGTCTGAATAAGTTTTGTCACTAATGACAAACATACTTAAGGCCAACAATCTCCCCCTTTGGCATTAGTGACAAAAACACTTATTGCCCAAAAATTCATGCTGAGTTTGTTTTTGATTTTTCAAAAATTTATCTTTGTCATACTGTTGTATATACATTTCATGTCTCCCGCATATAGTATATATACAAATATCTTATTTCACCTCATACTTATATTTCCTATTTCTCTCATATACTTTCTCCCCCTTTCATATCTCACATATCTTATATACTTTCTCCCCCTTTTTGACAATAATGCCAAAGGTGTATATACAAATATTTTACATGGAGATGCCAAAGTGTGAGAGAAAATCATAATGTACCTTATTAATGCTAGAGTTCTATCCCAATTTTCTTGAAGAATCTTTCACGAATGGAGTGCAACTTGGACTTCTGCAAAGAGTTCAATAATGTGATCTACAATTGAAAACTAATTGTCATGGATCAATGTTTTTGAGTGTGCAATATGCTTCTACATTGTATCCATGATGGGAAGGATCATGTTCTGAATATCTATTAATGTTGACCTGATCCTTGCATCTTCTCTCAATAACTCTGACTGCTTATCAGGTAGGAATCTAACTATCATATGATGTGTAGAGCTTGAACTAGGTTCAAGTTGCAACTTCTGTGCACTAATCTTTAGATCCTTATCAATCTTATTTATTTTGTCTTTAATCTCCTTTGAGAACTTGGCAACATTACATACTTTGACAAAAAATGATGTTACCTTGGAATAGGAGGACTCAATGCTAGTCAAAACTGAAGATAACCCTACCTGATTGATAGCTATTTGCTAAGCAATGTGCTCAAGAACTTTATTTTCAAACTTCTTCTCAGCCTTCTCAAGAAACTTATCTGATCCAGAAGAATCCTCATTGAACTTGTTTACTGCCTCTACCAACTGTAACAAAATGTGTTGAGAGGAATCAACTTCAACACCTATTGCTTCTATCAAAATATTCTTGGCATCCTCAATGATCTTATATTCCTAATCTCTTTCTTCTTTTAGTTTCTTTTGCTTTGCTTTCTTCTGGAGGAGTTCGCCAACTATTTTCATTTGGTCTACTGAAAGATTTGCAAAATCTAATTGTGGAATTTCTATCTCCTCATCTAAATCTATGTCCTCTTCTATATTCTTACTCAAAAATTTTGTACTTGGTTGAGTCTTTATACTTATTGCCTTTGTAGTAGAAACTATTGTAGACACAGTAGGACTTGTAGTGAAAAATGATAAACTTCCAACTGATGGAATGCTAACTAGAATACTTGATAAACCAAAAATTGAAGTATTTACAACTGTAGAATCTAAAGTACTTACTGAGGTATTCAAAACTGAAGTACTTGCTGCCGAAAAACTCAAAATTAAAGAAGGTACTGAAGATGGCACTGGAGATTGTAACTCAGTGGAAGGAGGCTGAAGCTTGGTAGATGAAGTGGTAGCCACTTCTGTCATTGATACATTGAGCTATGTTAGTGATGATTGGACATTTAATGCATCTGTAGGTGTTGTCACAATCACATTTGGAATTATCTCCAGGCTAGATGTGGCAATCTTTACTAGAGAGTGAGGAAGTGAGGCAATCACCTCTATAGCTATCCGAACTAGATCATCTTCCTCAACATTCTTCTTAGCTTCCTCAGTGGCTTCTTCTATCTCGACATTATCAATCTAAACTGCTTCTTCTTCTTCTTCATCACTATCATCTTCAATATCTTTTATTATCACAGTTTCAACACTCGATTTGTGAAGATGATAGATGTTTTTCCAAGTAAAATTTGCACTCTTCAAAACCGACTCTATATCTTTGATCAAAATCAAACAACTGTTGAATTTTAGTGTCATCTTGCGCTCATTTTCTATCAATGCCTTATTTATTTCATCATTTTTCAAACTTGGCATCAACTGTCTTAAGGTTTGAGCATATATGTCCTTGATAGTTTGTCTTGCATTGGACCATTTCAACTTGACTTTATCCAATAGAACACCTAGAATTTGAGAAGCCATATCATCAGGTGAGTACTTCCATTTTCCCATTTTCTCAATAACAACATCTTCAATTTCCTGTTGCTCTACCTCTGATCTAATTTCATATTTGAGAGATTTGAAATTTGAAATTCCAGATCCTTCTCTCAAATCCTTAATCTTTTGTTCAAATGAGAGAGGAGGCCTTTTGAGTACTATATCATCATTGACTTTACTTGCCTTGCCCCTTGTTTTTCTTGTGAAGACTGCAGTAAATTGTTTTGGTGCCTTAGTGATTGTCGCCTTCCCTTTCTTCTTCACAGGTACTTGTTCTTCTTCACTCTCATTCTTTTCTTCTTCTTCTTCAATGTCCTCTCCTTTTCCCTCGGTTAACATTAGAGGTGTACTAGATTGCATCTTGGCTGTCCTCTTTCTACCTTTGTTAACCACCTGTGGAAGTTTTATGCTTAGCTCAATTCTTACCTTAGCTTCATCATATGTTCCAAAGTATGGAGCCTTTGGATCAATAGGTTGATTTACTAGGGCTTCAATTATATCCTTTGTCTCATCAATGTTTACCTCATAAGGAAGAGGTTTCACCCATACAATCCTAGGCCTTACTACCTGAATGTATACTCTATCACAATCAACCATGAAACAAATATCATCTTTATAATCTTCCACCAACTTTTGTGGAATCTAGAATCTATTATTCATCTTTTCTTTAAAAGATTCAAAATAGTTATCCATTATGCTTGCAAAATTGAGCTCCACTCGGGTCTAGGGTTTCTGCAATCACGGGCACGAGTTTGAAATCCAACGCTTTCCATTCTCCTTGAAATAACATTTCTGAACCGTTCTTTACTTTAGTGCTAGATGATGCCATGGTAGCTTGGTAGAAAAAGAAAAATTCTTCAAAGAAATTTCTGCTACAAAATTTTGCTTCGAATCACTTGATCGCACTAGAAATTTCTTTGCTCAATATGTTGATATTCGCGGTGAAGAATGAACTTGATTTCATGCTTTTTGTTAAAATTTTGTCATTAATGCTCCATAGGAATTAGGGTATTGAACTCGACAGACTATCATCCACTATGCATTAATTGCTCGGTGAAGATTTCGCAACTTGGAGAACATACAAATTCATACTGCTCTGACCTTACTTGATAACCATATGAAATTAGGTTACTCTCAACCTTGCTCGGTGATAACTGATATCGACCTTCTTGTGATCCTGCTGTATCTTGCATACCAATTTGGATCTTTCTTCCTTTCAATTCTGGAACTATTATTGGAATATGTCTATGAAGATACAGTTCCAGTGCTTTCTTGGAGACTTAGTTAGAATTGATAGAGCCACCCTCTTCATGAGTGACTTCATTACTTGGACTAGTTTGCTTGGTAGGTTTAGGAATCCACTATTGTCTCATCTACTTCCTAATGCTATCTGTTTTTGCTTTCTTTTCATCTTCAACTTTGCCTGAATTCATGCAATTTTTAGCTATGTGACCAAGCTTCGTGCATTTATAACATCTTATGGTAGTTTCCCTTTTTCTCAAGTGATGCCTTACACAATTCATGCCAATGTGTCCATATTCTCCACAATAATGACACCTACACCAAATGTTGTAATCCCAACCAAATATTGCTTTCACAATTTGTTCTGTTGGATTGGGTGTTTTAGTTCTGCATTCTGATGCCTTGTGACCTTGTTTGTTACATTTGTGACATTTGCCTTTAAATCTTGGTTTCTCCTTGCATTCATTTGCTTTATGACCATGCTGATTGCAATTGTAGCATTTTCCATTGAATTGTGCTTTTCCATTGCTCCAACATTTGTTTGAAGTATGACCAATTTTGCCACAGTGATTACAAGTGGGTTTCTGATTCTTTTGAGTACCTTGTTTGGAGGATTCACCTTCCTCTTTGTATCCAAGTCATGCTTTTCCTTTTTTCTTATGGAGGTTTCATTCATACACCTGATTTATATCTTCTTGAGATTTCAACATTCTCTCATTGATTTGCCTTCCAGTGTCTAGGTCATTCACCAATCTTAAATTGATTTGCTTTTCAGATCTCAACTCCTCTCTTATATTTTCATTTTCTGATCTTAGAGTCAAGATTTCTTCATTTGCATTGGAGACTTGATCAATAAGGTTTTCTAGCTGAAGATTTTGATTCTAGATTTCATTGTTCTTTCCATCTATTTCATCTTTCATCTTGTTTCTTTGTTCTAAGATTTCATAGAATCTTGTTGACTGAATTTCATGTTCTCTTTTCAATTTTCTTACTTCTTGCAGAGATCCATTCTTTTCTAGAAGTTCTTTGATTGCATTGTTTACCTCATCTGAGGTGCTTGAAGGGAAAAAATCTTCAATCTTTTCTTCAACATACTGGTGATCATTCATCTGATTTGCAAGTTCCTTCCTTCTTTTTAGGGATTGGAAAAGATGCTCTTTTGCTTCCTTGAGTTGAGCTATGGCCATTTCTAGATCTAGCTTTTCATTCTCAATTACTTTGTTAAGTCTGAATATCTCCATTGTCCTGAATCTTTTCTCAAGCTGTCAAACTTTATCCTGAGAACCACAAAGCTCTGATACCAATTGTTGGAAATATTCAAGACTAGCCAAGTTACTGAGAGGGGAGGGGTGAATCAGTAACTTCAAAACTTTTAACAAATTCAGATCTTAACCATATTCCAAATAACATTTAGATTAATAAGCTAACTGCATGCATGAGTAACAAAAAGAATAAAACATTCATAACACTTTGAACACAGAGATTTGGTGACCCAAAAACCTTCCAAATAGAAAGTAAAACTGGGGTGGGGATGATACCCACAAAACTTCAATACTGCAGTATAAAGTTTGCCGGTTAAGGCTTACAATGATCACTTCTGATGATCTACCTTGTTAGGAGCAATAAGGACTGCTAGGTCCACCTTGTTAGATGATTTACAAACATACAAAGAAGTATGCACTTGGTTAAGAGATTTTAAAAAGACTATTAAGTCTACCCTGTTAAAGGATTTTAAGCTGATTCACCTGTTAGGATGAAACAGTAGATCTCTTACTTGCAACTATACTTGCTGATTGAGATTCTTTGATGTACTGATCACCTTTTGTGATGGATATATCTTTGCTGCTCCTTATACTACTGTAGCCCTTTTTAATTTGCTTATCTCTACCTTTCTTCTCTTTTTCACACTTCTCACTTCTTCTCCACATTGGATATGATACAAAAAAATGTTTATATATCAATCCAAAATAATTATAAAATAATTACAAAGTCAGCTCTCAAACAAGCTAACACAAATATTACTGAGTCAGCCCAAATATAGTTACTCGGTTACTGCAAACTAACTCAGTGACCTTCTGATACTCGGCATCCACTGCATTACTCAACATCATCATGCTCTTGGTAGAAGTGGAGGCTTGATCCATACTAACCACTCGGTTGTAGTTTCAAACTCAGTATATACTGGAGACTCGGTAGATATAGTGTCACTCGGTAGAAACTGAATTCCCAATTTACCATGCTGGCACTCAGTAAACACTGCTCATTTCATCACTCGGTAATGATAACTCGGTAAGCACTACAAATCTCGGTCTGTTCGGTAAACACTGTTCTGTCTTCTCGATAAACACTATCCTATCTACTCAGTAAACATACAGAGTCTGAATAAGTGTTGTCACTAATGACAAACATACTTAATGCCAATAGTTTTCATCAATTGAATACACCATTTTTTCTAGACCCATTAGATGATTCTTATTGAATATTAACTTTGATACCTGGATGATCTCCTCCTTCTCCCTGCTTGCTAGGAAGGATACAGCAATAAAGATCCCTATCACATTCCCATTTGTTCTATAGGTAAATTCATAATTGAAAACCTTCTCCCCCAAAGTGTTCTCCAATGCCCTGCTAGAGGAGTTAGGTAGAGGCAGTAGCATTTGATTCCACCTTTCAGGTGTGATTAATCCCCTAAAGGCCATAGACCTAGAACTTCCTTTGTAGAAGGTGGAAAGTTTGGTTTCCATCTCATAGACAAAGGATCAGTTAGGACTGTGAACCGAAGGTCTGATGGAAAGAAAGATGCAGAGTGAGACATGCAAGTCCTTCAAAAATCTTAGTAGCTATGCTTAATAATGACACAACAAGTGCCCTGATAACTGAAAATGCCACGAAAGAATAATCGCAGTCTCAAGTTACCTAATCTATATCTAAAGACACCAAAAAGCTAAAGAAAGGGAGACAGACCATGTGGAAAGGAGAGAAGGATGCTAAAAGGGGATACAAAGTCATGATACCCCATGTCCTAATGAGATCAAAGATGATAGGATAAGCTAAACAATGAATCATCTGGAAGCTGCCTAGCAAGTTCCCGAAACTACAAGTTGGCTTTCTGCTGGAGACAGCTCTAAAAAGGCTAAATCACATGATATGTCAGAGGCAATCATTAAGGAATAAGGGTCACAAGGTGAAAAAAGGAAGAGATATGCAAGATCAAGGAAAAAGAAAAAAAAGAAAGGGGGGACAGGAGAAAACAAAGAAAGGAAAGGGGAGGGCACTAGGGGGAAAGGGGGAAAAAACTAAAGGCTACAAAAACACTATACTAGCGCTATCTCAACAAAAGGAAGCAAGAGATCCCAAAAGCCAAGACAAATCTAAAGGAGGAGGGAAAATACTAAAAGCTGCTATCTGTGCTAGAAGGATTAAAAAGATGGGGGGAACTAAAGCAATAAAGTAGGAAATATCTATAAAGAAAAAGGGAAGCTTAGAGGCTGATTTATAAGCGACAGTGAGTTTTAAAAGAAGGATCAATCTAAAAGGTTGATAAAGGCTAAAGATTAAAGGCTATTACTAAATATTAAAGAGTACTAACAATTAATAAGATGCTAAGAAAAAGGCTCGATTATACCAATTTGGTATACAGCCCCTATTATTTTACTCTATATTATTATTCTACATACCATGTATTGGTTGAATAAGATTAATTACATTGTTGCTATATTTTCATGCACATTAATATTGATAATATTTGGTGTTAAGTTTATACATTTTGATTCATTATAAAAACTCCATTTGCACCTTGGTTTGCTAACAAATCTACCTCTGCGTTCCCTTCCCTATATGTATGTTCAATTTTGAATTTGGGTATACTTTCTAGAATTTGATTTATTTCCTCTATTTTCAAATTAAGGGCCCAGTGAGGTGTTTTCTTAGATCGAATAGCATTGATAACAACTTGTGAATCTCCTTCTATTACTACTTTAGGTAAGTTCAAGTTCTTACACATTCTTAAACCTTCTAATGCAGCCTTACATTCTGCCATATTGTTCATGGTAGGATTAATAGGCATAGAAAATTTGGCAATGACCTTAGCCTTCCAATTTCTAATTAAGCCCCCAATACCTACTACCCCAGGATTCCCTCTAGATGCTCCATCGAAGTTAAGTTTGTACTAACCCTCCTTAGGAGGAGAACATTTGCACGAGGCTCTATCTACCTTTTTTTTTGGTCCCCCCTTGCCATATAAAGGTGGTATATCTAGTTTTGGCCACTTGGTCCTGATTTTGTTGTCCCAGTTTTTGAAGGATTCCTCATAGCTTAGACAATCTCTAAGTTTACTGTTAATAATCTCCACAATTGAAGCTTCTATTTTATTGGTGATTGTTTCCCATGATAATTTTTGACCCGTGAAGATCCTTCTATTACGTTCCTTCCAGATTTCCCAAACTAAAATTGATGGGGATATAGTCCAAATATCTTTGTAAAGAGATGGCCAAGCTTTGAGTGCGCTTAACAGATCTAGTTGGAGAGTGGATTTCCATGCTAGAAAATGGTGTAACCAATTCCAGTAATTTTGGGAAAAGGTACAGTTCAGAAGGATGTGGTTAACATCCTCCAAGTGATTCTCACACAAGGGACATCTAGATGGCCCCTCAAAACCTAATTTATTAAATCTATCTCCTGTTAGAATTTTCTTCTGCATCGCAGCCCATAAAAACATGCCCACTTTAGGAAGACAAGATTTATTCCAGGAAAGGTTTAGAGGTATATCTATGTTATCCATATTCTGATCCTGAATGATAGACTTGTAGCCCTCCTTAACCAAGTAAATACCATTGTTTTCTCCAGCCCAGATTAATCTATCTAATCTGGTTTTGTGAGCTATCTCTCTATCCTTCAACACAGCTTTGAGCTTCTATTTCTCCTAGCAATCCAAGTCTAAGCCTTCTAAATCTATCCATTTAGAATCTACTTCCTTGCAAAGATAATCCTTGAGGTAAATACCTATAGATTTTTTATAGACTTCCATAAACTCTCAAGAGAAGCCTAATTTATTTAAGGGGGAAAGGCCTACCCAAGAGTCATCCCAGAATAGGGCTTGGTCCCTAGAACCTACATCCCATGATCGATATTTATTGATGATCCCTCAACAGTCCTTTATAAAGTTCCAGATCTGGCAACCTTTTACATGTGATTGGGTCCTAAATATGTTGATAGGATCCATGTCAGGGATATACTTGTGTAGTAAAATCAAAGCCCATTTACTACTAGATTCCTTGTAGAGTTTCCAGATGAGTTTAGCTCCAAGAGCTTGGTTTTTCCATAGTAGGTTTTTGATACCAAGGCCCCCCTTGTTAATTGGTTTGCATAAAGTATCCCATTTAATAAGGGCTAATTTTTTGTCTTTAGAAGGGCCTTGCTAGTAAAAATCTCTAAAAATTTTGTCTAGGCTCTTTTTAACATTAGTCGGTAGGGGGAGAATTGACATATGATACGTGGGTATGGCTGAGAGGACTGACTTAATCATGGTAGTCCTACCAGCTTTTGTAAGCCATCTTTCTTTCCATGAACTTTTCTTGTTTTGTATTTTAGTGAGAACTTGTTGCCAGAGCTGGGAGGATAAAAGACCTTTATCCAGGTCTATACCCAGATATTTGCAAGGGAATTTACCAACTTTGTAACCCATCAATTTACAAATTTCCATTTCTATTTTCATAGATGTATTGATAAAGAAAATTTCTGACTTAGAGGGGTTAACCTGTTGACCGGAGGCTTTCACATACAGATTAAGGATGACTTTAAAAGCTTTAGCTTCTTGACAGTTGGCAGTGGCTGGTAAAATCATGTCATCCGCAAACTGCTGGTGAGTAATGTTTGGTACATTCTCCAATGCCTTTAAGCCTGTGATTTTACCTTCCATTTGTCTCTTTGTTATTGATCTCCCTAATGCTTCTGCCATAATAATGTAGAGGAAAGGGGATAGAGGGTCTCCTTGTCTGATTGCTCTTGAAATACTAAAGAAACCTTCCGGGGTACCATTTACAAGAATCAAAATCTTAGGGGTAGATATGCAGCTGAAAATAAGATTAATCCATTGTTTGGAAAACCCAAAGGCTTCCATACATTTACAAAGAAATCTCCAGTCTACTTTGTCATATGCTTTTTGGATGTCTACCTTAATAAGCATACTAGGATCCTTTGTTAATTGAGCAGTGTGAACTATTTCTTGGGCTATAATTATCCCATCGAGGATCGATCTATTTGCTACAAAACCCATTTGTTCTTTTGAGATTATAATGGGAAGAAGAGTTTTAGGTCTGTTTGCTAGGCATTTTGATAGAATTTTATAGATAGTATTGCATAGAGATATAGGTCTGACATCCTCGGGGTCTGTGAACTCATTTTTCTTTGGTATTAGAGCAAAAAAAGTATTGTTAATTTTTTTTAACAATGATCCCAAGTTTCTAGTAGTTTCTACTGCTTGCCACACCTCCTCCCCAACAAAATGCTAGCACTTTTGAGAAAAGCCAGCTTGAAATCCATCTGGGTCCAGGGCTTTATCCGGATGGAGTTAAAAAACCACTAATTTGACCTCCTCTATGGATAATTTACTATTAATCATCTTGTTGTCTGCATCCATTATCAACTTTGGGATGGCTTTCAACATTTCATTTTGTGCTTTGAGGTCGGTTGCTTCAGTATCATTGAGAATAGATTGATAAAATTATGTTAGTATAGTTGATATCTGGAGTGGGTCCTCACTGGTATGACCCTCATTATTCTTTATTTTAGATATTCTATTAATGCTCCTTTTGAAATTGGTGGTATTGTGAAATTTTTTTGTGTTGTTATCTCCTTCCTTAAGCCAAGACTCCCTCAACTTCTGTTTCTAGAAAATCTCTTCTTTAAGGAGGATAGCATTGTATTTAGCCATTAACTCTTTTTCTTTGTGATAACTTTGTTCATTCATACCATTTTCTATTACTATATTAGTAAGGTTTGCGATATCTTGTTCTATCTGATATTTTTCTTCAAATATGTGATTGAAATTACTCTTATTCCATTCTAAAGCTTTATTTTTAATAATTTTTAATTTTGACGTTAAGAAAAACATTCTAGAACCTTTTATTGAGATTTGTTTCCACCAATCCTCTAAAAGGTTAATGAATTCCAGGTTTTGAAACCACATAAACTCAAATTTAAAAGGGTTTCTGGATGGTTTGGTACATTTATTAATAGAGAGCCTGACTGGGAAGTGGTTAGATCCTACCTCAGGGAGGATTTCCGCATTTATTAACTGATTAATGCTTTCAGAACTTGTCTTTATAAAAAACCTATCCAGTTTTTTCACAATATGGTTGAAACCAGCTCTTCTATTATTCCATGTATATATGCCATTGATTGTATTGATATTGATCAAATGATTATCGGAAACCCATTTGCTAAAATCTTTTTGGGCTTGAGATATATATTTTGATCCCCCAAATTTTTCTTCAAGATCTAGGATGGCATTAAAGTCTCCTCCAATAAAGTGAAAACCATCTATGCTATTTGTCAAGAAGAGGTGGATCTCCTGCCATAGTCTTCTTTTATCCTCGTTAGGAATAGGCCCATAAACATTAATTAGATTAAATTTTAAATTGGATTTAAGACTTTTAAATTCTAAGGTCATCCAGTTATCATTTTTAGATGTAAGTTGGGCTGAAATTTTCCTGGGGTCCCATAAGACTGTTAGCCCACCGGAGGAGCCTTTTGAAGTGACTATCTCTGATTTCCATATTCCTAATTTTTTTCTAAACTTAGTGCTTTCCTCTTTGCTAAGTTTGGTTTCCTTTAGTAAAATAATTTCTAATTCAAAGTTATTTAAATATCTTTTCATCAATCTCTATTTGTTAGGGGCATTTAATCCCCTAACGTTCCAAGTAGTGACTTTCATTGCTCCTAGGGAAGGCTCTTCCCCTTCCCTGTGTATAGAATATCAACAATCTTCTTTTGATTGCCTACATTACCTGCTATAGATCTAAGTTCTAGAGCTGATTTCCTTCCTCTCTTCTTTTTTATTCTATTAATATTTGGGGTACTCAGACTTCCTCTGTTCATTGCTATACCCAACTGTCTGTCCTCATTAGTAATCTCGAAGAGGCCATCAATAGAATCCTTTACAGATGCTAAATTTATACTATTTTTAATGCTGATTTTGTTTTGTTGTTCAGAGGAGAGATGATCAAAATCTGTATGTATATGTGAGTCTTCCTTATCAATAATTTCTTTGCCATATGTCTCAATTAAATCTTCTATACTACCTGATAAATCCAAATTCAGAGTATCCAGCTCTATAGGAATTGAGGTGGCTAGTTCCTCCCCCTTTTGGATTGTATAATTGGCTAACTCTTTATTCCAAATAGGGACCTCTTTATTGATATTTTCTTTATCTGTATTTTCTATTTGAGTTAAGTCCTCATTACTCAGAATCAGTTTAAAGCTGTCTATATCTATTTCTTTATTATTAATATCTGAGGGTTCTGAGTTCTTATCTAGAGAGGCTTTATCCAAGACTCCCATTTCTGAGAGGGCTGGTTGAGTAGGTGAAGGTAACCTACCACCCTCTTCCTCTACCTCTTCTAAAATATAGTTTTGAATCATTTTAATCAAAGTTTCCTTTTGGTATTTTAGTTCATCTAAATCACAGATTTCATCCAGGAACATGTCCATAAGCTCATCAATGATTGTGTTGACTTATTCTTTACATTTATCATCAAGTTCTACTACTGTTGCTGTATTTGGACAATCAAGTTTAACAGCCTGATCTGGTCTCATGTCAGTCTCTCGTTTGTCCAAATCAGGCTTATCCTTATGTTGTGGACAAAATTCATATTTTTGATCTCCTTCTCTAAGATCTGTCCTATTATCTATGATGTCTCTTTCTAGTGAGGTGATGACTTTATTATCATTTTTAATTTTAACTTCCGAGGCTTAAACCTCAGAAGTTCTAATATTAAGTGTATCTAAATCTTCTTTAAGGGGAGGGGAATCTGAGAAAAGAGGATTATCATAGATAATTATCAGGGAACTATTTTTATCAGGAGGGGGGAGGGTAGCTGCTGAATTTTCTCTTTCTGTGTTTTGGAGAAAGAAACCTCCTTTGTCCTTATTAAGGATTAACTTGACATTTATGTCTGAGCATGAGGGGGAATCTATGAGATTCTGTTTGAGGTCAAAAGTTGGCAACTTTTTTGCCTCCCGAGTTTCGATGAAATCTTCCATAATCAATGGATTAATAATAATATGATTTGAGTTGAAGCATAGCTAGAAAGGAGGAATAACTTTTTGATGAAAATTCAATTTAATTACAATGGTTATCTCAGCATGATTATGCTTAGTTTTAATTATTCTTTTGAATTCTCCAATCTTATTTCTAATATTTTTTACAATCTCAGGTTGGCTAAATTCCAATGGTAAGTTTCTAAGTACAATTGCTCTCTCTATCATGAAGTCTGCTACCTTCATAGGATTGAAAAAAGGAAACCAATTACAAACAAAAAAGGAAATCTTTCTATACTTTAAAAAATCCTTCTCTAGAATTTTCTTTTTAAGATTACTACATTTACATTCTAAAAAAATGAAATTTTCTACCAGGATAGTAATACTTACCTTGGTCGGGAGTTGGAAAATTAGTCCATCAGCTATATCAGTAATGGAGGCCCCTGTTCCCAGCCATTTACATATTACACCTATTTCTACACATAAACTCTATTTTTGCAATATACATTTACTTTCCAGATTAATCCTATGATATTTTTGCCTAGAAAATCCACAGATAGTGTCTGAATCTTTATTGTTGCTATGCCTATGGGGCGGAGAATAAAGATTATTAGTGAGATTAGACATAGGTACTTTACAATTCCTGTTGAGCTTACCCGAAATAGGGTTAGGGTCATTTAGGAATTTCTTATTTTTCCTCTTGTGAGGAGTATAGGCCTTATGAGCCTTGTGAATAGAATCATAACCAAATTGTAATGCAAAGCTATCTACTAATTTTTTGTTCACTAATTTGATTTTCCCAGTAGTAAACTTAGGGTTTTATCAAGGAGAAGCGGAGAAAAACCCAAATCCATTTGTGATTGCTCGCAATCTGAATGTGGTTTCTCCCATTGTGTTACTTCTCCTTTCAAAACCCCATTGTTCTGATACGGGGATGCCTGATTTTTCCTTTTCTTTACTGTTTTCATTTTTTCCAAAATACCAAAAGAATTTTTCAGATCAATTTTTTTGGGACTATTTTTATCTAAGAAAGATCTTACCGCTTTCCTTTTCTTAACCATTTTCCACATCTCCTTGCTGGTAATTTCAACATCGAGAGGCACCTGAGCCACCGTCGATCTTCCTCCCCCCTTTGCAGACAAAGGATCATAGGAGTGTTCTACTAGATTCCTCCTAGTTCTCGAGGCTCTAATGGTCTCAGGTACTACATTTTTCTGAATTGCATACTTAGTCTTTGCAAAGATCTAGATTTGACGATCTAGGGCTTCCACGGAAAAGACTTTCATAAATGGATGCTCATGTATTTTTGTAAAACCCTTGGTGGCCAAAGTCTGGCTTCTGTTCATAGCCAAGGGCTTTGCAATATCGCCTGACTCCCTAGTTACTGAGGGTTCCATTAGCTTAGATTCCTTCAAGTTCCTTTCTTTTTGCCTAGCAATGAAACCCTTTAGATGATCATAATTTGGATGGGGTTGAACATTTTTTTCCCTACAATCTTTCTGCTTGTGGCCATAAAGCTAGTAGTTGAAACAATAGCTAGTAAATTTCTCGTCAATGTTGATTTCCTTAGAGGCCGATTTGTGAACACCTCCCTCAATATTGGAGTTTCCATGATTAATCACAATAGCATTTGCCGAATCTAGGTTGAAATGAATCAACCCTAAATTGATCTGTCACTGTTGAAAGACCTTTTTCCTTCATAAATGATTATTACGCATTTTTGCTGCTCAGAATTTATGCATATTTAAAGTTGCATCTTGATTCCAAGTGTTTCACATAATTGCTATCTTTTGGTTCCAAGTGTATCCAAAATTTTGTTGGAGTTGATAGCAAACTTTTGAATATATGTGACAACTTGCTTTAATTAATTAAATAATAATTTAATCAATTATTCATAGGATTTTGGATTTATTGTCAAAATTAAATAATACAATTTAGGAATAAATAGAATTAACTTCAATTAAACAATTAAGTGGCAGAATTAAATCTAATTAATTAAATTTTAGGATAAATAGGATTTATCGCCAAATAATCATTAAATTAAAGATAATTATGATAATTAGGAATATTCCCTGATGCAGAATTTATGATAATCAATTAGGATTCGATGATGTTCAGATGTGCCTTTGGTTAGGACTTTAATGTTGATTTCATTCGAATTGTTGATATAGGAGGTTAATGAACCTATAGCCCATTTTTGGGGTATTACATTTTTCCCCTCTTTGAATTACTGTGTGAAGCGTAGTGGTTCAAAGACAGACTGTGTATGATGTTGAAACTGATGTTTGAGATTGAAATTGATATGAAGCAAAAATTGATTGAAATTGATATGAAGATAATAGGTGCTGAATGACCAAAGATAATGTTAACTATAACAGCAAATGAACTGATGATTGCGAAAAAGTGTCAAAACACCTAATTCTGAACCTTATGATTGCGAAGAAGTGAGTGACCGATTCTAGACCCGATTGTCCTTATATTGAATCACATTGGTATCACATCTGAACCCTTCAGTTTTTGAAGAACCAAGGAAATAACACAATTGAACTGATAGTTGCAAAAACTAATATAATTTACAAGATTAAGAGAATACTAGATTGATATGGATCTCGATGAATCTGATATGCCCCGAGTGATGATTGATTTTCCCTGAGTGATGAGGTCTTTTGATGAATCAGCAACTAGACATGGTTGTTGTCTTGATTACTAAGGAAAGATATGATTTCAGATTTAGATTATAGACTTTGAATGATATGCAATACCATGCCCCCTTCGGGATTAAAATTGAAATCTGATGAGAAAATTCAGCGTTATAGTTTAGAAGCATGTTAATTGATTTGAGAAGTGGTTATACACATTTGAGAATGTGTTCTGCATCATTTAGAGGTCTTGGAGACCAAGTTTGACTAGGTTTGACCATAGGTGACCATGGGTGACCAAGTTGAAATTTTGATAGTTTGATGGAAGATAATTAGTTAAGTTGAATTCTAGATTTCGGTGATGATTGAAGGCCGATTATGAAAGCAGTAGACCATCTTGGGTCCAAAAATTTTAAATCATGATTTTGACATAGTAAATGATCTCATATTTGAATTTTGATCCCAAAAATAGATTTAGAACGTCGAAATTAGCCAGGGGTGCAATTTTCATGAAAAATGGAGCACTTTTGAAAATTAGGTCAAAAGCTATATAAAGGCCAGAAGGGTCATTTTCAATTCATTTCAACCTTTTGACTTTAGAAATCTTTGTGGAGCCCTCTGAGAAAAATGGTAGATAGAGTAGTAGAACTGAAGGTACCTATGAGTTTGCATCAATTTGAGCATAGTCGAAGACACCAGAGACCTTGATAGTATGAACATCTGGTAGGTGGACCTCTGTGCCTTGCTAAAATGTCAATTTTTCCATGTTTTATAGGATTTTAGTAATTTTCATACATCTTTTCTATTTTTGAATTTTGCATGCATGGAAACTCGTATGACTCCCCAGCGGGACTCGTATGACTTTTCAAGAGTAGCTAGGTTGTCATCTCATAAACCCCCATGACTCATATCAGAGGGACCCATGAGTCGTACGACATTCTGTCAGGTCCCTCATAACTCGTACAAGGAGGAATACTTTGTCGTGCTACTATGGTTTGTCATTTGGTATGGTGCGGAAAGTTGTATGACTTTTCATGCCAGTCTAAACTATCGTATGGAAAACAACGAGCTCAAAACTCAGTATTAGGTCCAATTTTTAATTTTTCTAATTCCTTAGCTTGATTGCTAACCTGTTAACCTACCTTCTGAAATACTGAACTATCCCATTTCTATCTTTGTAACCTATTTTGTGACCCAATTATTGATAGGATTCCCTATTTTTGTGCTATGTAGGTCATATATCCAGATGTACATGTTCGGATCTCTCATCCTGCTACTCAAAGATTGTGTGTCTCCTTGCCAGACCCTATGAGAGTTCACCTTGCTGCTTGTGGTTTTGAGCACTTGATACATTTACCCGTGATTAGGGTATATCATGGGCTTTTGACTGCATTGATTGAGAGGTTTCACTCAAAGACCCAGACTTTCTATTTACTGATGGGAAAGCTTATTGTTACTCCTTAGGATGTGTACCAAATATTGCAGATTCCATTTCATGCTGCTAGGAGACCAGAGTATGTGAGTTCAGGGAACTCAGGTGTTTTAGCTTTTAGACGTCTCTTCGAAGATGATACCCAGATGATGGCCTCCATTTCTTGGGAGACCCTAGTTCAAAGATATGGGTAGACACACTAATTAGAGTGTATTATTGCTAGTACAATTGGTGGTATCATTATGTCTGATCATCAGTAGAATGATCTTCTGATGGGCTGGGCCCCTATGGTAGCACGGTTGATGGCCACTCTCGCTGAGTTGGCATGGGGTGAGTGTTTGTTAGTGCACATGCTCTCTGAGATGCATGAGGTGGTGTATTAGGAGAGAAAATCATTTTCCATAGGAGCTCTTGTTCTATAGATATGGGCATGGGAGCATATCCCCATGTTGAGACCTGTTTGTACTTCTTAGAGGCAGCCTCAGGAGCTTGTCATATATAGATATGTTAGATATGTCATACAGGGATGGATGGGTCATGTAGAGTACTGGAGGTGATGCCTCGATGATATGACTTTTGTTCATTGGAGACCTTATGTAGCCATTGAGCCTTGGCCTACTACTCAAGAGTAGTTTAGCTATTTCTTCCTGAGCCGTGTACTGATTGGGAGGTCCTCCTCCACCATAGAGAGATTTTTTATTACTAGGGTCTGGTGGCAGTATGGATGTATTTAGGATGCCCCAGAGGATTACGCCACATATGCATGGATAGGGTGTGAGATTGGACTTCGATGGACCCAGAGGCTCTCATATGCTTTGTGTTCATAGGAGTATAGTGCTATTGTCGGCAGGGACTGGGAGTATAGACTAGATGTACTGGATGCGAGTGTTACTAACGGATTCATCTCCTGGCTTGTTGATCACCCCATTCATAGATTTTTGGATCCTACTGAGCTGATACCCTCCATGGAGGAGGTGATGGATGTGACTAGTGCTCTAATGGGACAAGGTCCTAGACCTACATAGGCTCCTATGGTACACCCCACACCTCTAAGACCCAGAGCGATGGCTCCACCACAGAGACCATTAGGACAGGTAAGAGCCCCTCATCCTACTAGTTCCATAGTAGGAAAATCTTCTAGTTCTCATAGACAGACTAGAGGAGAGGGTGGCACATTAGGTGGAGTTGGTTCAGCAGATGAGGTACTTGTAGCTGAGCAGGTGGTGGGTGGTGGTATGGACTTTACAGAGGGGGATACTGGTTTCAATTTAGGTGTAGAGGTCAGATGCCACAAGGTGCAGAGAGAAGAGACTACAAAGCAGGTTTCCCTTGATACTAATATGCTAGATGTTGATCTGGCTGTTCCTCCTACCCCACAGGAGACCATTAGACATCTCAGAGTTTAGGTTAGGGACCTGAAGATATGCAGTGCTAGGTGGGAGGAGAGATTCATAGAGGCTGATAGACAGTGCACTGCACTTACTAGAGAGGTACAATATTTACAGGTAGAGGTGATTCATCAGACCTCGAGATCTGCATATTATGTATCTACTTATTATACTATAGTTCCTTCTATACAAAGAGTGCCTACCTACTTGTAGTTCATGATGGCATCAGAGGGAGCTAGGGCCCTGAGAGCAGAGCCAGTGCCTGATGCACCACCTCCACCTCCACTAGATGCAAAGGATCATGCTGATAGCTGATTGATCTATGATATGTTCTAACATTTTTGATCAGTTGATTCTAATATACTATACTCTTTTTGATCATTGATATACTGTACTGATTTTGATAGCTCAACTGAGCTCATTCTTTTGTATACTGTGCCAGTAGTGCACCCCTGACTAGTTTCAAGATTTTTGATATATATGAGATCGATATTTTGGTTGTGACTTCATATGTACTTGTCATTTTTTTTTTTTATGATGATATCATGTGATGCTTATGCTATGGATAGAGTAGAATGTATGTATGGATATATGTAATGCAATGATTTCTTTCATATGTATGGATGTTATGCAAATGTATTTGATTATGAAAATATGTATGTATGATTTATGCTTATGCACATGGAAGTATTGTAATGCAACAAATGATTATGATATGTAAATGAAATGATACACATGATATGTTTTGCAGGTATTGATGAAGACAAGTACTCAGTCTTATGTCAAAAAGGATGTTTAACCTAGGATAGTAACTACTTGCAGTTCAATTGAAGGGACCTTCAAGTTAGGATTCAACTCTTGCTAGATTTGGAGAGATATTTGAAGAATTATTTAAACTTTGAAGTTTGTTGAGTCATTGTGAGATCATGCAAACATGCAAAATGCAAAGAGACATGCAAAATGAAATGCAACCTAAGACCGAGGACCTCGTCACTGATCATGTGTCAGTTATTCTCATCATTGAATTTTTAGGTAATCGGATAAATCAATACAATGTCCACTAGTTATGAAACCATAGACATAAATATCAATTTGTATGTACAAGAATCGGTACAACACCCACTGATTATGAAATCATGGACATATGAATATTGATTTTGTTTTTGGAATCTCAAATTAGATATAAGCACCAAGGCACAAACGCCAGGATGACCTGAATATCATGTCCATTTTGATATAGCAATTTGTATAAGCATCAAAACATAGATGTCATGATGACTAGAATATGCCTTGTGGTACAAACACATCAAGCAGTCAAGAGATTATTCTAAATCCAATGTGAATTACCCGTAGTGACCCTTTATCGTTCACTTCCTTAGGCAAGATCACATTTCACAGTAGGAGAAAGAACTCACTCAAAAAGATAATAGTTAGATCAAACTTCCTTGAATTTTCTAGGTATCAATGGTCGAGGTACGCATGGCCATCCAATTTGAGATAGAGGCTCTTACAGTCAGACACCATTTCAATCCAAAATTTCCAAAGTTGTTAGATTTTCACATACAAGTAGAAGACAAAGAAAAGATTATGCCCCTAGTCAGCACTCTCTAAATCTTGTAAAGGACATCATTGAAGAGCTCGAAGGAACATAATATGCAAAAATCTCAATGCGAATCAGTAAGCATACAAGGAGATAAAAGCATGTAAAAAGCATAGATTGTTTTCAGTTTGATGTTTGATGTTTGATGTTGATGCAAAATCCTTTCTAGAGACAAGACTGACTGACTGACTCAAATGAAGCTTCAAAGGACCCTGACTGGATATGATACACCTAAGATACATTGGAGGCCATAGGATATGACATTGATTGCCCCCAAGTTTGGACATTAATAGGATAGAGACGCTTGAGCTGATTGGTGTACAAACTGAGTTATTGAAAACTAGAAATGCAAAAACAAACCGGGAGATATGTACAAACTAAAGCAAGACTGAAAGCTGGGAAAGACCAAGATTGTGCTGATAGATGGAGCATTTTGAAACAAGTGGCACCCATTTGTTGGGTTTTCACCATCTTGGTAGAGATTCTATTTTTGCTACTAAGGCGCCTGTTTCCAGGTTTTCACCAAGGCACTTTTTCTTTTTTTTTCTTTTTTTTGTATTTTTCATTTTTTCAATTTTTTTGTACTTTTTATTTTTTTTTATTTTTTTTGTGAATCATCAAGGTGCCTATTGCTAGGTTTTCAACAAGATGTTCATTTTTTTAGGAATTTTTTTTATTTTTATCATTTTTTCAGGACATTTTACCATAGACTGAATGCCTTAGGCATAGAATTTCTTCAGATGGAGAACATTGATTGGTTCTCGGAGCTGTTCTCCTTTAGTCATTGAGAGTTGATAGGCACCAAAGCCAAAAGTAGTAGTGATTACAAAGGGACCCAGCCAGTCAGGTTCAAACTTCCCCTTGCGTTCTCGATGTGATTGATTTTTAGGATTCTCTCTCAAGACTAGATCACCAACCTAAAATTCTTTATTTTTGACCTTCTTGTTGTAGCCTCTAGACATTCTTTTCTGATACACTCTAAGATGATCATACGCTGCTTGTTTGCACTCATCTAGTAGTTCAAGTTCTTCCAACCTAGACACTCTATAATCATCATCAATTACTAGACCATGCATTCTGATTCTTAGTGATGGGATTTCAACCTCAGTAGGCAGTACCACTTCAGACCCATACACTAAAGTGAATGATGTAGCCCGGTAGGTGTTTTGATACTTGTTTTGTAGGCCTAGAGAGCTGGATTGACCATGAGATGCCAGTCTCTTCCTATTTTATTGACTGTACGATGCAAGATTTTCAATAGATTCTTGTTAGAAGCCTTTGCTTGTCCATTCCCTTGAGGATAGTAGATAGAAGACCAATGTTGTGTGATCTTGAATTTGGCACATAAATCATCTAGGTCTTTGTTCTTGAATTGTCCACCATTATCTATGATTATGGAATGAGGTATCCCATATCTGCATATGATATAGTTCAATATGAACATAGATATTTTCTTTCTAGTTGCTTGTGTCAAAAGGACTACTTCTACCCATTTTGTAAAATAATCTGTAGCTGTGATTATATGGGTGTGTCCATTAGAATAATGAGGATGTATAGATCCTATAAGATCAAATGCCCATTGGTGAAAAGGCCATTGTGTAGTAAAGGGAATTACATCTCTCCCTGGAGCATGAATTAAGTTTCCATGCACTTGGCACTTTTGACAGTTCTTAGCAAACTTGATAGACTCTTTCTCCATTTCAGGCCAATAGTACCCAGCCCTAATAAGTTTTTAAGCTATTGTTAAACCATTTGAGTGTGACCCACAAATACCATCATGGACTTCCTCTAATGCATGTTGAGACTCTTCCCATTCTAAACATCTAAGTAGTGTACCATCTAGACCTTGTTTGTATAGATCATGATCAATGATGACATGTTGGGAGGCATTAAGGATAAGGTATCTCTTTTCATGGCGGTTGAAGGTATCGGGAATGATTTGGTCTTGGAGATAGGAGAATAGGTTTTTATATCTGGATGAATCATGACCAACAATAGTGTAGCTCATGTGGGTTACGGGGGAATCATATGTAGGATAAGATAGTGCTTCCACCAAGAACTCGTAGCGTAGCTCATGTTCAAGCTACTGTAGTAAAGTAGATAGCGTTGCCATTGCATTGGTAGCCTTATTCTATGTTCTAGGAATTTTTAAAAATGTGATAGATAGGAAATACTTCTTTAGATCATCTACCATTCTCTTGTAAGGAATGAGCTTTTCATCTTTAGTTTGGTACACATTATTGACTTGATGGATAACAAGTTGAGAGTCTCCATGAATGTGTAATTCTATGACTCTCCACTCAATTGCTATTTTCATACCATTCAAAAGGGCTTTATATTCAACAATATTGTTTGTGCCAGGAAACTTTAATCTGAATGCTTTTGGGATTGAGTATCCTTGAGGATTTATGAACAATATGCCTACTCTTGATCCATTTTGTGTATAGGATCCATCAAAGAATAACTGCCATTCTCTAGATGAAAGAGTCATGATAGAGGAATCTGGAAATTCCATTTGCATTGGTGTATCATCAATCATAGGTGCATCTACTAATTGATTAGCAATAACTTGTCCTTTGATATCCTTTCTTTCCACATATTCAATGTCAAATTCACGTAAGAGCATAACCCATTTAGCTAATCTACCTGTGAGGGCAACTTTGCTTTGTAGGTACTTGAGTGGATCAATTTTAGCTACCAATTGTGTGGTATGAGCTAACATGTAGTGTTTCAATTTCTATGATGCAAAGATCACAGCTAGACAAACTTTCTCAATCATTGAATAGTTCTTCTCATATGCAACCAATGTTCTACTGATATAGTATATAGCTCTTTCCTTTTTGTTCTCTACATGTTGTGCAAGCAATGCCCCCAGTGATGTATCTGTAGTAGAGACATATAAGATCAAAGGCTTTCCATGAATAGGAGGCATCAAGATAGGATGATTTGATAGATACTTCTTGATATGGTTAAAGTTGTTCTCACATTCTTCATTCCATGCAAAGGTCACACCTTTATATAATTTTTTTGTAAAAGGTTGTGATATATCTGCTAGCTGTGATATGAATCTTCTGATAGATTGAACTCTTCCTTGCAATGTCCTCATTTGACTAATATTCTTTGGAGGGTGCATTTCCATGATAGCCTTTACTTTAGCTGGATCAACTTCAATGCCCTTCTTTGAAACTATGTATCCTAAGAGCTTTCCAAAAGTGACACCAAAAGCACACTTCTTGGGATTTAGTCTAGTATCTTGCTCAAGTCATCTAGATGTGCAACCCTAAGCATAGATTTTGCTAAAGTATCATCAGCATAATCCTCCATAGTCCTATGCATCATGTCGTGAAAAATAGATGTCATGGCTCTTTGATATGTAGCACTAGCATTTTTAAGCCCAAATGGCATGACATTCCAACAGAAGGTGCCCCATGCACATGTAAAAGTAGTTTTCTCTTGATCCTGTGGAGCAATTTTTATTTGATTATAACCAAAAAAGCCATCCATTAGAGAATACATCTCAAAGCCTGTAGTCATGTCCACTATCATATCAATGTTTGGTAATGGAAAATCATCCTTAGGGCATGCTCTATTTACATCTCTAAAATCTATGCACACTCTGATTGATTTATCTAGTTTTGAAATAGGTACAATATTAGAGATCCACTCAGCATAGTCAATAAATTAGATGAATCTTTTAGGAGCTTCTCTAATTCAGCTTTGACCAAGAGTGCAACATGAGGATGCATCTTTCTTAACTTTTGTTTAACAGGTTTGACATTTGGAGCTATAGATTAATGATGCATTATAAGATTAGGGTCCAACCCTGGCATATCTGAATATTTCCATGCAAAGTTGATCTTCTTCTTTGTTAGGAATGTTGTAAATTTTTGCTTCTCTTCTTCTGATAAAGATTGTGCTACATGAATCAACTGTGGTTCTTCTGCTATGCCCAAGTTGATGGATTGAGTGGGCTCAATTAGAACTGGAGATTTTTCCTATAAATGACTTGGAAGGACATTAAATATCTCATCCTTAGGCACCTCAAAGAGGTTTTCACCTTTGGATACATCTTTTATGTTTACTTTTGTAGGTTCTGAGACTGCCACAAAGTGGTTTTCACCCTCAGAACTCTTTTTCTTTTTCTTTTTATTCTTATTTTTTTGACTAAGATACTTGATGTCTGAGTCCATCATGCTAATGCTCGGTTAATTGATGGAAGTGATCATTGGCTCAATTGCATTGAGGTAGCAAGCAAGGCTATAGTCATTTGGGAAGGTATAAATACCATGGCTCAGATTTGTGGAGGTTTGATCAATAAGTTCTGAATATTGGACAGTTAAAGTGGGGAAAGATTGGGAGATAGTGTTTATGGATATGGATCTATCATCATTGGTCCTAACCTGATGCTCAAGTTCAAATGTGATATTACAACTTAAGACATTCAATTTTTGAATAGGCTCAATGTCATTGTGGGAGTCTAATTCAGCCATAGGCAGATCAGACTCGATAGGTTCATCATTTTGCTCTAGACTTATGTTGGGTTCAAGTGCATATTGGTGAATAACATCAACATGTTTCTCTGTAATAAGCTCATCTTCTTCTGGAATGGCTCCCCATTCATAGTCATTAGATTCTTCATCTATGCCTCTAGGAAATCTAAGAACATGAGTAAAGTTAGGATGAATACCCCAAGAAGGGTTACCCTCAGATTCTGATTTGAATTCATACTCATGAGAATCTATCTCAAAATGACTACCACCTTCCTCTTCTTGATTATTTTTGAGATTAGTTGGTTCTTGTGTTGCAACTATCTCTTGATTGATAGTAGGTTCTTGTGTTTCTACTACATTAATTCTTTTGATTGGATCATCTTTATCATCAAGAAGGTCTTTGATCTTCTTAGGCAATTTTTCATAGGGAATGAGTTCTGAGCTGTCTGAATCACTATCTGATGGTTCAACTTCCTCCTTAAGAAGAGGTTCATCTGGTGTGATCTTCTCTATGACATGAGAACAATTACCTTTGAGGTGAAAGGGTTTCTTTTTAAAACCTAAGCCAACTTTGTCTTTATTCGCTCTACCAATATGTGGGAGAGGTGCCTCAAGACCTTTTCCTCTGACTCCTAGAGGTCCTTTACTTGAATATCCCATCTTAGCTATTAATTTATCTCTTGGGCCATATGACTTAGATGGATCTTTGGATACTATAGAATCACTTGTTTGGACAACTTGAGATTTAGGTTTGTCTTTGTAAAGCCATGCGAGCACAACTTCATCCTCTTCAAATTCTTGCTTGGAGACTTGTTCTGCAACAAAATTCTTTTTATATGCCTCAAGAGGTTCTTTGGATTCTAATTTGGATTGTTTCAAATATTGTCCATAAGACTTAGGTGAGATAGGGAGAGATGTCAAAGATAACACTGGCTCCATAGTATATTCTCCCATACTATTTTCTTTGATATTAACCTCTTTTGCAAGATCTTCCATTTTAGATGTGGATGCTTCTTTAGTTGGTTCAATGGAAGATTCTCTGTAATTAGGCACAAGCTTATCTACACTTTTCTTCAATGTATTGCAAGTGGTGGATATGTCTGCTAGAATAGTGACCTCTACTCCTTCATAAGGAAATTTCAAGCATTGGTGAAATGTAGAAGGAATAGCTTTCATCTCATGTATCCATGGTCTCCCTAGAAGAATGTTGTAAGCAAAAGGTAGATCAAGAACTTGACATATAGTATCTCTGATAACTGGACCTACTCTGATAGGTAAGACAATGGTGCCTTTAGAAGATCTTTCTTGTTCATCATAGGCTTTGATAGTTATTTTCTTTCTAGGATCAAAAGCCAATTCTAAAAATCCCAATTGTGTGATCAAGCTGTAAGAACAAATGTTTAGGCCAGCACCTCCATCTATCAACACACATTTGACTCTACGGTTCTGGATCAAGACTTCTATATGCAAGGGCTGGTTATGTGGGTGACTCAAGGAGTTGTCATCTTCCTTTGAAAAGGATATATACTACGGAGACGTAAGATGTCCAACCATAGTCTGGAACCTGTCTAAATCAAGGTCATTAGGAACATTAGATCCAAGCAAAGCTTTATTTAGAATGGCTCTATGAGCTGGAGATATTCGAAGCAACTCAAACATGGAGATTTTTGCATTAGTGTGTTGGATTTTTTGAACAATGCTATAAGATGTTGGCCTCGTATCTTTAGGATTGGAAGATTTAGAAACAACCTTTTGTTTAGACATGAAAGAAAGATTGAAGGGCATCTTAGGGACATGTGATGAATCTGGGATTTGTCCATTCAGATGTGCCTAAGCTTGTGATTGAGTAACTATGTTAGCTGAAGAATGATCTCTATCTCTTCATACAATTGTGATGACATTGCAATGTTTAGAGAGACAAGGTTCAACCATATTGATAACAAAATTATTTCTAGGGTAAGCATAATTGACCTTTGCCCCCATATTAGGTTGAGAAGATGAGACTTCTTGACCATGTTTCGAAAATGGTTCTGTGAATGCTGTATGATCATTATTGCTCTTATGATTGTCAATGGTGATATCTCCCTTATCAATCAGATCTTGAATAGTATGTTTCAAGCATAAGCAGTTATTAGTTTTATGACCTTTACCCTAATGGAAATCACATAATTCATTCTCTCTCCACCATTTTGGTTTAGGCTCAGAATCAGGTGGTTGGATCTCAGGCAAAGAGATGATGTTATTGGCTAGCAGAGTTCTCATAGATGATTCTAAAGATTCTCCAAGAGGAGTGAATGTTCGTTTATTATCAGCGGACCACTTTTTATACTCTGGCTTCTTTTGAGATGATTCAGGAACCTTTTTTTTTGAGGATTTTATGGCTTGGGTACCAATAGTCAGATTGAAAGCTAGTGCCTTTGATGGGGCACAGATAGTATCAACAACACCATCTATGAAAATGCCCTTATTCTTGTTCCAATTTTTATTCTTGTCTTTAGAACTAGATCCTGATTCATACTTGTCCTTCTGAAGTGTGATTTCTCCTTTTTTCACAAGCACTTTTTTGATTTTGATAGCACTATCTACCATCTTATCAAAAGATGTATGATCTTGCATTTGTAAAGGATAGTTGATCTCTGGGACAAGATTATTGATGAAGATTTTAGTTTTTTAGTTTCTAGAATAGGCCTAGCATATAGAGAGAATTTCTTACTCCATCTTTTGAGAAATGTCAAGAATGGTTCCCCTAGATATTCTTTGAGATTATAGATATCAATCATGGTGACTAGATGTTTAATGTTGTAGGAGTATTGCTGATAGAACAATTTGATCAACTCCTCAAAAATTTTCATAGTAGAAGGCAATCTAGAGAACCAATGAATGGCTGCTCCCCCTAGAGATCGAGGGAAGAGATGCATCAGATAGGTTGGTTCGTGTATGAACTCCATAGATTGTGTACAAAATTCTCTAACATGATCTTGGGGATCTAAGTGTCCATCATACTTATCATACTTAGTCATCTCCACTCTTTTTGGGAATGGTGGCATGTACAAGTCTTTGTCAAATGGAAAAGGACATAGGGCCTCCATGGAGAACTCCTTGGGTTCCTTTTCTTTCTCAAGGTTATTAAGCTTGACTTGCATGGAATGCATCTGTTTCATCATAGTTGTGAGTGGAGTTTCTTCCTCATGTGTAATGATATCTTCAACATTAAAGTTGGGAGGAAGTTTAGCCCCTTAATGAGCTAATTGAAAAAATTATGCCTCTCTGTCTTCTTTCAAGAAATGCTTCATCATTCATTTGAAGTTATCATCATTTTGATATTGAGTAATTTCTTCAAGTGTGGGTTCTTGATCTGCACCATGTTGAGAGCGAGCTCTTTGAGAGCCCAAGTTTGTCCCTGCTTGAGACATGGTAGGAGTTCTACCTGGGATAGATTGATGTGGAGTTTGTTGATTACCTCCGTGAGTTGATGAAGGAGGAATGTAACCAGTTTTTAATTGAAAGTTTCCAAGACCATCATCTTTGTAAAGACTAGAATTGTAGAGCTATTCAAGAGTTGGGCCTATGTGAGTAGACAAAGCTCTGGTGTCAAGTGCTTCTCCTAATTTCTTGTGAGAGGAAGCTCTAGTTTCCACCATTAACCTTGGGTGAATTGAAAGAATATGATGAAGACAACTGAAGAAGGAACTAAATCAAGATGATCAAATGACGCAACCTTGTCAAATTTTGATTGATTGATGCATAGATTAGATGTAGATGAGGGATACTGTGCCCTGGATGTATGGGTAGACTACCAAAAGATAGTGGACATGAGTTCACAACACTTAGCCATTTTGATGATTGATTGAAGATTGATAGTTATGACAAGGTTTTGACACAAGATGATGAAGACTCAAATCAATTAAATAGAAGGCTACATCAGATTCAAAAGGCCACTTTAGGAAAATGATTGGATTCTTAGTATTTTCTATTCTATTCCTGACACAGTGATTTGTTTGACAGATTCTGGAAACAGGCCAGAACAACTAGGTCTCTCATAGTTCTGACAACTTTTTGACAACTTTTCAAAATTCCCCAAATGACTTTCTACAAGCTCGTACAACAGTGGGTATAGCATGAAACAACAATTGAAAAAATTGTACGATAGTTGTTAAACTCACATGATAATTGATTGCAGGAATTTTGACTTTTGAAAAATGACTTGTAGTAAAACTTGTACGACAATATACCTGATACCATACGATAATCTGGGGGTTCTGAAATGAAAATAGCCAAAATTTGTATGACTTTTTGACTTTACAAAATGACTGTTGACTCCAGAAAGGTGTTTTACTTCAATTTTTGCAAATTTTGGGTTTTCAGTTTCAGATTGTTTGCAAATTTCAATGTCCAGATTTGAGGAATGAACAAATTTGTTCTTTTTCAGTAACTAGATAGATAAGTAAGCACACAAAATAGCAAGAAAGTGATTTCAAGCATGTCTGAAAATAATGAACAAGGGCAAAAGCAACCTTGCACATGAACAATCAAGTGACTTATTTGTGCTAATCCTTAGAAGTGCTAATTGTGTATGTTCCAAAAAGTTTTGCATTAACGCACATATTCCTAGAAAATGAAAATTTGGACTCACTAGAGTTTTTAGTAATGGTTTGGCTCTACAACTTTTATGATCCAAGAGGGCGAACTCCAATCTAGGTGCACTAGGGTTTTGACATAGTCTGAGAACTTAATCTTTAGGATCTGCTAGGGAGATCTGATAGCCCAACAAGAGACCACACCTATGGAGATTTCTTCTAACAGGATATTTATATAGCGGTTGTCACTACCACGACAAAAATGGCTATTACCACTTGAGGTTCCATCAACGTGGTTAAC
This sequence comes from Chamaecyparis obtusa, assembly GCA_027943335.1. NCBI lineage: Eukaryota > Viridiplantae > Streptophyta > Pinopsida > Cupressales > Cupressaceae > Chamaecyparis > Chamaecyparis obtusa. Next base: position 284,725 of record BSBK01009445.1, on the reverse strand, counting down.
CCAATTAAGGGAATGTCCACTATGGTTAACCCTCTCTAAAGGTGACTCACAAGATATACCACATGGAGACTAGTTCCAAATTCAAGGATTTGGGTTTCTGGTACTATCCAAAAAGGAAGTAGAGCATAATCCCCTAGTCTTTTCACTTTTAACTCGAACAAAGTAGATAGATTAATTAGACACGCTAAGACCAAGATTATCTCACAAAGATCTATGATGTCAACCCCTTATGATCTATCAACCTCTATAGAGAGAGAATGCCTCAATCAAAATTTGAAGACACACGGATCTAGTGGAACGTGAGACTCCCTCAGTATCCTCCCTACCTACAAGGGTTCCTTCATTGAGAAGAGTTTCACTGAAAACTCACTCTCTCAAGAGCCACAAATAGTGTTCATAGGGTCTATTTACTATGTGTAACAAAGATCCTGAAAGCAAATCTATGTTCATTTTTAGAGCCCAAATGAAATGTGTGATATGGAAAAGAAAGGCACTCAAGCTAGACACGCAAGATGTTCGTTTTAATCCAAATTGAAATGTTATCAGCTGAGAAGGTTACTTGAATTTCTTGTAATGCGCTTCATAGATTCTTACCCATTTTTAGCAATTCTTGCACTTTTTCCAATAAAAAACTAGTGAAAATAATAAAAAATAGAGAATTTCAATTGTTAGGGTTAGCTATTAGTCAAAATCTGACAAACTACCTGAAAAAGTGAAATGACAATTGAAACCTTGGCACTGAAACTCGTACAATAGTGGGTTACCTTCCAGATGACAGTCTAGAAACTCGTACGACACTGGGCACTTGATCAAACAATAATCTGGCTTCCAAATGACAGTGGGTTTTTGTCTGTGCGATCCTTGATCAAATCAACTATTGTATGACAGTGGGTATTTCCTGGTACAAGTTTCTAACAAAACTCATATGAAAATTATATGGACAAAGAATAAAAATCATAGCTTGGAACAGAAAAAGATAAGAAAATGATGGAAATTGATAAAATTTGAAGGGAAACCCATTTCAGAGCCCCACGGTGGGCGCCAAAAATGTGTGTGTGAATTTTGTACCTGATCTATAGACACAACACTTCAATAAAACATTAGAGGTTAGTTGAAATTGAATTCATGCAATAAATGAAAAACTAAACTAACCAGGTGATTTACTGCCTTCTAGTAAATGCGAGTATGTATTCTCAGATTATACTAAGATCAGTGACCTTGACGACACCTAAATGAAGGATTTGAATGCAAAATCTAGATATGGAATTGTAGACACCTAAAAATCCTTGACAAAATAAAGTATTTTTATTTTTTGAAAAACCCCTGATGACATCATCATTTGTTAATTAATTATTTATTTAATCAATTTAATTTATTTTTATGTCATTAAATCCCTTTATCTTAATTAAAAATATTTTATTAAGGAATCCCTCCCAAAAATGTTTAAATCTTATTTAAACATTATCTCCTTATTTATTAATTATTTAATTAATAAATTGACCAAAAATCCCAAAATAAATTATTTATTTATTTTTGCCCCAAAGCTTGGCCAATTTCCTTAAGACCACTAACCTCTTCCAGAATCTTCTAATCCTCCTTTAATTTCGATTACAGGCTAATCCCATCATTTCCTAACCCTAATCCCAACTCAAAATATTTAATTAAGATTAAATATTTAATCCTCATGTTTATTAAATTCATTTTAATAAATATTCTCAAACCTAAACCATAGAAATAAATAAATCTTTATCTATTTTCTAAAATCTATGTTTATCCTAAGGAAATTTTAGACTATTCTAGAAAGTCCTAATCCTAATCCTAATCCTAATCCCCCCCCTAACCTTGTCACATTCCCTAACCAAGGTTAGCCAACTCCTAAGCTTAACCCAAAGTCAACAAACTTCTAGAAACTTCTCTTAAATGCATTAAATGCATTTAAAGCCTCCTTATCCCTCTTACATGCATTTATGATGCATTTAAGAAGCCCCTCACCCCTTTCTCACACCCTTTGACCTTAGGTACATTTCCCAAATTGTGCACATCCCTCCCATCTTTCAACCCAATGCCCTTGTGACACTTGTCACAAGGAGGTGGCCCTAAACTAGCACAATCCATGTGCTCCTCTTTGAATGAATCTTGGCCTCTCTTAAGGATTTTGATCATGGCCACTCATTCCCCCTTAGGAAATTCTATAAATACCCTCATTTCTAAGAGCAACCATCCACTTTTTTATTTTCAAGTAATAGTAATCTTATAATGCCATTTTCATGTTAGATCATAGCTTAAAATCAACTAACTATTAGGTTTCATTATTTTCTTCAAGCTTTTTAACACATCATAGCTTAGTAATAAAGGGTTAACATAGTTTATTTCATTTTTTTTCATAGCATATCATCCATATCACATCTCTATTTGGTTAATAACAATCTTAGCATAAGCATCATGTAGCTCAAATCTCCATAGCAAGCATCATATTTGAGTTCTTGAAGCTTTAAGGGCAATTTTGGGTGTTCTACCCAATATTGTCCCATTTTTGAGGTTTTCATGAATCTCAATCCATCCTAGTATGCATTAGAATATGCTCCAAGTGCTTAGAGAGCACACCCACATCCCCTAAGCAAGAGAAAATCAAACAGTGCTTGGGTGCTCCTGTTTAGGCTCTATCTGAGGTGGCTTAGCTTAAAGTTTCTTTGTTTTGGATTGATTTCATGCTAGATTAAAATCTAAATATTTGTTTGGTTTGAAGCTTTCAAAACAAGTATCCTCAAAAGCCTTGTCCACATTCTAGCATGCCTGGTGGGACCCCTGTCCTGACCATCTACTCCCAAATCAACATTTCATGGCCGTTTTTCTCATCTTCTTCTCAAAAATTCTGGGTTATCACATTCTGTCATAGTACAAATTGCACATTTGTAGTCTACAATTGTGCATTTGTTGAAAAATTTGTAAATCTACACATTTATGCTTAAAAACTGCGCATTTGTTAATTAAATTATGCATATGTCCTGATTTGCTGTGCATTTGTCATGATTTGCTGCGCATATGTCAAACAGAGCTGTGCATATGTATTTTGTAAAACTTGCATTTTGAAAGCATTTTGCACAAATAGGTGTAGTTGCGCATACATACTCTATTGTTGCGCATATGTGCAAAATTAAAAACTGCACATTTGTCACCTTTTCCTGCGCATCTATGCTCTGTATCTGCGCATTTATTCCAGAGAGCGGTAAACTGATGTTTTTAAAAGTTCTTTAAAATTGTTTTTTCTTGTAGATTCTAAACTCTTGTTCTTTTTGCAAGTACAAAATCAATCAACATCATTCCTAAAAATTCTTTCAAATTGCTAAAAAGAACTTCAATCATGCAAACTAGGACTTTAGAAATGCATTCATGCAAAATTAGGAACATTTCAAAGCTTTGGGTACTTAAAAAGAATCACAAATCTGCATTCTAAAAATCTAAAATCATGTCCTAAAACTTCTGTTCAGTTGAAGACTAACATCTTTTTATGGGAAAATCTTGAATGGTTTTTAAATTTCATGCATCAAAGCTAAATTAGGAGCTTGTCTTTTTTTGGAACTAAAAAATCAAAGCAAATGGTCAAAACAAATCTTGAATGAAACTAAAGGAATGAAGCTAAGTCCTAAGAGTCATTGTCAATTTGAAAAACAAACATACTCTTGAATGCACTAAAAGAAATGAACATCTCTATTCCCTCTTTTGTTTCAATTCAAAGCAAGCACACAATCAAATCTTGAATGCCTTAAAGGATCAAAACAAAGCACTTCAAAGTTTTTAAATCAACACGCCAATCTCAATCTTGAGTGCTCAAAGAAAGAACTTGCAATCGCTCAAATTGTTTACTTTTTGGAGAAAGAACAAATCAAACTTTAAACACTTGTGTATTCAGAAGTTTTCAAAGTTCAAACACACTTAATCAATTTGGGAGAAGCAACAAACTTGCTTGATGTGCATTTAGGAGTTTTTCAATTCTTGTAAAAACCTTGTTAAAGTAAGCAACGTAGAATATTTGGACTCGGACAAGTTCACTTGTCCTACTTTTAGTGAGGCCTATCTAGGGAGAAAAGCGCTTCCTCCTTGGAGAATGACCTCAAACTAGTATCCCCCCCAGCCGGTATATAAATAAAGTGAAGGCAAAAAGTACTCACTTATATCTTCTAATCCACGGGCATTTTGTGCCAAATGCAAATGTCTGGGGATGGTAAATATTTCTCCCCCAGTGTTGTTGGCTAGGATCTTAAGTGAGTCATAGGCAGTCAGCATAACCAGGTATGGAGACTCTACAAAACTATTAAAAACCTGATAAAATAGAGGCTACCCTATCTACATCTGAAAGTATCAAAATCCTTGTGCAAGGACCGATTCCAAGGGGTTTACCGGGTCGCCTCAAGATTACTCACCATTTGTATTCCCTTCTAGGGGGTACCAAGCTGTGGGCAAGTGATTTTGATACTCACCTTCCTTAGGTAGATCTATTTGAAGTGCTTGACAGTTAATACTCCATAAAAAAATTGTTGGAACATACACTTTCAAAGCTTTATCAGAGTCAGTTATCCTGTTTGTATCCCACAAGGTTGCTTTGTCCCTTGTGGAGATTGCTTTTCCAAAAGTCTTGTTTATCTATCCTTTGCCATTGGAAAACATTGAATCAACCTACCAACTTGGTACTTAAAAAAGCCTTGCAGGAATCAGATATCCAAGAAGCCTTTTGTCTCAAACCAAACTTATCAGAATTTCCCTGAGTTATGCCCAATTTGATCAAACATCTGAAAGCTAAGTTACCCAAATCCAAAGATTATCAAGAGAAGAAAGTTTTAGAAAGAAACCTTAAGAGCCATCAATCCTCTATCCAAGCAACCCGAGCAGAAGAAAAATATCAAGAAACACTTGATAATATTGGCTATAACGCAAGAGTCAAATAGTTTTCCTACCGATTCTAAGTGAATCATCACTACGTCAACCTTGAAAGAGAAGATTAGCTAGATCCATCACATGTCCATTCTACCTTTAGATCTCAAAATCCTATCTCGGCAGTCCTTCATCCTAGTCTCATCCTAGTTTCATCCCCGCATCATCACCAAACCTTAGTTGCATTGTAGAAACCTTCTTAGTTGTGTACACCATCATCTTCCTAGCAGCATCATAGATCATCCATCCTAGTTGCATTTGCATCATCCTTTTTAGAAAGAGCATTGTTCCATCATCCTTCACCATCTTTCCATCAGCAATCCACAATCAGAATCCCATATCCTTGATCCAAATCCAACATCCATTATCCAAAATAGAATCCACCATCCTTTGCACCAAATCCAAAGATCCAAATCTAGCATCCATTATCCAAAACAGAATCCACCATCCTTTGCACCAAATCTAGAGATCCAAATCCACAACCACTTAGTGTTCAAAACCTTTGAGTTGTTTTCATCCCCTATCCTAAAATCAAAAATCATCCCTTTTTTGATAGAACATTGTCTAAAGGGAATCCAACTTGTCCTTGCATAGCCTCATCATCTCGAGCAAGAGATTGGCTTGTATTGATAAGAATCCAGTTGATCAAAGATCATTAGTCTATCCTAGGTTAGCAAAGTCATCTTGGTCATCCCCCATCCCCTTGTTTGTCTTCCTCTAGAGTCAGTTTTCTTCCAATCTTGAGCCAAATCCAATCATAGTCTGATCCTATCAGTCATTCCAATCCGAGTCTTAGTCTTCCAATCCATCTTCATCCTTCATTCCTATCCAACTCATCCACAAGTCAGCATGTCTCAAAACTATTATGATGAATTTGGTTATTATGTCTCTTCCCTCAATCCATCCTATCCCAAAGATGATGAAAGCCTTGTAGATCACGATGCATATTTTGAAAATCTTAGCAAGTTTTCTTTGAACATTCCCTAGCATCCAATCATTCCTCCAAAATATCCTATCATGCCTTCACGCTTATCCGCTAGCACTCCCTTTCATGTCCTTGGCAAGGCAAATCCATTACCTTATCCATCCACAACTTATCCCTATCTTAAACCTACACATCCTCCATATGCATCCTTCATACCTCCATCTCCCGCTATGGTCATATCCCAATCACCACCATCCCCTCGAAACACTTCACGCTACTTCCCTTATCTAAAACCTCCATCCACTTATCCTCCAAAACCCTTTCAAAACCAAACACCAAGTCTTCCAATCCTTTTCCCCAATCCTCCATCCTATCTCAATCCACCATCTTCTATTCCAAACCACATTTTCAAAAATCCCCTCCCACAAGCAGAGTGCATCCTTCAAACCACTTCATATCCTCTACCTCGATCCATCACCTCTACTTTTTCAACACCATCATCCCCTCAAATAGGTTCACCATCTTCCACCCCATCATCATGTGAGGACTATCCTAGCTATCCATCTCCTCCATCTTCTAATTCTTTTTCACCATGAAAGTCTCCAAGGAGTTTCACAAGGAAGCCAACAACAAATCCCACTCCTAGAGTTGAAGAGCCAAGCCATCTTAAAACTTCATGTGAAGCCCTCATTGATGAGGCCCATCCATCACTCCCATCTATCATCTATCTTCTGTACATTGATCCTCTTCCATCTCCTAGCATCATTGAGTCCCCTCCATCTGAAGTTTTCATCCAATCCCCACCAACATCACCTCCTCCTAGCATTATCCAAAGCACATCCAGTGAGCCCCATGAGTTCACCCTTCTTCCTACCATCACAGCTATAGAATCTTCCATCCTTTCATCCATACAATTTGAAAAGTTCACCCCTCTTCCTGCCATCACAGCTATAGAATCTCCCATCCTTTCATCCATACCATCTGAAGAGTTCTTCCTTCTTCTAGACATCACAGCTACAGAATCTCCCATCCTTCCATCCACCCCCTCTGAAGAGTCCATCCATACATCCCCCATCACTCTATCGACACAAATCCTACCATGTCAAGATCTTGTCCAAAAGCATGTTGAAATACTCGCAGAAGAAAATCAAGATCCAATCCCTTCACTTCCCCCATCACATGTTCTATTGCTTCCATCACCCCCAATCCAAAATCCTATAATCCCATTTCCTTCAATCCAAGATCCTATCATCCCAGTTTCTCCATCTGAAGATCCATTACTATCCCCCAATACCAGTCAAGATCCCATCATCCTATCCTCTCCTATTGAGGGTCCTCCAAATCAAACTGTCCCACTGCCATCACTCTATCCACTTGGACCACTTACATTTTTCAGAGGTATCCCACTTGAAGTAGAAGCAATAAGTTCCATATCTTCCATTAGGGAACCAGAAATTGGATGTTTATCTTATTCCCCAAGTCAAAAATATCCTTGTTTGGATAAAATGCTCAAGAAATGGAATTACCAAGGCAAAGGCCTAGGCATCCATGAACAAGGAAATCTGGAGCCTATCCAAGACTAGAAACATCCAAAGTTATGTGGAATTGGTCACACATCAGAAGAAGGCACTTCCTCCAAAAATGTTGGTACAACTAAAGCTAAATTCAAGCATCCTTCCAAACCCACCATCACATATCCCAAAACATACAATGCTATTCCTCCTCCTCCATCATTATGGCCCAGGACAACCTATCACATTCCTCCTTCATCCTCCAAATCCATTTTGGGTCCCTATGTCCCAAAATCTATGAGCACATATCCTTCACATGCTAAATCCATTTTGGGACCTTACATCCCAAAATATCATCCCCCATCTTATCCTACTTAGTCCTTCATCAAAAATCCAAGCATCCCTAGTCAAAATCAACAAAGGCACATTCCCACATATCTTATCTACTAATCTCCTTCCATCTCTCCATCTGTATTTCCTCCATCCCACACATCTCCTCATATTGACTCCAATGCTCCCCGCAATTTGGATGCCACATCCAATATGAGTAAAGGGAAATATCCACAAAGATGTAAGGATTTCCATGTCCAGTCTAAATGACATGGTCAACCCAAGAAAAATCCAATCAAGCAATCCAAAGCATCCCAATGGCTGCAAAGGCCTAGCAAAGCACAAGAAAAATCTGCTACATGGCCACTAATGCTCAGCAAAGCAAAAGCAAAACCTGATGCATACCAATGGCTACAAAGGCCCACCAAAGCTAAAACAAAAATGATGTGGATCCCAAAGCAAAAAGATGTAATGCATCTAAATGAAAAATTTGCAATGGCATCCAAAGTTGCTAATCCCCTAGCTACTCAGTCTTCTCCTCCATCTCCTTAATCTATTTTGGATCATAAGATCCTAATCTCCTAGCATAAATCCTCCATCCTGTCTACCTCTATCTTCTGAAACCCATCCACTTCATCCATCTTCCTCGTAACATGTGCCAATGTTGGTCTTGACAACATCCCCCTATCATGATCGCTTTCCATCCTTCCATCCAAACACTTTCTACCACCATATATCCCATCTACCCCATCCAATCTGTGCTTTTTCATAAATCCATCCATCCTAGTGAAGCTATACCAACATCCAAGAAAATCAAAAGATCAATGAAAAAAGTCAGCAACAACATTAGAATATTAGTGAAAGATCAGCACAAAGTCAGTGGAAAATCATAAAACCCATAAAAATTGGAAAAATCAAGAAAAAAAAAGAAGAGAAAAACATTCGTCCTATGGTGAAAACTTGGCAATTCAAGCACCTTAGACAAGTACCATGGTGAAAACCTAGAAAATAGGCATCATGCATAGGCCTCCCCCCAATTCCTTTCTACAGTTGGGGGCCATTCCCTTCTATCACCTCTTATCCAACATCTCCTCCATCTCATTTGTCTCTCACCTCCTTCATCCTCCTTTGGATCTTGATGACAAAACAAAGACTACTAGGTATACATGCTTTTGGGGACCTTCTTGGCATCCATCACACTTTTCAGCTACATATCCTCTATCCAATCCATTCATCCTAGCTTCCATCTACCTTCCAATCCTCTTGTCAGCATATCTTCCATCCAAGCATACCCCACACCTCTAAAAATACATGAACTATCCTAAGCAGGGGCATCTTATTCTTTGGTGACATATTCCTTGGAGACTATCTTTCATCCAAAATATTCCATCTCCCAAATCCTTAAGAAAATCCACCATCCAATCTCCCCAAATCTTCCACTATCCAATCCTCAAGCATTCTTCCATCCAAATCCAAATCTTCCTCCATCCAAATCTCCTAGCAGTTCCATCATCCTCATCCTAAGCATTTCCTCCATCTTTCCATCACCTGGTATCTTCCCTTGTCATTGGTATCTAGCTATAGGCTACCCTCATTACAATCTAATGCCATTCATCCATATCCAACTATTCCTAGCAATCTTCCAACATCCTCCAATCCTCTCCACATCCTCTAGCTATCCAACATCCAAGATCAAGCCAACCCATCCCATCACATCCTTAGTCTTGTAGCAAGCCTTGATCTCAATCCAATCATCATTTTTAGGATACGTCCTTCCCATAATCCATGTTATTTCAAGACACATCATCCATCACCAGTCCATCTTGGCTTTCCAATCGAACTGGGGCATCATCTTGCATATCTTTGGAGTTTCAACTTCATCCCCAGGTTCTTTGTACATCCCAAATCCTGAGCTTCTGTACATATCAGTTGTAAATATCTTTTTCTATCCATTGTACATATCCTTGCATCTTGGTGTACATATCCTTGTCAGTCTTGCAATAATATTTGATCAGATATCTTGTCCTACCCAACCTCGCACTTCAGCAACATCAATTGTCGACTATCCTTGATCATCGTGACTATCTTTGAACTGCATCATTTGCCAATCAGCAACACAGCATTCTCCCCATCAACATCGAGTCCACACAGATGTATGCTTCTATTTTGTCTAACCTAAGCCTAATCATGGGTCCCCTCAGTTGTATCCTTCATATCTGACTTAATCTTCCACCAAGCACACTAGGTCCATGTCGATGTATCCTTCCACATGTTCAGACCAATCTTCCCGCCATCAATCAAGTCAAATCTCTCTCCTTGGCAAAGGTTGTCTTTTGGAGTTATCATTTTGACCTTGGATTTTGTCCTTTGGGTCTTGTTAAATCTTTTACAGCTTCTCATTGTTCTCTACTCAAAGTCACCATGATCCTTTATATCATGGTGTGCAGCGAATGAGGACACTCTAGGGAAAGGTCTTTTGATCTTTTACTTCTACCTGTGAGTCAGTCATGTGTTTGTGGTTTCTTTAGCATCACTTCCACCATGCCTCCTTCGAGTTTCATGTGTGATTCTAGGGCAACCCTGCATGGCTATCGTGATCCCAGTATCCTTGGCAGGTCTCTAGCATTGCTATATCAAACTAGGTTGTGCTCTCCCCGTTTGCACTTGGAGCTTCCCCAAATCCCCTGCATCTTGCATCATATAGATTAAATCTTGCATCTTGCATCTCTCATGTAGCTGCACCCTGCATTTTGCATTCCATCTCATCTTGCATTCACCCATCTTTGCTCGTGGAAGTTTGGTTATTTATCTCCCCTTCTTCCTAGGACCTTTCTTCTCTGTTTCCTTTTGAGAAAATTCGACAACGTTTACTGCTTGCGTTATTTTTTCGAGGGGGCACAACCCCTTATTCCTCTAAATTCGAGCCTTGGGCATCTTATTTTCTTGTCTTTGATGCCATGCCACTTGCAGCATCACATCAAAGAGGGGCAAAATGTAGACACCTAAAAATCCTTTAGGAAAATAAAGTTTTTTTTTTTGAAAAACCCCTAATCACATCATCATTTGTTAATTAATTAATTAATTTATTTATTTTTATGTCATTAAATACCTTTATCTTAATTAAAATATTTAATTAAGGAATCCCTCCCAAAAATGTTTAAATCTTATTTAAACATTATCTCCTTATTTATTAATTATTTAATTAATAAATTGACCAAAAATCCCAAAATAAATTATTTATTTATTTTTTTCCCAAAGCTTGGCCAATTTCCTTAAGACCACTAACCTCTTCTAGAATCTTCTAATCCTCCTTTAATTTATATTAAAGGCTAATCCCATCATTTCCTAACCCTAATCCCAACTCAAAATATTTAATTAAGATTAAATATTTAATCCTCATGTTTATTAAATTCATTTTAATAAATATTCTCAAACTTAAACCATAGAAATAAATAAATCTTTATCTATTTCCTAAAATCTATGTTTATCCTAAGAAAATTTTAGACTCTTCTAGAAAGTCCTAATCCTAATCCCCCCCCAACCTTGTCACATTCCCTAACCAAGGTTAGCCAACTCCTAAGCTTAACCCAAAGTCAACAAACTTCTATAAACTTCTCTTACATGCATTAAATGCATTTAAAACCTCCTTATCCCTCTTACATGCATTTATGATGCATTTAAGAAGCCCCTCACCCCTTTCTTACACCCTTTGACCTTAGGCACATTTCCCAAATTGTGCACATCCCTCCCATCTTTCAACCCAATGCCCTTGTGACACTTGTCACAAGGAGGTGGCCCTGAACTAGCATAATCCATGTGCTCCTCTTTGAATGAATCATGGCCTCTCTTAAGGATTTTGATCCTGGCCACTCATTCCCCCTTAGGAAATTCTATAAATACCCTCATTTCTAAGAGCAATCATCCACTTTTTTATTTTCAAGTAATAGTAATCTTATAATGCCATTTTCATGTTAGCTCATAGCTTAAAATCAATTAACTATTAGGTTTTATTATTTTCTTCAAGCTTTTTAACACATCATAGCTTAGTAATAATGGGTTAACATAGTTTATTTCATTGTTTTACATAGCATATCATCCATATCACATCTCTATTTGGTTAATAACAATCTTAGCATAAGCATCATGTAGCTCAAATCTCCATAGCAAGCATCATATTTGAGTTTTTGAAGCCTTAAGGGAAATTTTGGGTGTTCTATCCAATATTGTCCCATTTTTTAGGTTTTCATGAATCTCAATCCATCCTAGTATGCATTAGAATATGCTCCAAGTGCTTAGAGAGCACACCCACATCCCCTAAGCAAGAGCAAATCAAACAGTGCTTGGGTGCACCTGTTTAGGCTCTATCTGAGGTGGCTTAGCTTAAAGTTTCTTTGTTTTGGATTGATTTCATGCTAGATTAAAATCTAAATATTTGTTTGGTTTGAAGCTTTCAAAATAGGTATCCTCAAAAGCCTTGTCCACAGGAATGAATGCAATTAATCTATTTTTTTTGGTTTTTCTGTGCAATCATAATAATGAAATCTAGATATGAATCTATGATAATATGAAAATTGTAATGCTAAAATGATCTAACAATAATATTCTAAAATGATATGGATACTATGCAAAATAATGAAAATCTCACAACAACTCGAATTCTCAAGATCGATTCTTCAGTCTCCAATTCGACAGCGTGAGTGTGCAATTCATGGATGGATGGATTGATAATGAAGAGCTGAAGCCTTAATTTAGAAATCTAGGGCTTTGGAGGTGCATGAAAGAAAGCCATAAATCACTCAAATAACTCAGGTTGATGTTTGAGTTATTTTCAAATAAAGGATAACTAACTCACAAAAATATGCAAAAGCAGAGTTTAACTCAAAATAGACTTTAGCTTTAATTGATAATTGATAGTTGTCTACTTTTCTGATTGTGCATGATTTATTTATGAATTAATTTAATAATAAAGTGATTTATTTCCAGCTTAACTGATTTTGAAAAATAAAACAATTGATGTATGGGTTAATCAATTATTTTTCAAACTTTTATTCAAAAACAATATTATTAAAAATTGACAACTTTCTTTAATTAATTAAATAAGAATTTAATCAATTATTCATAGGATTTTGGATTGATTGTCAAAATTAAATAATACAATTTAGGAATAAATAGAATTAACTTCAATTAAACAATTAAGTGGTAGAATTAAATCTAATTAATTAAATATTGTGAATATTCAATTAATCAAACTTTAGGATAAATAGGATTTATCGCCAAATAATCATTAAATTAAAGATAATTATGATAATTAGGAATATTGCTAGGAATATTTCCCGATGCAGAATTTATGATAATCAATTAGGATTCAATGATGTTCAAATGTGCCTTTGGTTAGGACTTTAATGTCGATTTCGTTTGAATTGTCGATATAGGAGGTTAATGAACCTATAGCCCATTTTTGGGGTATTACACTAACAACTTTGGAAATTTTGGATTGCAATGGTGTCTATTTCTAAGAGCCTCTATCTCGTATTGGATGGCCATGTGTACCTCGACCATTGATACTCAAAAAATTCATGGAAGTTTGATCTAGCTATTGTCTTTTTGAGAAAGTACTTACTCCTAGTGTGAAACGGGATCTTACCTAAGGATGTGAATGATAAAGGGTCACTACGGGTAATTCACACTGGATTTAGAATGATCACTTGGCTACTTGATGTGTTTGTTCTGCAAGGCATATTTTGGTCATCACGACATCTATGTTTTGATGCTTATACAAATTGTTATATCAAAATGGACATTATATTCAGGTCATCCTAGTGTTTGTTCCTTGGTGCTTACATCTAATCCGACATTCCGAAAACAAAATCAATATTCATATGTCCATGGTTGTCTAGCTAGTGGGTGTTGTATTGATTCTTGCACATACAAATTGATATTCATATGTCTATAGTTTCCTAACTAGTGGGCATTGTATTGATTTATCCAGTTACCTAAAAAGTTTAATGATGAAAACAAATCGACACATGATCAGTGACTAGGTCCTAGGTCTTAGGTTTGCATTTCATTCTACATGTCATTTTGCACTTTGCATGATTGCATGGTCTCACAAATTGCTTGAACACTTAAACGATTCTTCTAAACTAAACTTGAACTTGACATGAAGAGCTAAATCTCACACAAAGGTTTCCTCATAGAACCGCAAGCAGTCACCATCCTAGGTTAAACATCCTTTTGACATAAGAATGCATACTTGTCTTCATAAATACCTGTAAAACATATCATGTGTATCATTGCATTTACATTACATTTCATGATCATTCCATCTATTGCATTACATACTTGAGTATCATACATTTCCATACATTTTCCATAATCAATTACATTTGCATAACATTCATACATTTGAAAGAAACCATTGCATTGCATCAATCCATACATACATTCTACTCTACTCATAGCATTTACATCACATGATATCATCATAAATCAAAACATGACAAGTACAAATGAATTCAAAACCAAAAATCTTGATCTCATATCATATAACTCAAACTAGTCAAGGGTGCACTACTGGCACAAAGTACAAAAGAATGAGCTCATGTGAGCTATCAAAAGTCAGAATAGTATACATGAACAAAATGACAAAAATATCAGAATATCTAGATAGATCAAATGTTTGCCTGATCCTCTACATCTGGTGGAGGTGGTGGTGGTGCATTAGGCACTTCCTCGGCTTGAGGTGCCCTAGCTCCCTCTGATGCTATCATATACTGAGAGTATGTCAATACTCTCTAATTGATAGGAACAACAACATAATAACCAGATACATAGTAAGTAGCTCGAGAGGTTTGATGTGTCACCTCTATCTGCAATCTCCTATTCTCCTCTCGAAGCTTGGATCACCATTTGTCAGCCTCTATAAACAACTCCTCAAAATGAGTACTCCATACTCTCAGGTCTCTCACCTGTAATCTCAAGCACCTAATGATCTCCTAGGAAGATTGTGCTACACCCAAATTTGCATCTACCATAGGCATGTTTGTGTCTCTCACTGGCTAATCAGCAACCTCTGCTCTTTGTGCCTTATGATGTCTCACCTTAGCACCAAGGTCAAAATCTATATCATCCTGTATAGGATCAGGACTAGCACCTACATCCTACTATACACCGATTACCTCATTTGCACTACCAAAACTACCTAAAGTGCCACTCTTTCCTCTAGTATATCTCCTTGATGTACCTACAGGCCTACCTGTTATAGAACTAGTGGGACAAGGTGGTCTCATATGACCAGATGGTCTCTGTGGTGGAGTCAGTACTACTCTCGACCTTAGAGGTGTAGGCTAGGACATCAAAACTTGTGGCATCTCTAACCCTGTACCATGGGAGCACCTGTCACATCCATAGCATCCTCCATACTCAAAATTAGCTCTATGGGATCTAAAAACCTATGTATAGGATGCTCTACAAGCCATGCAATGAAACCATCTATAACCCCAACATCTAGAATATCTAGCCGATAATCCTAGTCTCTATCAACATAGCCACTATACCATTGTGTACAAAGAGCATATAATAATCGAGGACCCCATCCTAGTCCAAGCTCTCTGACTATCCGTGCATAGGTAGCGTGATCTTGTGGTGCATCTTGAATGATGTCATACTATCACCACACCCTGGTAATGATGAAATGCTCCAGCACTGTGGTAGATCTCCCAATAATCACTCAACTATGGAAAAAGTGACTAAACTTCTCTCGAGCAGTAGGCCATGCCTCTATCTGAAGATATGGATGCCAAATCATAAATGTGCTATCATCAAGGTAGGGTCTCCAATACTTTGTGTGACCCATGTGCACCTATGTAACATATCCTGAATAAATATATATCACCAACTCCTATGGCTGGCGCTGACTTTGGCATACTAGTCTACAAAATAGGATATGCTCCCAGGCCCAAATCTGTAGTACTAATGCACTAGAATAAAATGACTTGCTCTCCTAATACACAATCTCATGCATCTCAGAGAACATATGAGCCAACATACACTAACCCAAACCCAACTCAGACAGAGTAGCCATCAACCATGCAACCATCGGGGCCCAGCCCATTAAGAGATCGTTCTGCTGATGGCCAGACATAATGATACCTCTTATCATGCTGACTATAATACAATCTAATCTATGGGTCTCCCCATAGCACTACACTAATGTCTCCTAGAAAATGGAACTAGTAAGCTATGTATCATCTCCAAATAAACATCTGAATGCATGTAATTCTAAGTTCCCTGAACTCACATAATCAGGTCGTGGACCGTTGAAAGGAATGCAGAGTATCCTATAGACATTCTTTGGAGTAACTGTGATCTCTCTTATAGGGAGGTGGAAGGTCTAGGTCTTTGATTGAAACCTCTCAATCAGTGCAGTCAAAAGTTCATGGTTTACCCTAATCTTGGGCAACTGAATAAGATACTCAAATCTGCATGAAGCAACATGTACCCTCATCAAGTCCAGCAGTGAAACACATAATCTCTTAGTCGCTGGGTGTGAGATGCACACATGGACATCGGGATAGACAACCTACACAACACAAAAATAGGGAATCCTATCAGTAACTTGGTTGAAAAATAGGTTAACAGTACAGAAATTGAAAAGTTGACTATCTCAGAAGGTACATTAAATGCTTAGGAATCAGCCTAAGAAATCAGAAATTCAAATTTTTGACCTAAAAGGGTGTTTTTGGCTCACTATTTTCCATATGACAATACAGACTGGCATGAAAAATTGTATGAGTTTTAGTATCTTACCATATGACAAACCATGGTCATACGATAATGTATATCTTATCATATGACATATGAGGGACCCGATGAAATGTCGTACGGCTCTTGGACCACTCTCATACAAGTTTCTACTAGTTTTGGGATGACACTCTAAATGAAATTAAAAAGTCGTACGAGTCACAGTGGACAGTCATATGAGTTTCCATGCATGAGAAAATTGAAAAATCCTAATGTACGAAAAAAGCCCTAAAAATGCTAGAAGCAAGTTAAAATGGAATTTACGAAGAGGCACAGAGGTCCACTTACCGGATGTCCATACTGCAGAGGTCTCTGATGACACTGGTTGTGCTCAAAATGGTGGGAAGAGATAGGTACCTTCATCTCAACCATTTTTCTCACTCGGAGGGCTCCACAAAGGTTTCAAAAGTCAAAAGTGAATAATAAATTGAAAATGACCTTTTTGGTCCTTATATAGCTTTTGACCTAATTTTCAAAAGTGCTCCATTTTCCACAAAAATTGTACCCCTAGCTAATTTCAATGTTCTAAACCCATTTTCAGGATCAAAATTGAAATTTGAGATCATTTACTTTGTCAAAATATTGATTTAAAATTTTTGAACCTAGGATGCCCGACTACTTGCATAATCGACCTTCACTCATCACAGAAATCCAGAATTCAACTTAACTGTTTATCTTACATCAAACTATCAAAATTTCAACTTGGTCAACCATGTTCAACTCATGGTCAAAACTAGTCACACTTGGTCTACAGGACCTCCAAATGATGCAGAATGCATTCTCGAACATGTATAACCACTTCTCAAATCAATTAACATGCTTCTAAACCATTCAATGTTGACTTTTCTTGTCAGATTTCAATTTTCATCTTGAAGGGGGCATGGTATTGCATATCAATCAAGTCTATAAATCTAATTTTGTCAATCAAATCTTCTCTTAGTAATCAAGACAACAACCATGTCTAGTTGTTGATTCATCAAAAGACCTCATCGCTTGGGGCACATCGCTTGGGGCATATCAGATTCATCGAGATCCATATCAATCTGGTATTCTCTTAATCTTGTAAACTATATCAGCTTTTCATAACCATCGGTTCATTAGTGTCATTTCCTTGGTTCTTCGTAACTGAAGGGTTCATATGTGATGCCAATATTGATTCCTTTGGACATTCAGGTCTAGAATCAGGTCACTCACTTCTTCATAATCATAAGGTTTAGAATCAGGCATTTTGATACTTTTTCATAATCACCGGTTCATTGTTGTTATAGTTAACATCATCTTTGGTCAATCAGGACCTAACATCTTCAAATCTTTCAATCGGTTTTTCTCTCGGAATCGGTTCATCTTTCAAATCAGTTTCATACATCTACATCAAAAATAGACTAATCTTTGAACCACTGCGCTTTGCATAGTAATTGAAAGAGGGGCAAAATGTAATACCCCAAAAATGGGCTATAGGTTCATTAACCTCCTACATCTTCAAATCGAACGAAATTGACATCGAAGTCCTAACCTAAGGCACGTCTGTAGATTATTTTATCAAAAATTGATTTTATCCCAATTTTGCATTAGAGGAATATTCCTTGAATATTCCCTATTTATCCTATTTATCTTTAATTTAATAATTATTTGGCAATAAATCTTATTTATCCTAAAGTTGATTAATTGAATATGATGAATATTTAATTAATTAATTTAATTCTACCACTTAATTATTTAATTAGATTTAATTCTATTTATTCCTAAATGGTATTATTTAATTTTGACAATAAATCTGAAATCTCAGGACTAATTGATTAAATTCTTATTTAATTAATTAATGTCAATTGTCAATATTTAATAATATGGTTTTTGAATAAAAGTTTGATTTAATAATTGATTAACCCATAAATCAATTATTTTAATTCAAAAAATAGTTAAGTTGAGAATAAATCACTTTATTTTTAAATTAATTTATAATTAAATCATGCACAATCAGAAAAGCAGTCAACTAGAAATCAACAAACAATTTTTAAATTTAAACTCAACATCTGATGATGAGTTGAAATTTGATCTGAACTCTATTTTGAGTTAAACACTGCTTTTGCATGATTTTTGTAAGTTAATTATCTTTGATTTCTTGAAACTCAAAAATCAACCTGAGTTTATCAAGAGTGATTTATGGCTTTTCTCAATGCATCCTCAAGCCCTGGATTTCTATAAAATCAAGGCTCGGCTCTTCCTAATAATCAACACTCAAATTTGCACAATCACTCTGGCAAATTGGCGATTGAAGGATTAAGCTTTTTCGACAAGCGATTTGTGAGATCTTTCATTGTTGGTCATAGTTTTTGCATAGCTTTCATCTTCATATCAATTCATATCATTCTTAGTTTAAATCTTCATATCATTTCATTCATCTAGATTAGTTTCATATCAAGTTTTTCATCTTATTACATAGAAAATACAAAAATATAGATTAATCTGCATTCATATAGCTTTTATTCTTTTCCATTCAAATCCTTCGTTTAGGTGTTGCATTGTCACTGATCTCAATTTCAATCTGAGAACATCATACTCACACCTACTAGAAGGAAGTAAATTGTGTGGTTAGCTTAGTTTCAATTATTTGTCAGATTTTGATTTCTGCTAACCTCTAATGTTTTACTAAAGTGTTGTGTCCCCAGCTAGGTGCAATTTTTACACACACAGGAAGAACCAAGTTAATACCAATCCTCCACCCTAGAACCAAGGCAAAGGAAAACAAGGAGACCATACTGATCAAAAAGACTATACTACTGCCCACATCAACTATGATAAATTTTTTGGATGCATAACCCAAGTTGAGCCCACTGTGAATGTTATCCATGTCAAGGGAGAAGATAGTTAGTCTACAGTCACCACACACAAAGGCCAAATATCTATCTCTGGTGCTAATCCAATGCTTGCACATAATGCATAGTATAACCATCTAGAACATCTTGGGAATACGACAGCCCAAATCTCCATCCTCAACCTTCTCCACACTTCACCCATCCATCAAGAGATCATCAACTAAGCCTTCCAAGAAGGACATGTCCCCACAAAAATTAATACCATCCAGTTTGAGATCATTTTAGGATACCTATCAACATCCTATGCTCTTTCCTTCAAACCATCTGATGTACCATCTATCGAGCTTGACCATAATCTCCCTCTCTGTATCACCATCATGGTCAGAGATTTTTCCATCAAATGGGTCATGATAGATAATGGATCAACCCTAAATTTTTGTACCTTGAAATTCATCCAGCAAGTGGGATTGACAAAGGCCAACATATCACATGGTTTTGTCACCATCAAGGCCTATGATAAATTGGAGTGTACCTATGAAGGTACCATTCTTTTTCCAATCAAATTGGGCCCAACAATTCAAGACACCATTTTCAAATTGGGCCCATGGATCCATTCCATCAAAGTTGTACCATCTACTTATCATTAGTGCCTCAAATTTCTGTAGCAAGGCACTGAGATCACCATCCATGCAAATCCCCAAAACTTTTCATAATATCATGTGTTGGAAGCATCATTTTCCCATTACACCCATTATCCTGGAATCAAAATTGGCACTTACATTGCCATCTCATCCTAATCCCATAGAGATCCAGAAACAATCCTAGCCTCCACCTTCTCTTTTGTCAAGATAAATAACTAGGGATGTGGTGAGTTTAGCCTAAATGATGCATTTGTTGTAGGGGATCTACCACTTGATCCACATACACAAGGGTGTCCAAGCCACCAAAGAAAGTCTACTCCAGCCAATCCTGAAATCAAGTAGTTGGGGCCATTAACTTTCATTTGCCATGGAATCATAAACAATCTAGAGATGGATCCTGACATCAATAGGTGGCTATACAAGGATCCCCCACCTATTGACATTGAGCTCCTTAGTTACTTCAAAGGAAAATATCCTTCATTGCACAATATGCCACAGAGAAATGGAATTATCAAGGCGGTGGTCTGGGACTAGAAGAAAGTGACAGAAAAGATCCAATAGAGGCCTCACAAAATCCTAAACATCTAGGCCTTGGATTTAATACCTCTCACCCGTGCATACAAGAACCCAATACCATGACTGGGGGCACTAATTCGCCCAATGTCACTCTCTTGAATATCTACGATGAACTTGTCATTAACTTCATTGAACTTCTCCTCATCCATCCCAAACTCATAGACTTGGGTCAACCAAGAATAACACACATCAATGAGTTTCAAAGCTCAGAAGCACTCCTAAGATTCATGGGAGCATCAAGCCCACAATCAGATTAAGAACAAGAATCAATTCATGTCTGCAAACTTTATCCTAAGGGATACTTCAGGGAAGAGGAAGTCTTAAGCCGAAAGATAAAAAATGAAAAGGAAAAGAATGGGTCCTTTTGTGAAAACCCCTTTGAGGCACATTCTAACTCTAAAAAAGTAAATATAAAGGGTGTATCTTCTGGTGAAAACCTCCTTGAGGTGCTAGAACACGAGGACTTGCCTCTTCCCCCATCTAGGATTATAGGCCAAAGAAACCATCTATCATCATTGAAGAAACAAAGATAGTCAATTTGGGAACAATATAATACCTAAGGATTATATATATTGTAGCATCCCTAACCGAAGCTGAAGAACCAGCCTTCATAGCGCTTCTCCAAGAAGCTACAATCAAATTCACATGGTCATATGCACACATGCCAGGGCTTCATCCAAATCTTTTTGTCCATAATATTGCAGTTGACTCTAATGCAAAACCAGTAAAGCAAAAGCTTCGAAAGATGCATCCTAAGGTAGCCCTCCTGGTAAAGGCATGATGAGTCCAATTTATGGATTTTTTTGTTTATAATTTTATGATTTAGGCTTAAGTATCTTATGGGTTTTCATAAACAACTTTAGACTTTTATTGTTCATATGATATGACTATGTGTGTATTTGGTACTTTTAAGACTAAAGATATATGCTGAATATATATATATAGATTAAGTGTATATTATGGTGAAATTTGGTATTTCTTTCCTCTTTGCATTAATGGGGTAGTGTTATAGCCGTGTGATCAAGATGCACTAAAAAAGGAAAGATCATTATGGATCTTTATCTTGGTTTGTGTTGTGGGTTATGGTGCACTAATCTTTTGCAATGAAAGATAAAATCAGAAAGTAATGAAGACTCGACATCAAAGTGGCTTCATTAAGTCAAGTAACTATTTTCAAGTTTCATTATGATTCCACCACTTCCAACCAATCGTAGTTGCTGTTATAGACTGAGTCAAAATTGATTACCAAATGTTTTGGAGGAAATCCAGTGCTTGTGCACTCCTATATTCCTGTGGATTTGAATGTGGGTTGTTTTTTGCATTTAATGTTCTATTGATGAAAGTTGTTGTACCCATGATTGGAGGATCCTAGTTCTAGAGTTATTTTTTCTAGTTGCTTAAATAATCTGAAGTTCGTGATTCCAAGTTAGTTAGATGTTAAAGGAATCCATTTTGTAATCTAGAGAAGAAGTGAATACACTTTGATCTTCTATTATGTACTTATGTTGATATTTTCATGAATGAACATATGATATCTTTGAATTTTAGTCTTTGAGTTTTAAATCCATTCATTCTTCCATGGGGGCCCACGCAGGAGGTGAGCTCAGTTTCTTCTTAAGTAGGAATTAGAATTTTACTTCCTTGCAGTAGTTACTCTATTGCTCATGTAGCCACTAGTAGTAGAACCGCTGGTTGTTTTCCTATGGCTTAGATGCATAGCTAGGTTTATCATTTGCAAAATTATCTTAAGCTCTAAAGTTAAGTTGTTATTTCCATTTCTAGCATAGATTTCCTGTAGCATTGTCTTTACTTTAGTTAATGACTTTAAAGGCAGAATAGAGCATATATTTTTCAGTCACCATTTCAAGTCTACACTCCCATTTGATACACTAAATGAGTTCAATGTGTTATCTTAAGTATGAAACCTAATGATGTTTAACCATGGGATCATTATAAAAGGATGTCCAATCCTTTATTACTAAGGTATTATATTGACCAACTATTTTTGGCACCATTGTCGAGGATGGTGTCAATCTAGTTCAACCTTGAAGTCATTTAGTTAGTTTGCATTCTGTATTATTTTGCATGCATAAACGTAGGGACCATCTTGGGAGATTTCTTCCTTGCATTATCCAAGAAGAACCATTTGAGATTTTTAACCCAGAACCTGAGGAACCCCAAGCTGAGAACATACAAGAAGAAGAACCATTCGAGAATGTATTTGTGGATGCATATGAATAATTTCCTTCACCTTCAACCTCTAAGGAATCATACCATTTGAATGACCTATTTTCTGACCCAGAATATCAAGATAACCCACTTGCTCTTATCATCTACCAACCACCACCACAAGGTCCTCCTCCAAGAATGGCTCAACCTACCTTCCCTTTTCCTATTCCTAATTAGCAGGTTAACCAAAATTTGAAGAATATACCTACTGCTACATTACCCAAATTCTATGGCTTCATCAAAGAGGACCCTGAGACATTCCTCTTTGAGTTTGACATCCTTTACAGAAGCTATGACTACACAAGTGATGCCCACAAGTTGAAGTTGTTTCCCTCTACTTTAAAGGAAGTTGCCTTAAGATGGTTCATGAGCTTGGGTGCCAATGTTGTAGCAGATTGGCTCTCAATGAGAAATCTATTCCTCTCAAAGTATAAGGAGTATTGTAGGGGAAGAGACTTAAAAGGGGATATGATTTTTAAAATGTCCTAGAAAGAAGATGAAACCTTGGAAGATTATGTCTCCAGGTTCATGTTCAACCTGCAACGTACTACATAGTGGCCCTTGAAAGGTGTGCATGATGGAAGAATAGAGGCCCTTGACCTCATGGCAGGGGGGGACATTACTCAGAAAACTTGGGCTAAAATAAAGAATATATGTTTGAACTATTCTAGAGCTACCATCAAGAAAGGAAGAGGACGAAGACACTTACCTCATAAGTCTAATGGAGCAGGGGTGTCCAAAGTAGAGCTGTCAAACCTATTGTCAGACTTCAAGCAAGACATCATTAATGATGTTGCTATGTAGCTGGACACCATGTAGGAAAGAAGAAAGAAGGATGAAGTTGATGCCATGCTAGCAAAATACTATCCACACTGTAGGGAGAAGAAAAAGAATTATCAGTGCAAATATGTTGCAAGCTTGGAGTCACAACCTATGCCTACTAAGTTTAAGGTCATCGATGAAAATGGAGAGGTACTCTATGTTTCCCAATGAAGGCCATGGGCATAGAGACCAAGTATGCCTCAAGATCCTCTCCAAAATTTTAATAGTAGTAGTCAATGGCAAAATCAACAACATAGTAGCTTTACTGGGTATAATAATTGGCAACAACCCTAGAAAGGTTGGCAAAAACCTTAGCAGGGTTGGAAACAACCTTAGGAAGGTTGGCAATAGCCTCAGTAGGGTTGGCAATAACCTCACCAAGGGTGGAAGTAGCCTCACCAAGGTTGGCAACAACCACAGCAAGGATGATAGCAATCCCAACAGGGGTGGCCACAACCACACAATTGGATGAACCAACCAAACCAATAAGCTTTGATGCCACCACCTCAGTATTAGGATTTAATGCCTCCTGCAACCAACACTACTCCCCCTAAATAGACTCAGTTGCCTACTCAACCTACCCCTAATCCCAACAATGCCAAACTAGCCGCACAATAGCAAAGCTATGCTATTTCCTTGAATGATATTCATTTAAGGTTAGGAACAACTCTTGCCTCTCCTCAGTAGCCTATCATAACCAAAGTTGAGGATGCCTCAGCTCAGTAAAAAAAATTTTCAACTAAATTTGCCTCTCCTATAGCTAAGGATCCCCCATTTCCTCACAGGTTAGAAGAGCAAGCTCAGCCTATGGAAAACTAGGTAGTGATAGACTTGCTTAATCAATTAAAGAAAATCATAGTCAAAATACCATTGCTAGATGCCATAAAGGAAGTTACTACCTATACCAAAGCTACCAAGGAGGCCTGTATAAAATAGCTAGGAAGGAAGAAAAAGGATCCTAAAACTATCCATGTCTTAGGAAAGTTATCTGATCTCATGTTGGAAAAACTAACTATACCCAAGTATTCTGATCCTAGAAGCCCTGTGGTAACAATCACTATTCAAGGAATACATGTTCAAAATGCCCTAGTTGATTTAGGTGCATCCATAAATGTCATGACAAAAGAGGTAATGTCTAAATTGCATATCATTGGTCTCAGGGAGACACCAACTATACTTCAGCTTGCTGATAGTTCTACCATCACACCTGATGGGATGGTGGAGGATGTTATAGTCACCTTGAGCTCCTAGGAATATCCATTTGACTTTGTTGTCCTTTCTCCCAAGGTGAATATGGGTGGTTATCCAATAATTCTAGGACAACCATGGTTGGATAATACAAATGCCAATATAGCTTGTCGGTCAGGAAAAATGACAATATCCAATGGTGTTAATATTAAGAACTTGACCTTGTATTTCCTTGCTCAACCCCTATTGCAAGATGATCAAATAGTCTGGCCAGAGTTGGGTGATGCTAATCCAGAGGTCAATTCCATCTACTAGCTTATGATGATAACTTGGGAGCCATTTGTATCCTCTAGGGAGGAGGATGAGATAATCTCATCCATTATCATGAATGAGTATGGGGTGCAGTCTCAACAGTGTTCACAAGCAGACTGTATTCTGGAAACTATGCTAACACCTCCAAATGCACCTTGGTATGCAGAAACTTCACAATTCCTCCACTCATTGCTACCTCATGAAATGGAATCTCTTCCTGTGGCTCAAATTTCCATAGAAGAAAAGGTCATCAAGCTGGAAGTTGGTCTAGGACATGAATTGAATCTAAGCAGTGCTTTATCACTTCCACAGTAGAAAGTCATCCTGTAACTACTGCAAGAGCATCAACAAGATTTTTCTTGGGACTATACAGACATGAAAGGCCTAGATCCTAAACTCTACACTCATTGGATCTACATCAACCCTAAATGCAAGCCTATTTGATAGCCTCAAAGGAGGGTTAGTCTAGCTTTAAGGGATATAGTCAAGAATGAATTGTAGAAGTTGTTAAATGTCGATTTCATCTATCCCATTTTTGATAGCCAGTGGGTCTCACCTCTAGTTATAGTACCCAAGAAAGGAGGGAAGTGGAGAGTTTGTATTGACTATAGGGAGCTTTTAACATCCACTAAGAAGAACCACTTTCCATTTCCATTCATACACCAAGTCCTTGATAACATGGCTGGCAAGAAATACTTTTCTTTTCTGGATGGCTTTAGTGGTTACAATCAGATACAAATAGCTCCCGAGGACTAGGATAAGAAAAATTTCACATGTCCATGGAGGAAATTTTCCTATTCAGTCTTACCTTTCGGTTTGTGCAATGCTCTTGCCACTTTCCAATGAGCTGTGATAAGTATCTTCTCTGATATATCTACTAACTTCATGGAGATTTACATGGATGATTTTACTACCTATGGAAACACCTTTGATGAAGCTAAGGAAAATTTGAACAAAGTTCTCTAGAGATGCTAAGATTATAACCTTTCTCTCAATAGTGAGAAATTCTTTATGATGATGGAAGAGGGGGTTGTTCTAGGCCATTTCATTTCTTCAAAAGGCATTCAAGTGGACCCCACCAAGATTGAATTAATTAGTACATTACCCACACTAGCAAAGTAGAAGGATGTGTGGAGTTTTCTTGGACATGTTGGGTATTATCAAAGATTCATAAAAGATTTTAGTCAGCTTGCAACACCTTTGTATAATTTGTTGAAAAAAGATGCTGAGTTTACTTGGGACTCTGAGTGTACAAAGTCTTTCCTGTAGCTTAAGGAGGTTCTCACTATAGCTCTAGTTTTGAGAGGACCTAATTGGGAATTGCCTTTTTACATTCATACAGATGCATTAGATTATGCTATTGGTGTTGTGCTTGGTTAGAAGGTGGATTATGTTGAACATGCTATTTACTTCATCAATAAAAACTTGCAAGGAGTAGAGTTCAACTACACGGTCATTGAGAAAGAACTGCATTACCGGCTATGCTATCTTTGTGCATACTGACCACTCTACTATCAAGTACCTGATGAACAAGCCTGCAATATTTGGAAGACTAGCTCACTAGTTTCTCCTTATGAAGGAATTTGATATCACCATAGTAGACAAGCCTGGTAAGGCCAATGTGGTTACTGACATTCTTTCTCAGTTGCATGTCCCTGATGATCTTGTAACCATTGACAATAGTTTTCTTGATGAACACCTCTTTCTATTGTCTGCACATAATACCTTGTATGCCAACCTAGCTAATTATTTCACCACTGGTAAGACTCCAGCTCATTTCTCTGCTAAAGAAAGAAGGTTGTTAGTTGAGAAAAGTTTTAATTATTCTTGGATTTCTAGGTTCATGTTTTATACTGGTCCTGATCAAGTAACCCGTAGATGCATAAGGGTGGATGAAATATATGATATCCTATGGGCATGTCATGATGAGCCCTATGGGGGTCATTTTGCTGCCAAAAGAACCGCATTCAAGATCTTAACAATAGGATATTATTGGCCTAGTTTGCACAAAGATGCTGCCCAGTATACCAAGAAGTGCGATAAATGCCAATGCATGGGATGACCCAATAAGACCAATGAGATGCCCCTATAGCCACATGTAATTGTAGCACCATTTTATAAATGGGGGATTGACTTTTTCAGTCCTATTGAACCATCTTCACAAGGTAAGTCTTATATCCTTGTATGCACTGACTATGTTACTAAGTGGGCCGAGGCCAAACCAATGAAGCATCCTAAGGATATCAATGTTGCTAAATTCCTCTATGATTTTATTTTCACCTGATTTGGTGCACCTAGGGAGTTGAAATCTGATCAGGGATCTCAGTTTACTTCCAATTTGATAGTTGCTTTGATGAAAGAGTATAAAATTTTCCATGGAAAATCCTCACCTTATCATCCCCAAGCTAATGGCCAAGTAGAGGTCACTAATAGGGAGTTGGAATCCATTCTAACCAAGACTGTAGCACTCCATAAAAAGGATTGGGCCACATGACTTCCTAAAGCACTTTGGGCTTACAGGACTACCTAGAAATCTACAATAGGCTTCACTCCATTTGAGCTTTTTATGGTTGGTTAGCTATTATGCCTATTGAATTTGAGCACAAAACATTACAGACAGCTCTTGCCCTTGGTCTGGATCTCACTATAGCATAGCAAGAAAGAATAATGAGTTTGAATGGACTTGATAAATGGTGCAAATCTACCTTGCATAATACAGAACTCCTGTAGCAATAGCGAAAGTAATGGCATGATAAGTATATTAAGGATAGAATCTTTTCTCTTAGCGACTAGGTTCTTCTTTATGATTCCCAGTATCAACATCATCCAAGGAAGTTTCAAACACATTGGTTGGGCCCATATGAAATTGTTGTGGTATTTCCCAATGGGGCAGTCCATCTTTCTACTATTGATCCTATTCGGTTCAAGTTGCTAGTCAATGGTCATAGGTTGAAATTGTATCACAAACCGCAAAGTAAAGAAGAGTTCCTACAATAGTTCTCCTCCACCGATGGTGATATATTTCCTACAACCTCTGACAATGAGCTTCTCACTCATTTGCATTCTTCACTTTAAAATGTTCTTGTCACTTCCATAATAAATGCTTTCTTTGTGAAAGTTCTCTCTTCACAATAAAACTCCACTTTATTTCTTGTCTTTCACCCATCCATTTCATTTTTCTCCATCAATGGTATGACAATCGATGCCCTCAGAAACATTTCAGGTTTGTACACTGGCTGAGGTATTTATTCCTTAATTTGTTTTCCACCTTTTTAGTAATGCCTCATCACATGTGCAATTATGGGACCAATTGCCACATAAGCTAGGGGGCGAGATAGATATATCATTATTTTGTCTTACATATTCATTTCAAATCTTTATGTTTATTCTTTTATCTTATTTGAACTTTACACTTCTTGTCACGATTTGACAATCCTTAAGAGCTGAGTGCTATGATTTCATTTCACACATATTAAGGGTGGCAAGTACGTGCTAAGTATGAAGTCTATGGTTCTATAATAATGAGCAGTTAATGTGTGAGATATTATTGATTTGCACTCATATTTACACTAGAGCTCATTTCTAAATATGCTAGAACTTTTTGTATTTGACATTTTCATTTTCTTGTAACTTGCTAGTTCAATACTCTTTGTCTAAGCCTTATTTTGAAGTGTTTAAAATTCCTGCAACCTAAATTCATGTAACCTTGTTTGGGTAATTTGACAACCTAAAGATGGGGAGTGACCTTATCCATAGGGAACCCATAGTTTACAATATCTTGTTAGAGGATCAAGCTTTCAAGATATATTTTCAGGTGAGAGGATGGCTTGACTACATCCTGAAGCTCACTAGTTGGGATGATGAAGTTGCGTTGCAATTTCTGAGCACATTGAAAGGAGTAGCCATAGAAAAAGGGGTTGAGGGTATTTTTTTCACAAGAAATGGTAGCAGATGTCATGGGGTTGCCATAGGAAGGGGAAGAATATGCAGAAAGTCTTGATCCAACAACATCTAGGGCGTAATTAACCCTACATTCAGACCCACCTCTAGAAGTTGATAAGAAATAAGATACATTCAGAATGTCTTTTGTTAGGAATGAATGCAAAGTGTTTTGGTAGTCATTCTGTAGTAGTTTTTGTTGCATTCATGACTTGGATTGTCATTGATGTCAACACAGTGATATTCTAGATATTAGCAGGAAAGTAGGTACAGTTTTGTTTTGCACACATGTTGTATTACAGATTGGCATTTTCACAGTTGATGGTATTTTATTTGGTGTTTTATTAACCTATGGTTAATAGCACAAAAATAAATTCATTCATTTGTAAGAGTTATGAGCATTTGGGTGAAAGCAGTGTCTAGACAGTGTTTCTATGTAGCGATGTTTGGAAATCGGAGGATATCTCTTAGCTGGGATGGAATATAATTTTGTGCAGTTAAAGGGATGTTGGAGAATCATTAATGATGATGTGGTTCATAGCACAAACTTTGAGGATATGTTTGGAGAAAGTTACAGTAACTGGAAGCTGACAGTTTTATGTGAATTCTGTGTGTAGCATGTAGAATTTATTATTTTGTAATTGAGGACCAACTCATTTGTAATTATTTTAGTTTGGTATATAAGAAGGAATTTTTTCCTTATTTTAATGAGTACTATGAAGATTTTGATGCGAATATATGCATGAAGTGAAGAAAAGAGCTAATTCAGTGATGAAGGAAGACTTGTGAGTACAAAGATCTGGAATTGTGATCTTGTGTAGCAGAGAGTGCAGTTTTGGCATAGTGTGAATGAGGTAATATATTTCATATTATTCTATTGAATAATTCTAAGATCTTTTGGATAGTGGGTTCAGAGATCTTGCCTTGAAGCTGTTTGGGTAGTGGGTCCTTCTGTCTTCCATAAACTCTTAACCGGCTTAGAATCTTTTAACAGGGATTCAAAATCTCCTAATAGGGATTTATATGTACTAAATGTATTTCATTAGACTCCTAACAGGGTCCATCCTCTAACAAGGAACTTTCATATTAGTGCATCATTTTGTGGGCATCATTCCCACTAGGGTTTACTCTTTTCAGAGGTTCCCTAGTTAACATATCTTGTGTTATTGTGCAATTGTGTATGATTATCTTTCTATGGTTGATCAATACATTGATTATATTTTTTAAAGCTGTTGAATGGATAAATTATCAAATAACTGATTCACCCCCCCCCCCTCTCAATTATCTTGGGGATCTTTACTTTCTAACAATTGGTATTAGAGTAGCAGGTCCTTGAAAGAAAAGTTTAACAACTTAAGGAGATCCATGGTGAATTTTAGAAAAGAAAGCCCTAAGTTTGATGGAGTAAATTTTGACAGCTGGAAAGAAAAGATGAAGACACATCTATTGTGTGTAGGACCAAGTTATTGGTTGATTACAAAGAATGAGAAGACTATCATTGAGGAAGACAATCTAGAGGCAGGAACTAAAGATGAACTAGATCTATTCATGTGTAACATACTTGCAAGAGAAGCACTTTTATCAGCACTACCAGAGAATGACTATAGTCAGGTGAGATGTTTGAAAACATCTCATGCAATTTGGAAAGCTTTACATTCTACTTTTGAAGGTGATGAACATGAAAAGAAGGCTAGATTACATAATTGGATTTGTGCATTTGAAGATATTAGAATGATGGAAGATGAATCTATTAGAAGCTATATTGGTAGGATGTCTGAGATTGTGACAGGAATATAGTCTTGTGGAGGTGATAAGACAAAGAATGAAGTGATATGGAAAATTCTGTGAACTTTGACACCAGTATTCAAGCAGACAACGCAGATGATTGAACAAGTGATACCTTGTACATCAAATTTTTCAAGAGAGAATCTTCTTGAAAGATTAGAAATAGCAGAGATGAACTTGAGATTATCAGGAGAGCTACCTAGAATGGAAACAACATTCAGTGCTCTTAGCATCAGACCTACAAGAAGTACTAGTGTGAATGGAGATTATGCCAGCAGTAGCAGATCTGAGGAAGATAAGAAGATTGAAGAAGGTATTGCATTACTTGTAAAAAGAGAACCAGATGGTAAGAAAATCTTTAAATGTTGGACTTGTCAAGAATATGGTCATTTTGCATCTAAATGTCCTAAAAGAGTTAAGAAGTATAGAAGCAACTTTAAACCTAGGAGATCTAAAGAATGTTATTATGCAAATGATGAAGATTTTGAAGCAGGAATTGAAAAACATTTAAGTGACAATGATAATGATAAATTTGAGGAAATAGGATTTGTAGCAATTAAAGAAGAAAAGTCTGAATCTGATAAAAGGGAAGAAAAAGTATTAGTTTCACAAGTTGAAAAGAAATCTAATTGGATTATAGACAGTGGTTGTTCACATCATATGACTGGAGATAAAAGAAAGTTTGTTAAGTTAGATAATTATGATGGAGGAATTGTAAGGGTTGGTAACAATGCACCTTGTTTGATTAAGGGTATAGGATCTATTACTCTTGATGAAAAGACTAACACTGATGATGTTTACTTTGTTGATGGACTAAGACATAATCTACTAAGTGTTGGACAATTAGTTGATAAGGGTTATCAAGTTTGGTTTTCTGAGAAAACTTGTGTGATAAAAAATAAAGATGGAAATCTAATTGGAAAAGGATCCAGAACTAGAGGTAATGTATTTCAGTTGAATCCTACTGAGATGACATGTTTGATGACTAGGATTGATGACAGTTGGTTATGGCATAAAAGGTTTTGTCATATAAACTTTGATAATATTGTCAAGGTGAGCACTACACATGCGGTAAGAGATTTACCTAGAATTATGAAACCTACTAACATGATTTGCAAAGAATGTATGATGGAAAAGTAGAAAAGGAGTTCATTTCCCAATAAGAAGTTCACATCGGCAGAGAAGTTGGAGATTGTTCATACAGACTTGAGTGGTCCTACTAGGACTAGAGGATTCTATGGTGAAAGGTATTTTATGATTCTTGTTGATGATTTTACAAGAATGATGTGGATTGCATTTTTGAAAGAAAAATATGAAGCATTTGATAAGTTTAAGATCATGAAAAGCAAAATTGAGAATGAATCTGGAATGAAGATTAAGTGTCTAAGATCTGATAGAGGTGGTGAATTTACATCTAGATAGTTTGACACTTTTTGTGAAATGAATGGTATTAAGAGACAACTTTCAACCCCTAGAACACCAGAACAAAATGGTATTGTAGAAAGAAGGAATAGGTCAATAATTGAAGCAGCAAGAGCTATGTTGTTTGAAAATGATTTGGCTAAAAAATTTTGTAGATAAGCAGTGAACACAGTAGTATACACCATGAACAGAGTACAAATCAAAGCAGATACTAATAAGACACCTTATGAATTATGGTTTGGACATACACCCTCAGTTAAGTATTTTAGAATTTTTGGAAGTAAATGTTATATTAAGAGAGATGATGATATAGGAAAGTTTGATCCTAGAAGTGATGAAGGAATATTTCTTGGATATTCTTTAAAAAGAAAAGCATATAGATGTTATAACAAAAGAACTAAGACTATTGTTGAAAGTGCAAATGTAAAAGTTGATGAGAAGTTTAAAATTCAAGAAAGAATGCTTGATTATGAATCTGATGGAGAAGCACAACCTCAGCCTAACATTGAAAATGCAAAATTATTTTTTGAAACTAATAGTGATTTGCTGAATGAAAGTCATACTGAAGAAAATAGAGAAGAAAACAAAGAAGAAAGCAGAGAAGAATCTACAATCGGAACAAGATCAGTAACTATGACACCTAACAGGTATACTTCAAGACATCACCCTGTTGAGCAAGTTATTGGAAGTTTAGATAGAGGAGTTTTGACTCGAAATAAGGTACATTTATGTTTGATTTCTCAAATTGAACCTAAGACTACTAATGAAGCTTGTGAAGATGAACATTGGATCAATGCTATGAAAGAAGAACTAGAGCAGAATGAAAAAAACAAGACATTGGAATTGGTCCCTAGACCTGAAGACAAGAATGTGATTGGAACAAAGTGGGTATTCAGAAACAAGATGAATGAACAAGGAGAAGTGATAAGAAACAAAGAAAGATTGGTATGTAAAGGATATTCACAACAAGAAGGAATTGACTATGAAGAAACTTTTGCACCTGTGGCCAGACTTGAAGCAGTGAGAATGTTTCTAGCATATGCAACTTACAAGAAATTCAGAGTGTATCAGATGGATGTGAAGTCATCATTTTTGAATGGTGAATTAGAAGAAGAAGTCTACATTGAGCAGCCTGAAGGTTTTCCTTTGACACAAGAAGGAGATATGGTATGTAAGTTAAAGAAAGCTTTATATGGATTAAAATAAGCACCTAGAACCTGGTATGCAAGATTGGATAAGTATTTATTGAAGTTGGGATTTATAAAAGGAACAATAGATAGTAACTTATACACAAAAGAAATTGAGAATGGTTTATTGGTTATAGTTATATTTGTTGATGATATTATCTTTGGAGGAGAAGATGAAGCTAGTGACAAATTTGTAGATGAAATGAAGACTGAATTTGAGATGAGCATGATTGGAGAAATGAAATATTTTTGGGGATTATAGATAACACAAAGCAAGGAAGGTATATTTGTAAGTTAGACTAAGTATTTAAATGAATTATTGAAAAGATTTGGAATGGAAGATTCTAAACTTGTTGGAACACCTATGGTAACTGGACATAAGTTATTTAGCAAAGATGAGACACCAGCAGTTGAGCAGAAAAAGTACAAATCTATGATTGGAGGATTGCAGTACTTGACACATACAAGACCTGATATAGCACATTCAGTGGGGATTGTAGCAAGATTTGAAGCAGAACCTAGAGAATCACATTATGCAGTAGTAAAGAGGATACTGAGATATCTGAAAGGAACAATGGATTATGGATTATGGTATGAGAATTCTGATGATTTTACCTTATGTGCCTATACTGATGCAGATTGGGGAGGTAGCATTGATGACAAGAAAAGCACCAGTGGTGGAGCCTTTTTTCTTGGAGGTAAATTGGTCTCTTGGCTAAGTAAGAAGTAGAATTGTACTTCACAAAGCATAGCAGAAGTAGAATATGTTGCAGCAGCAAATAATTGTAATCAGATTATTTGGATGAAGCAGATGTTGAAAGATATTGGAATAAAGTTTGATGAGCCTGTTATTATACATTGTGATAACACCAGTATAGTGAGTATGTCAAAAAATCCTATTTTACATTCTAAGACTAAACATATTGAGATCAAGTATCATGTTGTAAGAGAGAAAGTTGTAGAAAAAGAAGATTGGAGTACATAAGTACAAAGGAGTAGATAGCAGATATATTTACAAAGCCTTTACCTAAGGATACATTTGTGTATTTGAGAGGTATGCTTGGGGTTATGCCCCAACCTATTTTTTATAATTGATGCAGATGGTTGCATCCGTCCAGTGGTATATGAGCCCTATCTTTCTTCTGGATTGGATGTTGGAACTTCCTCTATGGGGGAGTTTATGAGCTAAGTCATGAGGACTCTTGTTATTGTATTTTTTCTAAAAAGTGTCTTTTGACATTAATTTTTTGTTGACTTAGTGATAGAATTTCTATCATTGATGTCAATGGGGGAGATATATACATGAAAAACATTGTGGATTGTATGAGAGAGCTGAATAGGAAAACGAAGCAAGATTTGATTTGATATTTTGCAGTGATGTTGCAGTATTGGATTTTTGGAACATTGGATGTTTTTCATCTATGTTTCCATCAATGCCAATGGGGGAGATTGTTAGGAATGAATGAAAAGTGTTTTGGCATTCATTCTGTAGCAGTTGTTGTTGCATTCATGACTTGGATTGTCATTGATGTCAACATAGTGATATTCTGGATATTAGCAGGAAAGCAGGTATAGTTTTATTTTGCGCACATGTTGTATTGTAGATTGGCTTTTGCATAGTTGATGGTATGTTCTTTGGTGTGTTATTAACCTATGGTTAATAGCGCAAAAAGAAATTCATTCATTTGTAAGAGTTATGAGCATTTTGGTGAAAGTAGTGTCTAGACAGTGTTTCTATGTAGCGATGTTCAGAAATTGGAGGATATCTCTTAGTTGGGATGGAATCTAATTTTGTGCAGTTAAAGGGATGTTGGAGACTCATTAATGATGATGTGGTTCATAGTGCAAACTTTGAGGATATGTTTGGAGAAAGTTACAGTAACTGGAGGCCGACAGTTTTATGTGAATTCTGTGTGTAGCGTGTAGAATTTATTATTCTGTAATTGAGGACCGACTCATTTGTAATTATTTGAGTTTGGTATATAAGAAGGAATTTTTTCCTTATTGTAATGAGTACTATGAGGATTGTGATGTGAATATATGCATGAAGTGAAGAAAAGAGCTAATTTAGTGATGAAGGAAGACTTGTGAGTACAGAGATCTGGAATTGTGATCTTGTGTAGCAGAGAGTGCAGTTTTGGCATAGTGTGAAGGAGGTAATATATTTCATATTATTATGTTGAATAATTCTAAGATCTTTTGGACAGTGGGTTTAGAGATCTTGCCTTGAAGCTGTTTGGGCAGTGGGTCCTTCTGTCTTCCATAAACTCTTAACCGAGTTAGAATCTTTTAACAGGGATTCAAAATCTCCTAATAGGGATTTATATGTACTGAATGTATTTCATCAGACTCCTAATAGGGTCCATCCTCTAACAAGGAACTTTCATATTAGTGCATCATTTTGTGGGCATCATTCCCACCGGGGTTTACTCTTTTCAAAGGTTCCCTAGTTAACATATCTTGTGTTATTGTGCAATTGTGTATGATTATCTTTCTATGGTTGATCAATACATTGATTATATTGTTTAAAGCTATTGAATGGATAAATTATCAAATAACTGAGTCACCCCCCCCCCCCTTCTCAGTTATCTTGGGGATCTTTACTTTCTAATAGTCTTTACTAGAGCCCTTTAGACAATGTGTAGTTCATGTTATCAAGTATTTCACTTGTGAGGGATGGAAGTCATATTTACATTCTATTTATTTCAAATTTCTAAGATGTATACGGCATGAAAATAGACCTATAAACATTCCTAGCTTCATGTTTAACATTTTGAAGAAGCGGGCTGCTTTAGTTTAGGAGGGTAAACTTAACTTTGTTTCGCATCACTGTTTGGTTAAGTTAATAGTTGAGAAGGGCTTAAGTGAGAAGTCAGAGTTATCTTGGGAAGAATTTCTTTTGCAAGGGTTTAAAGAACCAACTCCTGAGCCTTTTGGGTGAAGGGTTGGGTAGAGAATTCAAACTGACAAAGGGTTTAGGAAAATTATTATAGAACTTGAACCAGGATCTTCCTCTAGGAAGAAGTCTAGGGTTAGAACTCCTGAGGGTTCTCCTCACTCCTCTACTTCAAAGTCAGTCTTGAATGAGGAAGTTGGAAATTCTACTGTAGAGAAGTCTACTGCTGAGTTGCAAAGAGTTTCTCAGAGGAACAAAGGGAAGAAAAATAGTCCAAGCTCTAGTCCGTAGGCAAAGAAATAATCTCCTATAGCCGCAGGCACTTCTAAAAAGTAGAAAGTCCTAGAGAAAAAGGAAGAGACTCTGTTGAGAAGGAGTGATAGGAAGAAATAGAAGGAGACTGCAAATATACCTCTTGAAGGGTCAAATGTTAAACAAGAAACCTCTGGGAAGAAAGAAGAAGAACTTAGGAATATTCAGTAAGAAACACAACCTAAAATTTTTGAGCAAAAAGAGGAGCATGAGATTATGCAGCAGACAACATTTGAAAATTTTCTTAACATTGAAAACGAACAGGTTCCTGGTAAGCAAATAAATGAAGAAGTCATTATAATTGATGATGACTCTAGCTCTGAAGAGCAAGCTTATGTATTTTAGAGAAGAAGTTTGTCCTCCAATAATCTTCAAATAAATGATAGTTGCAGTGATTCAGAGAGTGAAGATATTTTTGGGGGGTTCTATATAATGGAAGAAGATGAGTCAGGATTATCTCCTATAGTAGAGAGGAATCTGTATGAAGAGAAACCTAATGTTAATGCTGAGCCTTTTAATAAGGTTGTGGAGAAGATTTTGAGTGAAGGTTTGGATGCATTGGCATCTGTTGTCCAACAATGCTGTAATACTAAAAGAGCCATGGTGGTATGGACAGATCCTATGAAGGGGATAAGTCTAAAAAATGGTAAGCTCCCTATTCCTAATTTAGCAAAAAATTCTTGTATTAATTCTATGTCTGATCAATCTAGTTCCGTGTCTTTGCTATCCCTTATTTTTTAGTTATCCAAGCAATTGGCTTCAGAAATAGAACAGTGGAAACAATAGAGAAAATAATTGAATAGGGTTATAGACCAACACTATCAGGAGAATCTTGAGCAGGAAGAAACAATAGAAAAAATGCATGTGAAACTTAGTAAAGTCACATCTATTATCTCTGAGTTAATGGCCTGTAGGTCCCATTCACATGTATATGCCTTATTCCTAAAGGAACAACTATTGAACTACCAATTGACTTATGTCATGCAAGATAGGTCTCCATCCTTGCAAGACCCTATGCAGTTTTCCTAAACTTTTAATAATTCTCCTACAACCATTAAAAATTTATTATGTGAATTCTTTCTTCATAACTTGGTAGTTCTAAATGATCAGGTGTGGAATCCTTTACTCTATGTTGGGGATATTTAGCTTAGGGCTCTTATGTCTTGGGTTCAAAATGAGATCAATTGGGAATCTCAGGCTAAGTTATATAGAGAGTTAGAGGAGGATATTCCCCTATATTTGAGACCAGAAGCTAAAGACCACAAAACTTTCTATTATGACTAGTTGAGAATTGCACTCTCAGATTCAGACAATAAGCTCATTTATCCACTTACAAATGTAGCATTTGATGACTATGAACAACTATTTAATTCATAGTTTCCTAAAGCTAGCAATGTCATTCAGTGGCATTGGGTTAGTTTAGCAAAGGAGCTAAAGGCTAAGGAGCCACCTTCACCCCTTAATTTTAGCATGGCAAATAGGCGAGCACCCTGGTACATTTCTTTGGGAAGAGAACAATAGAGCTTTTGGATTCCATTTACTTTTCAGCCACCATTGCTAATGTCTCCTTTATTAGCAAATTCAGAAAGCTTGGATAGTTTACACATGGAAGTAGAGGAAAGTAGGTGGAAAAGGCATAGGGAGACTAAAGGGTTCTACTGGAGCTTTGCCAAGGGAGGTGTTGGACAGAAGACAACTGCTGATTACAGGATGACAGCCAGACTTAAGAACTTCATGTTTTCTATGGGACCAACAAAGGGTTAAGCTGGGGGGCAATGATGAGCCTAGTTTATGGATTATTTTGTTTATGATTTTCCAGTTTAGGCTTAAGTATCTCATGGGTTTTCATAAAATACTTCAAACTTTTTATGTTCATATGATATGACTATGTGTGTATTTGGTACTTTTAAGACTAAAGATATATGCTAAATATATATAGATTAAGTGGATATTATGGTGAGATTTGGTATTTCTTTTGTCTTTGCATTAATGGGGTAGTGTTCTTGTAGCCATGTGATGAGGATGCACTAAAATAGGAAAGCTCATTATGGATCTTTATCTTGGTTTGTGTTGTGGGTTCTGGTGCACTAATCTTTTGCAGGGAAAGATAAAATCAGCAAATAATGAAGACTCAACATTGAAGTGGCTTAATTAAGTCAAGTAACTATTTTCAAGTTTCATTATGATTCCACCACTTCCAACCAATCATAGTTTCTATTACAGACCGAGTCAAAACTAATTATCGAATATTTTGGAGGAAATTCAGTGCTCGTGTGCTCCTATATTCCTATGGATTTGAATGTGGGTTGTTTTCTGCATTTAATGTTCTATTGCTAAAAGTTGTTGTACCCATGATTGGAGGATCCTAGTTCTTAGAAGTTAGTTTTTGTAGTTGCTTAAATAATCTAGAGTTGGTGATTCTGAGTAAGTTAGACATTGAAGGAATCCATTTTATAATCCAGAGAAGAAGTGAATACATTTTGATCTTCTATTTTGTACTTATGTTGATGTTTTCATGAATAAACATATGATATCTTTGAATTTCAATCTTTGAGTTTTAAATCTATTCATTCTTCTGTGGGGGCTCACATAGGGGGTGAGCTTAGTTTTTGCTTAAGTAGGAATTAGAATTTTACTTCCTCGCAGTAGTTACTCTGTTGCTCCTATAGCCACTGGTAGCAAAACCACTGGTTGTTTTCCTGTAGCTTAGATCCATAGCTAGTTTTATCATTTGAAACATTATCTTAAGCTCTAAAGTTAAGTTTTTATTTCCATTTCTAGCATAGATTTCCTATAGCATTGTCTTTACTTTAGTTAATGACTTTAAAGGTAGACTAGAGCATATATTTTGTAGTCATCGTTTCAAGTCTACACTCCTGGATTGATACACTAAATGAGTTCAATGTACTATCTTAAGTATGACACATGATGCTATTTAACCATGGGATCATTGTAAAAGGGTGTCCAATCCTTTATTACTAAGGTATTATATTGACCAACCAAGGCAAAACTAGAAAAGCTCCAACAAGTAAAAATCATCAGAGTTATTGACTACTTAGGGTGGATCTCAAACTTGGTGCCCATCACTAAGCCTTCTAGCGAGATCAGAATTTGAACAGAATTTATGGACTTGAACAAAGCATGTCTTAAGGATGATTTCCCCTTACCAAACATCGACATGATAGTTGATCTCACAGCAGGCCATGAGATGTTGTCACTCATGGATGGCTTCTCAGGGTATAATCAGATCCAAATATAATAGGAAGATCAACACAAGACAATGTTCACAACACCATGGGGTACCTTCTACTACAATATGATGCCATTTGGGCTAACGAATGTAGGGGCCACCTATCAATGAGCAATGATAGCGATCTTCCATGATGTGATACACAAAATCCTTGAAGATTATGTGGATGATACCCTTGAAAAATCCAAGACACATTTAGAACACCTTGACATCTTCAAGCCTATGTTCAATCACCTCCATCACAATGGCCTAAAGCTGAATCCAAAAAAGTGTGTCTTTGGTGTAACATCTGGAAAGTTACTAGGCTTCATCATATCATGGCATGACATAGAGATTGACCCCAAAAAGGTTAAATCCATAACATAAATGCCTCCTCCCAGAACACTCAAGCATCTTAGAATCCTACAAGGTAAACAACAATATATGCATTGGTTCATATCATAGTTGGTAGAAAAGAGCCAACCCTTCATGCATCTACTCCATAAAGACACCAGCTTCAAATGAGATCCAATCTACCAAAGAAGATTTGAGAAGCTAAAAGAATATTTGGCTAACTTTCCCATCCTTGTACCACTAGTCCTAGGACACCTTCCGATCTTATAAATCTCTACAAATACTACAATATTAGGGGCACTCTTAGCATAACTTGATGATAACAACAAAGAGCGAGCTATCTATTACATTAGTCAAACTCTTGTCATCTATAAGCTCAACTACTCACCAATGGGGAAAATATGTATTGTAGTGATCTTTGCCACTCAAAATCTCATACATTATATACTTAGCCACACCATCAAGCTCATCTCAAAGGTGGACCCACTCAAGTATCTTCTATCAAGGACAATATTAATATGGAAAATGGAAAAGTGGGTCATGCTGCCAAGAGAGTTCAATATCTAGTACATAGATCAAAAAGAAATCAAAGGGAAAGTCATTACCAATCAGCTGGAAGAAGCACCTCTGGTGGATGCATATCCACTAATCATAGAATTTCCTGATGAACATCCATGCATGATCGAATAACAACTAGAATGGAAGCTATACTTTGATGGCTCCTATACATCACATGGATCAGGGGCAGGAATCTTATTTGTGCCCCCTCAAGGTGACTACATCTCTAAATCATTCAAATTAGGATCCCCATCCACCAACAACATTGCAAAGTATGAGGTACTCATCTCAGGCCTCAAAAAAACTATCCAATGGAACATCACAAAATGCAAGTGTTTGGAGATTCATAACTAATAATCAAGCAAGTCCTGGAGGAATTCCAAATGAAGGATGATAAGCTTCTACCCTACAAGGAACTAGTGGATAGATTGAAAGCACACTTCCTAAGTCTACAGTTCATGCAGATATGAAGGCTTCAAAACAAAGTTTCCAATGCAATGGAAACTATTAGATCCTTATTGGAAATCCCTGACAACTCATCACATTATCAATTCTTAGTCGAGTAGCTACACATGCCTTCTTATGAGAATGCTGATTCAGAAATGGTGTGCATCTTGGTTGGTCCTCAGTCCCCATGGTACCATGACATTCACCCATATCTTTAAAATGGTATCATATCCCCCCACCTCACAAATACCTAATGCCAAAACCTAATTCATAGTGCATCCCGCTACACTCTTGTATCAAACACCCTTTATCATTAAGGATATCACAACATCCTTTCTAGGTGTTTAGAAATGAATGAGGTCATCCTAGCTTTACAAAAGGTACATGCTAGAATTTATGGTGCCCACACAAGTGACATCATCCTAGAAAATTATTTTCTTACATTTGGGTATTACTAGCTAGCAATGGAGCATGATGCCTATGAATTCATCAAGAAATTCTTACCATGTTAGCAGCATGCCAATCTAATAAATGCTCCAGCTCAAGACTTGCAGTCTATCACACCACCTTGGTCATTTTCATGTTGGGGCTTCAACCTTGTTAGGTTAATCACTCCCCTTTTCTCTGATGGACACAAATATATCATAACAACCACATAATACTTTACAAAGTTGGTTGAAGCAATTCCACTCATCCTCTCTACTGGCATTCAGATATCCAAGTTCATCCTCTACCATATCATTTTCCACTTTGGCATACCTTACACCATCTTTATAGATCATGGAACGCCTTTTGAAAACTAGCATGTGGATGATCTATGTTCCAGACTCCACATCAACCATCATTTCTCCAGCCTATACTTCCCCCAAGGAAATGGCCTAGCTGAGGTAACTAACAAAACCATCCTCAAAATTCTCAAGAAGGTTGTCAATGATTATGGTTGTGACTGGAACCTCCAAATAAATCTCACCCTTTGGGCATACCATACTTCTTATTACACTCCTACATGCACCACCCCATATTCCCTTGTATATGGTGCCAAAGCCATTCTACCCATCGAGGTCGAGCTACCTTCCTTGCATGGATCTATGCAAAACTACACCATAGATGAACATTATCACATGGCAAGCCTCACACAAATTGATCTATTAGATGAAAAGAGGCAACAAGCATATGATCACTTGGTTGTTTACCATTATCGACTCAAAAGGAGCTATAACAAGAAGGTCCATCCAAGAAAATTCCAAGTGGGCTACATGGTCCTTAAAGAAAATAAAAAATTCCAAGCACATCATGAGAAAAAAAGGTAAGTTTAAACCTACTTGGTTAGGCCCCTATATTGTCACATCATGTTTTGGCTCCAGATCCTATAAGCTATCAACTCTAGAAGGAGATCCCTTGAATTATCCTATCAACATCATACATTTAAACTAGTTCTATGCTTGAACTAGATCCTGTAAAATCTAGAAAATCTATAAAAATTGGAAAAATACAAAAAATACAAAAAAATCAAAAAAGAAAAATAATCATCCAATGGTGAAAACTTGGCAATTCAAGCACCTTAGACAAGTATGTTGGTGAAAACCTAGAAACATTCTCCATACATAGTGGACCAAGTCATTATCCATCAAACTCCCATCCCCCCATCCCAATCCACATTACAATTCCAATCCTCTTTATCCCATCCCAATCCCCACCTCCATCCCATCAAATCCAAGGTGTTCTATCCTCAAGCCTATCCAATATATAAATCTGTTACTATCCCAAATGCTATACATATCCAGTATATATCCTATATAGCGAGATCCTCCAATTCCCAGTCCCTAAGATTCTGTACATATCTATTATAAATATATCCCCATCCATTGTACATATTGTCATGTCTTATTGTACATATCATCACCTGTCCAGCAACAACTTTGATCATATATCTTGTCCCACCCAGCCTTGTACTTCACCAACATCTTTTTTCAACTATCCTTGATCATCTGATTATCCTTTATTCATCATTTTCCAGCAACACCACATTCTCCTCATCAAATGGGTCCTTGCAAGATGTATCCTTCCTCATGTCCAACCTAATCTTCCATCATCAATCAAAATGGGTCCATGTAGGATGTATCCTTCCTCATGTTCTGACCTAATCTTCCCCCCATCAATCAAATCAATCCTTCTCCTTGGTAAAGGATATTTTGTGGATTTATCATTTTAGTCTTGGATTTTGTCCTTTGGATCTTGTTTACCTTTTGTGGCTTCTCATTTTTCCTCTCCTCAAAGTCACCATGATCCTTTCTATAATGGTGTGCTACGAATGAGGGAAATCTGTGGTAAGGTCTTTTGATCTTTTGGCTTCTTCCTATGAGTCAATCGGACATGACCCTTTCAAATTTCACATGTGATCTTCTGGGTTACATGGTGCACTTGGGCAATGTCATTTGTTTGTGGTTTCTCCATCATCATTTCTACCATGCCTCCTAGATTCATGCATGATGCTAGGGAAACCCTTGCGTGTCTTTTTGTTTTAGTCCTCTACAATGCTGGTGATAAGGCCTTGTATTCTTAGTAACCTTGACAAGTCTCTAGCATTTCTATATGAAACTAGGTTGTGCTCTCCACATTTACACAATGAGCTCTTCAAATCCCCCCATCCCACATCATATAGCTTAATCTTGCATCTTGCATCCTTCATATAGCTTCATCCTGCATCCTTCATTTCACATCACCTTGCATTCATCCATTTTTGCTCTTGGAAGGTTGTCTACTTATATTCCTTCCCGTGTCCTCCTTCCCACTTGCATCATTTTCAAGAAAATTTCACAACGTTTCCTCTTTGCGTTATTTTCTCAAGGGGGTATGACCTCTTATCTTCTATTCTAGCATGAGGCATCTTATTTCTTATCTTTGACACCATGCCATTTGCAACATCGCATCAAGGAGGGGCAAAATGTAGACACCTAACAATCCACTTGTCAATTAAAATTGTTTTAGTTGATAAAAGTCTGATGACATCATCATTAATTAATTAATTAATATTTTCATTTTTATTGTTATTACACCTTCTCCTATCTTAATTAAAGACATTTAATTAAAGAATCCCTACCAAAAGCATTTAAATCCAATTTGAATGATAATCCCTCTAATTTATTAATTATTTAATAAATTATGTCTCAAAAATCTTTAAATAAATTAAATATTTATTTAAAAGAAAAAAACCCTATAAATCTTCTAGAAAACCCTAAACCTATCCTCACTTTCCTAATCACATCCTAAACCTTCTTATAGGGTGATTCCTAATCCTCTTGGTCTAAACCCTCATCCTTTGACTTCTGGTCAACCCCCCTCATTAATGAGCCTTACATGCTCATTAATGACCCCTTACACCTTCATTAATGGCTCTTACAACCTCTTAATGAATACCTATGTCTCTTCTTCAACCTTGGTCCCGTAGCACACTTCCCTAGTGTTTCTCACACATTTGTGAGCAACCCTTAACCCTTATCCCCTTGACCATACCTCTAACCATACCCCTAACTCTACCCCTAACCCTGACTCTATCCCTAAATAAGCTTCCTAACCCAAGCCCTTCCTCAAACCCTATAAATAGTATCCCTTCCAAGAGAAATTCACCAATTCACATATC
Source organism: Chamaecyparis obtusa (assembly GCA_027943335.1). Lineage (NCBI taxonomy): Eukaryota > Viridiplantae > Streptophyta > Pinopsida > Cupressales > Cupressaceae > Chamaecyparis > Chamaecyparis obtusa. The sequence continues at coordinate 239,878 of BSBK01009445.1, read as the reverse complement.
ATTTTCATGCATTGTTATAATGAACATTTTTATCTAGATTCTTCATAGCATAAGCATAATTGTTAGATTTACTTCTATTTAGTGCTTTCATAACTCATCTTAGTATAGCTTAATGGATTAAAATAGTTCATTTATGAGATTTTCATATCATTTCTGCATCATACTACACTTATCTTTTGGTTAAAATCAACTTTTCATACTCATCCTTAGCTTAAATCTGCATTTGGTTTCATTTGAACCCTTGGGACAATAGGCAAAAAATAGGTTCACCATACCTATTTTTTTTTCATTATGGGGTGTCCATGGTTCTTAAATGATCCCAATCCTTCCTAAAAAACATTGGGGACATGCTTTTTGTGCTTCTAGAGCACACCCACATCCCTCCTATAAGAGAAAATCAAATGGTGACAAGGTGCTCCCGTTTCAACTCTATCTGAGGTGTCCTGCATATAGTTTTTCTATATGTTAGGTAGATTTTGTCTCTTACTAATGTTTGACTATCTACACATGTTCTGAATAGGTTAGGTTCACATAGATCACACTGAGATATTTTTTATGACATTATATTTGGTGGTAATTAGATAATGTGTATGTCTTTTGTTGAGGAAATGAGAAAGGAATTTAAGATGTCTATGATAGGAGAGATCAAATTATTTATTGGACTTCAAATATAAGAAGTAAAAGATGGGATATACATCACTCAATATAAATATATCAAGGAGATCCTAAAAACATTCAATATGGAAGACTCTAAACTGGTTGGAACACCAATGGATACCGGTTGTAAATTGTCTAAAGAAGATGATACTAGGGAGGTGAATGAAACACTTTAACAATCCATGATTGGTAAGTTATAGTATGATGTACATAGTAGACCTGACATTACACATTCAGTTGGTATTGTTACAATTTTTTCTATAAACCCCAAGGAAACACATTTGTGTGCAAGTAAGAGGATATTCAGATATTTGAAAGGGACTAAAGATTTCAATCTATTATACACAAGAAGGAAATTTTGATCTTAAAGTTTATATTGACGTTGATTGGACAGGAAATATTGATGACATGAAAAATACCAGTGGAAGATCTGACGCAGGGGCAGGGTAGATACAAACAAAATTAGTAGAATTGAGTCCACTTGAATCAACAACCAAGCCTTGATCAGAGTTACACAATGGAAGCAATATAATATCACATGATATCAGTAACAACACAATGGATATGAGGCAATCAACTGGCAGCAACGATAGAGAATTTATATTATTTCTTTCAACATGCCTGGCTATGAGGCCTTCTAGGTTTTGGCCTTATACAATGAGAATTATGAAATCAGAACTACAGCTTGCATCCTATCTTTGTCTCCAATGATATATCTTGATAATCCTTCCTAGATCTCACTTATGATGCCCTACTAAATCAATCTAGATCCCTTATATAGCCAGCTAAGCCAGAGGTTGGCCAGTCAGGCATTTAATTACATTATAGGTCCAGTCTAGAAGATTTAAACAAAAACTAATGCTATAATTGTTGGTGTAATTAATTATTCCTAATTGCACTTTACTTAATCTTACTTAGGTTAATGCATTGCATAGTAATTTGTGATTGAGACACCTAGTAGTGTGCACATCTATTAAGCACATGGTGTAGGAGAAATTCCACTTTTAGTGTGATAGTTGTCTTCACATGCCTCGTTGTGTGTGAGATCCACCTTTTGTGCTCTTATCACATTATCATCCTAATCCAATGCACATACTTTATTGCATATTGGAGGATGATCCACATTTGGTGGACATGTGATTACACCTAGCATAGGTGATAGCTTATCAGCTCCTTATCATTCTCTCTTATTGCCTTTCCTATATAAGGAGGCCTATTATGTAATCATTTCATTGAGCATTGATTAATTCATTAGATCTATTCAATCCATCCTTGCATTCATATTTTCTCTCTTGTGCTTTTCTTCAACCTCTAGATCCTTGGTTCAATATCTACTATTTGCAAATTCTTACATGGTATCAGAGCCATTGGAGCGTTCTTGATTAGCTGATTTGAAGAGAGCTTGATGCAAGCTTTGAAGATCTAAATCTTAGATCTGGAAAACAACGTGCAATAGAGGTGTCTTGGAATAGATCTGACCTCACCATTGCATCTGGGAGGTTGTCTCGGTTAAAATCAACTATAAATTCACCCATATTAGGTGAAAGTCAAATCTGAGGAAAAAAATTTTAGCAAATCGGACTGTAGGGCCTGATCTGCCTCACTGGCACAATTTTATTAAAAAAATATTTTTTAAAAAAATTCTGCTATTTTTTAGATTTTTTTTCCAGTAAAAAATTAGCTAGGGCCTGGTACGTGCCCTAGCTAGAGAATATTCCTTTTTGGCAGTCACATCACAGCCTGAAAGTGAGCGTAGCAGTCACACCTCAGCCTGAAGGCATGCTCACCACACACATGCTTGCTTGTTTATTTTGTTAGTGGGCCATTTGCATTATTAAAGGAGGCTAAATCCACCCCCGCAGGTAATGTGGGATTAAAATCCCACATCCCCACCCAGCTCCACCGGCGGCTAGCTCCGCAAATCACCACCTCTCCTCCACAGCAGCACTCGGCCGCACCTTTGCCCACCTCTGAGATTAGTGCCACCATGGCCTTTTCACCACCTACCACTAGCAACATACAATCCCACCATTGGCGGCCTTTTCACCACCGCTTCCACCATGGCCCTTCCAATGCCCCGCCACCGCTTCGAAGACCGAGATTCACCGCTCTGACAGTGGCGCAACCTCCATCGGTGGTCTTCACTACTCCACCCAGACAGACCCACCATGTGGTAGTCAATGGACCCCACAAGGATGCCACACAGCAATCCACGTAGGGCCACAATGTAACCACATGGTATAAAAATAGTGGCCCAGTCACGTGGAGATCCATGGACCCCCACTAACACCTCAGCCAAACCTCAACAAACCAATAGATGACACGTGGCATCCTACCACAAACATAGGCCATGTCACCGCAAGGTACCACATCACCTACCATGCATGCATCCATACTATACGGATAGTCCAAGTCATCTGCCACATCAGCAGTGGGCCCATTTTTTGCTTGCATCATTTGTTCTACTATCTTAAATTTGACGGCCATCTAGCTATCATCGTAGGGCAAAATTGGGTTTTTTTTACAGCTGTATGACCATCAAATTTAAACTAGTGTTTTGCTGATGTTAGCAGGGTTTGAGATTATTTTGCCTTCACCATTTGCATTTTTTATTTTGTAGTCCAACTTTGAGAGGCCATAACTTGGTCATCCGAGCTCCAAATCAAGTGCAATTTTTATTTGAAATTGGGTAGAATTTCCTTAATTTTCCAATGGTGGTGTTGATTTTGCATTTTGGTAGCCTCATTTGACAGAAATTGCAGATTTTGATGACTGTACCTATTTGTTCCTAATTTCTACAACTTCTAGGGCTTCGTTTGGGCACATACGGTAACATTTTGAGGTGAATTTTTTTTTTAAAGTGCATGATTTTTCATCCAATTTCCAGATCTACAATCAGATTTGAGTGTTTTTGGGTAGACATATCACTTTTAGTAATAGGCTATTTTGGGGCTATAATTGCACTTGGTTAATCCTTGGATTTCAGTTTTTTGATTTGCATCAGTCATTTGAAGGAGTTATCAGTAGTTATTAGTCATCATTTGGTTCCAATATGGATAATTCAAAGGTTAAAATCCTCACTCCATATAACTACCATGAATGGAAAGTATCTTTAAGTGATCATTTATTGAATCTTGGATTGCTTAGAATGACTCTTGGGAAGGATCAAGAACCTCAAATAGGTGTTGTAGAAAGGTGAAAGTGGTTTGATTGAAGGGATAAATCACTTGGCTCTCTTAGATCATCCATCTCTCGCGACATGCTCTTTCATATTGAATCTTGCACAAATCCTCATGATGCTTGGATCACATTAGAAGGACTCTTTGGTAAACCTGATAGATGAGGAAATTCAGATTAGAGAATGATCTCATAGGTCTTAATCCTAGGGATTTTGACAATATTCAAGATTTTTTCTCTAAGTTCAATACTATTAGATTGGAGCTTTCTTCATGTGGCATTGTTAAAGGGGATGAACAATTGATCTTTTCTATTCTTTCCAAGCTTGGTCCTGATTATTCTATCTTTGTTTCTACATTCTATGCTACTATGGATGCTCTTGGTATTGCATACAAATTGCCCTCTCTTGATGAATTTGCAGCACAACTCACAAGGGAGCAAGCAAAGTTGGCACACATGGGTCAATTGAAGCCTTCCACACATCAAGCATTGATTGCAAGTGAGTCTACATCAAAGGCTTCTAATGGAAAAGGAAAGAAACACAATAAGGATCCTAAGCCTCATGACAAAGGTAATGAATCTTCTTCACCAAAAAGTACTGAATCCAGGTCCTCTTCAAGAGAGGAATCATCTAGAAGAAAGAGAGATAAATGTGCATATTTTCAAAAGTTAGGACATGATGAGCATAAGTGTTTTCAAAATAAGATTGATGAGCTAACTCACATTATTCAGAAACACAACATTAAGTTTCCCTCATCAGTGTTTGCTTCTTCTTCTACATAATCGGTAGCTTCTACATCTCCATCATCATCCAAAGATAAAGGTAAAGGACAAGCACTCATGGCTTCCACACATCCTGAGCAAGGTAAATGGCTTCTTGATTTAGGTGCATCACATCATATGGAATCTTCTATGGATATGTTTTCTTCTATTGAGCCTTGTAATTCTCCTAATATTTTGATGGGTAACAACACATTCATGAGAGTTTGTGGGAAAGGTTCTATTCCTATGGGAGAGGGGACATTTAATGATGTTCTTTGTGTACCATCCTTGACCACTAATCTCCTTTCTATTTACCAAATCACACATGGGGCACAAGGTAAAATTGTTGAGTTCACTCTTGATTATGTCTACATTAGGAACATGGAGACTAGAGATGTCATAGCTATGGGAGTTGTTGATCATACTTCCCGCTTGTATTCTTTTTCCACTATTGTTGATAATGATGATGATATTCATGATGTACCCATCCCTTTGCCAAGGGATAATTATGAGAACTTTGGGCACTTGAATCATTTTTTTGTTGAGACAAGTGTTGATCTTCCTACTCCTCCACCTCTTGCTTCTTCAGACATGGGCTCTACTATTCAGCAGGATGATCATAGTGTTTTAGATCTTGTAGAATGTGATGACTACTTGGATGCATCTTCAACATTTTTTGATTCTCATGATGCAGATTTGGAAGACATACATGAGGGGGTTTCTCTTTCCCTTGATGACAGTTTCATCATAGATGGGGATACTTCTTCACCTTCTTTGGAGATTGGTGTACTTGATTCTTCTCCTTCTTCACTTGATTTGTCACATGAAGTGATAGATTCTTTGAGCTTGGAGATTCCTAATCAGTCTTCAAAGATTCATGCATGGAGACCTTCATCTTCTTTCTCCTTCCATTTGCACAAGGATTGGCTTCTTCATCATTTGATGTATCCATTTCTTCCTAAGGGGAGACATGTTTCTTGTAAGCATTGGTTGAACTATTGTTTGCAGGTACTCTTCATCAACATTGGAGCTTCTACATTATGGGGGGGATATCATGTCTCCAACTATCCTTCTTATGGGGGGATACTTCTTTGTATATACATGATGTATGTAGTTCTTGGGGGGTCTTTAGTACTCCATCCATTCATGCATCTTGTTTTCTTCTCTCTTTTTGGGGGAGGGTTTTTCCCAAGAGGTTTTCCCTCTTTCTCCGCTTTATGAGAGTTATGCATTTCATGTATTGCATTTTGTACATGGGTACCTAACATGGCCTAGTAGCTGGGACCCATCTTGCATTATGAGGTTAAGTGCATTCCCCTAAGTTGCACTTAAGGGGGGGTGTTGGTGTAATTAATTATTCCTAATTACACTTTACTTAATCTTATTTAGGTTAATGCATTGTATAGTAATTTGTGATTGAGACACCTAGGAGTGTGCACATCTATTAAGCACATGGTGTAGGAGAAATTCCACTTTTTGTGTGATAGTTGTCTTCACATACCTCATTGTGTGTGAGATCCACCTTTCATGCTCTTATCACATTATCATCCTAATCCAATGCACATACTTTATTACATATTGGAGGATGATCCACATTTGGTGGACATGTGATTGCACCTAGCATAGGTAATAGCTTATCAACTCCTTATCATTCTCTCTTATTTCCTTTCCTATATAAGGAGGCCTATTATGTAATCATTTCATTGAGCATTGATTAATTCATTGGATCTATTCAATCCATCCTTGCATTCATATTTTCTCTCTTGTACTTTTCTTCAACCTCTAGATCCTTGGTTCAATATTTGCTATTTTCAAATTCTTACAATAATTAATATAAATTAATGCACTTTTGCATTTAGGTCCTTACATGACCCAATAACATTCTTTTAAATACACAAGGCCCCATTTGATCACATGGAACATCGCAAGAAGAAACACCAGATGTTTCACCCGAAAACTGGCAAAAAATAGGTCCCCGAGAAAAATGGGCATAACTTTTTACTCATCATGAATTAGGGCTTGCGATCTTATTAAATGATATTAATTTAGGTCCTCTAAATTTCCTTAAGAGTGAAAATATTTATTCCTTATGGATCAAGATCGCCACTATGAACAATAAGCACCAAAACTGCAGGAAAACACGGTTCTAATAGCAAGGAAAACAACTGTAACTTTGAAACAGTCCATCCAAACTTTATGTGCTCATAGGAGAAGGTTCCAAAATAATTCCTCAGCATAATGTAAGCTTATCACACCATGAAACCATAAAATACAACCATTATAAAGAAAACAACAGCAAATAGGTACAAAAATCAGGAAATGTTTTTGGTTGATGCAAGATTTCTCAAAGACCCAAGATGCTCCTGCATCAGACACCTGGGGTAAATAAAGAACTAATGTCCACATTAGGCATTGCTCATATTCTGACCTAAATCATAAAGATCCAACTCAGCTTGTATAATCCATGAACTGTCTTCAACTAGATTGTCTTTCCACTAAACTAGATATTCCATGTAGTCGTTTCCTCTTGTACTCTTGCTCACTCTTTTATTCAAGATCTTCTCAATGCTATCTCTATTCTTCTTAGGATAATCTAGACCATATTCTATCTCATCATTTGATTAAAAGTACTCAAATATATCAGCAATGTTGAATATAGGTGATATATCCATGTCCTCTGGTAATTCCACTTCATAAGCATTTCCACTGTCAAACTTCTTCAGAATCTTACAAGGTCCAAACTTCTTCATTTTCAGCTTGTTGTAGGTACCAACTAGAAATCTATTCTTTTTCAAATGAATCATAACCTCATCTCCAACTTCAAAATATTTATGTCTCCTTCTCTTATATGCTTTCTATTTATATTTCAGATTACTGTCCTCCAAATTCCTTTTGACTTCATCATGTAAAGTTCTAATGTATCCTGCAAAATCCTCAGCTTCAGCACTTCTTGTCTTAGTAGGTAAATCTCTCAGCTTTGTGGTTCCCTTAGGATGAAATCTAGTAACAATCTCAAATGGTTTCCTCTTAGTACTTCTATTCACTGAGTTATTATATGCAAACCCTGCTTGTGCCAAAACTAAATCCCAATTAGCAGGCTTATCTCCAACTAAACATCTCAACAAGTTTCCCAAACTTATATTCACAACTTTAGTCTATCCATCTGTCTAAGGGTGAAATGTAGAACTAAACTTCAATTCAGTATTCATCTTCTTCCAAAGTGTTCTCCAAAAATAATAAGTAAATTTTGTATCTCTGTCTGAAACAATAAACATAGGCAAACCATGCAATCTTACCACTTCCTTGAAGAATAATTCAGCTACATTCAATGCATCAGATGTCTTCTTACAAGGTATGAAATGAGCCATCTTTGAAAATCTGTCAACCACTACCAAAATGGAATCATTACCTTTCTGAGTTCTAGGAAATCCAAGAACAAAGTCCATACTCACATCTTCCCAAGGTCTATCAGGTACAGGAAAAGGTGTATACAATCTTGAATTCTGACTAGTTCCTTTTGTTGTTTGGCAAATTCTGCAACCTCTAACCATTCTTTGTACATCTCTATAAATCTATGGCCAAAAGTATCTTTCTAAAATCAAATTCACAATCTTATCAATCCCAAAATGTCCAGCAAGTCCACCACTATGTTTCTCCTTCATTATGTTCTCTCTCATAGATCCTCTAGGTATGCACAACTGAACTCCTTTAAACAACATGTCTTCTTGAATGAAATAATCAGTCCACTTATCACTCACTGTGTGTTCCTTACAAGCTTTCCAAGGCTCTGCAAAATCAATGTTAGTCTCCTACAAACACTTCAAATCATCAAAACCAAGTACCTCAACTCTCATCTCTATTAGCAAAATTTTTCTTCGACTCAAGGCATCAGCAACCTTATTTGACTATCCACTCTTATGCTTCAATGAAAAGGAAAAATTCTGCAAGAACTCAACCCACTTCATATGTCTCTGATTCAACTTATTCTAACTTCCTAAATACTACAAAGCTTTATGGTTAATATACAACACAAAATCTTTAGGCATGAAATAATGTCTCCACTTCTTCAAAGCTTGAACAATAGCATAGAATTCCTGGTCATAAACTGAATATTTTCTGTTAGCATCATTCAACTTCTCACTAAAGAAAGCTATAGGTTTTCCTTCTTGACTCAAAATAGATCCAATTTTACTTCCACTAGCATCACATTCAACTTGAAAAACTTTACTAAAATCAGGCAAAGCAAGTGTAGGAAACTCTGCAATTCTTTGTTTCAATGTTTCAAAACTCTTTTGTGCTCCATGTGTCCATTTGAAATCCTTTTTATCTCCTCTCATAGTTTCAGTGATAGCATTACAAATAGAACTGAAATTTCTGATGAACTTCCTATAAAAACTTGCCAATCCATGAAATGATCTTACCTCTCCAACATTCTCTGGTGTAGGCCAATCAAGTATAGCTCTTACTTTCTCAAGATCCATCTTCAATCCATCAGTTGAAATTACAAAACTAAGGTACACAATCTCCTCTTTCATAAATGAACATTTCTTCAAATTAATCAACAACTTTTCTTCCTTCAATCTCTGCAATACTTGTCTGATATGTTCAAGATTTTCTTCCTTACTCTTATTGAATATCAAAATGTCATCAAAATATACAATGACAAACATACCCAAGAATCTTTTCAGAACTTCATTCATTAGCCTCATGAAAGTACTAGGTGCATTAGTCAAACCAAAAGGCATAACCAACCATTCATACAAACCTTCATTAGTCTTAAAAGCAATTTTCCATTCATCCCCTTCTCTGAACCTAATCTGATGATATGCACTTTTCAAATCAATCTTTGTGAAATACTTTGCTCCACTCAAACTATCCATTATGTCATCCATCCTAGGCAAATGAAATCTGTACTTTACTATTATCTTGTTTATAGCTCTAGTATCAGTGCACATTCTCCATTCTCCATTCTTTTTAGGTGCTAATACAATAGGTACTATACAAGGACTCAAACTTTCCCTAATCAAACCTCTCTCAAGCAATTCTTGCACTTTTCTACTCAATTCAGTCTTTTCATCAGGTGTCAACCTATGTGGTTCTTTGTTAGGAAAACTAGCTCCAAGTATCAAATCCATACGATGACTTATACTTCTCATAGGCGGTAAACCATCAGGTACATTATCAAAAATGATGTCATGAAATTCATTCAACAAAGGCCTAACCTTAGGTGCATGTTCTAACTCATCTTGTTTCTCAGTCTTTCTTGGAATTAAAGAAAAAAAAACATTTTGTTCTTTCATTTCTCTTGCAAATTTTTTACCATCAACCAAGCATACTCTGATTGTGATACAATGACTTTCATCAAAATTCTCTATCAAAGGCAACAATACTTATTTCTTTCCATCCATCCAAATAGAATATTGATTCAATCTACCATCATGCAAAGCTTTCCTATCATACTACCAAGTTCTACCCAAAATAATATGACAACAATCCATAGGCATAATATCATACAAGTCTTCATCATGATAATTCCCAATTTTGAATTTAACAAGGCATTGTTCACTTACAAGTAGTTTATGCTCTTTTTGGATCCAAGCAATATGGTAAGGCTTAGGATGTTTCAATCTCTACAACTGCAACTTGTTAACCAGCTCTTTGGATGCCAAATTATTAGAACTTCCACTATCAATGATTACCTTGCAACATTTTTTAGTGATCTTACATCTGGTTCTGAACAAAATTTTCCTCAAAATAGGTTCCTCATCAACTTCTTCATTCCACAAGATGTAATGCCCCTCCAACCCTATCAAGTCCTAGTTATGCTCACTAGAAATTAGGAAGAGCTATATGTGAGAATGGTCCTTGTTGTGATGGTTTCTTAAACTGAACCTCTTCCAACTCACCATAACTTCATAAATTAAATGTGTGAAATAATAATATTGCATAGGTATGTTCCTATACATCTTCTTGCGTATCAATGATAATATAGGACCTTAATGCTAAAAGGATCAACTGATAGATTTATATGCTTCTTTTTGAAATGCTCATTATTAATATTTATGTTTACCTTAGGTTAATTGATTATAATCACTTAAGGGTTAGATTTGTTATCTTCTCTAATGATATAACTTGGGATTAGAGATGATTAATGCATTTAGGGTTATATGATTTGTTTATCTTGTTTTGATAATGAGACATTTTAAGTACATGCCTGATGGTTAAATGGGTTTGTGAAAGTTAATAGATGATTTACATTTACATGAATATGTTATGATGCATTCTTGTTATACAATATGGAAAAGAGATTATCCTAGTACTAACCACACTAATCCAATTATGCTTTGTTGATGTCACTATCTGATGTGAGTGTAGGATGAGGGGAGGCAGTCATAGTTACTCCTACAGGAGGTCCACACAATGTTGCACTCTTCCTCCTTGTTTTCCATTTTCTATATATACATGTATGCATGTCGGTTGGTGTTGCAGGATGCAGGTACCAGGCATTAACTCCACCTGGCTACATAGGTCTGAGCATGCCTTTAAAATCCTCAAACTATTGTTGTGTGGAGATATTACCAAGATTACTCTCAAGGTTGTATACACCTAAAAATGGTCATCTAGACTATTAGCCCCTTTTGCTAAATCATAAATTGCTTGTTCTTGATCAAATCCTAGCTCTATCATTTATTCGATTATTTTCTATGGGCTGACCATCTTATCCTAAGTCTTTATTTATTTAAAAGGAATATTTCCTCCCCTTTTAATAAATAAAAAGCCCCCACTTTTCCTCTTATCCTAAGTTGCACAAATAAAGCATCATTCTTATTTTATAAAAAGGGAAAAAACACTTTTTGTCTCATATGGACACAAAAGTCAACTCTTATTTTCCTATTGGAGGATACTTGTACACATGGATTGCTCCTCTTTTAAGCTCCACCGTTGATTAAATATTTTGCCTCTTAATCTCCATGGTCCATTCCTTCTCATTTCCTTTAAAAGAAGAGCTCTCTTCTTCATTCTAGATCCCCAACCTTTTATGCTAACTTTATGCTGCAGGTTTTCTAGGTCACTTTGGAGTTTTTGAAGATTTGGAGCATTCTTAGCATCTACATCCCATTCTTGCATTCTACATCTCATTCTTTCATTCTTAGCTTAGTTTCATATTTATGCTTTCTTAGATTAGCTTCATTTCTATGCTCTAGATTAGCTCACATAGATTAATTAGCTTGGATTGTAACACTTGCATATTTCCTTTCATAGCTTAGCTTGCATTTTCATTTCTAGCATAGCATTGCATTGCATTTTCATTCTTGATTCTTGAGGATATTGGCATTCTTGCCCTTGTCTTCATTGAATCTCCCATTGCATGGTTTACTAGCAAGGTTATAGGCTAAATAGCTCTAGCTGAGAGCATTCTTAAAAACCCTTGCACTCCATGCCTAGGGAGCTATGGATCGATTTGTGAGGGCTCATTCTTGAGTTTCCTTGCATGTAATGATTCATAGAAGTGTGACACATTTATAGCACACAAAGGTTACCCATGGACTTAGATTTCCATTTAGGAGGTTACCCTAGTTGGGGGATTTGAATACTGTTCATGTTATGGTCATGTGAATTTTGATTTGAGGTTAATCTATGATTTTGATGTGAGTTAGAATTATCCTTGTAAGTATATGTATATATATTTATTTTATATGTGTTATATTTATTTTATGTTATATATGTATGTGTATATGTGGGTGCACACACATATACCCATGCTTATATAAATAATAATATTTGTATGGATTTATTGATTGTTTTAGTGGTATGTTATTTGAAGTGAATTCAATGAAGTGTATTAAATAAAAATAAATAAAAATAAAAGGATAATGCTCTTTGTAGTAAAACTAGCTATCTAGGAGGGAGTTGAACTTGAGACCTCCTAGAAGTTAGGCTAGTTGGTTTCCATGTGTGCTATGTGTTTTCCTTGATAGTTATTTGTTGATTTTTCTTGTTATGGCTTTCTTTTGAGACTATTTTAATTAAATTTATTAAAAAAAAAATTTGTTAAGTGCTTACAGGGAATGATTTGTTTATTTTCCAACCAACTGTGGAAGTTGGAGAAGTTGCTTCCCATAAAGCAACTCCTCCAACCACATAGTTGGAGGATAAATATTTGTAATTTTTGTGTGGTTGGGGAGGAGGAGTTTTTGGAAGATTTTTGGGAGTATTTTACATTGATTTTTCAAGAAATTTATTTGAAGTTGTGTGAGTTTGAGAGTATCCATTTGGTGAAGACAAATGTCTATGGATTCCTAGAGTTTGATTTCCAGAGGAAGATTTCTACTCAAGGCTGGAAATTTTGCAAAGAGTGTCCAGCCAAGGGAAGGGGATTCTCCACAGGACCCTAGGTAGGGTCTAAACTAGGAAGAATCTCTATTCTTCCTATGTGTGTGTGTGTGTGTGTGTGTGTGTGAATATTTATGTGTATTATATGATATTATATTATGTTATCTTATGAATGTATACTGTGTATTAAAATGGAAATGTGAATGTCTTATCTTTTGTGTATTTCTATTGTGTTTCCAGGAATTAATTCTGTAAATGTTTGTATAAATTTTTAATGGTAAAATCTTTCTTGGAAGTTTGGGATTTGTTGTGATACTTCCTTTTTTTGTTTGTGAGATTTAGGTAATGATTTAGGGAAGTTTAAGAAGGTTTGGGATGGTTTAGGAAAGGTTATAGTCCTTCTTTCCATTTTCCCTTTTTGCGGGCCTTCTCTGTGAATTTATGTTTTTAATTTGATTCAATCTTATCTGAGACTTAGGTAGTGTTGAGGATGTGTTTTGGATGCGGTTTTGAGGTCCTGGTATTAGTTTGATCTCAGGGAACCTTTCCCAGGCACTCTCCATGCCTTAAAAAGTCATTTTTTTGCCTTTTCAGGCAATTTTGAATTATTTTTGTAAAAGTGCCCTGCAATGTCGTATGACATTGTATCCATACTCGTACGACACTTGGTCAAAATTTGTATGGGAATGCATACATTTTCGTATGGGTTAAAAACCAATTTTTAAGTGTTTTCGAGAAGTTTAAATTTAATTTTGTGAAAGTGTCTTACAGTGTCGTATGACATTGTAGTCACACCCATACGACACTTGGTCAAATGTCATATGGGAATGCATGCATTTTCATACGATTTTATATAAAAATTTGTTTGGAGTTTTAGGGTTTTAGGGGCCTAATATTTACAGGATTTATACAAGTATAACTTAAAGTATAAGAAATTAAAGTATCGTAACTTATACTTTAATTTCATATACTTGAAGTTATACTTGTATAAAGGAATTAGGTACCTTCTGGGAAGATTGGGATAGGTTTCAGCTTCATAGGAGTTAAGATGTAGATTATAGATTTTGGATTTTCCAAAAAAAATTAAACTTAGCCAAATTTCAGGCTCATGAGATTTCCATAGATGGATGTTGTTTTAATGCATGCGGAAGTTTGTATCACCTATGTATGCTCAATACTTGTTTTTTTGAGGTTATATGGTTTACTTGTGATGATTTTTCACTTGGCATAGACTTGAGCTTAGTTTATGAGGCTAGGACTCGTCTCGGTGACCTGTGTGCACAGGAGGGTTCCCTAGACCTATAAGTGAGCCTTGGAAAGTTGTACTAATGCATGTGGAAAGTTTTATGTTTTTCTTTGAGATGTCTTGTGATAGACATTCTTCCAATGTTTCCTGTTATGTATATGGCTAAGGTTAGGACTCGCTCTGAGGGCCAGAGTGCATAGGGGAGTTTCCTAAACATATGAATCAGGACTTGGAAGTGTTATCTTGTATTTGTAGATTGTGATAGGGTAAGGGGATAGGAACCCTAAGTGAGTGGCTCACAATAGGTGTTGGAACCCTAAAGTGGTTTCCAGATGATCCTATGGTTGGGTTTGTAAAAAGTGATAACCTTAAAAATTAACATGGGAAGGGGGGATTCAAAAGATAATGAAAGAAAACATAATAATGGCCACACAAACTTGATTGGAGTACCGGGGCTAGGGATAACTACCAGGATGGATCCCTATTCATAAAGGGGGGACCGGGGTTACATGGTTTCTAGGAAGGATCCCAATATATAGGTTGTGTGATGACACTCACTTAGGTGGTCTCCTAGAACTTTAACCTCGGTGTTTTAATATGATGATATTTTTATGTGCCTTATTATTTTTATTTTGAGTCTTGGATTTATTGGTATTTAAGACTTAGATTGCCTTAAGGTCTTGAGAGTACATTGGTTCTATCTCCTAGCACGGGGGGGTGGAACTTTATTAGTTTCACATGGTTGGGTGGAAAATCTCTTTCGAGGTATTGTTCATGGTTCGTGTCATTGCTTGGATTCTAAGTTGTTTAGTGGTGAAGATTATGTTCTTTTATCATGTATCTCTATCTTTTGTTATCAAGATGTAAAGATGTATTGTAAGCCCTTGGGGAACTTGATGTAATTATATTTTCATATGCCTCTGGGCAATGTGCAGTAACTGTAATTATGTTTGTAAAAGGAAATTGTAAGAATCTAAAAAGGGATTGAATATGGTTAAATCAATGAGTAATTTCCTACCTTATATCTCTTGTGAATTTTAAATGAAACTGAAAGTAATGGTTCTATGGAAACCTTTGTAATGAAAGTACTTATGGATGTAAAATTCTTTAAAAGGAAACTTGTTTTGATATATGGTTAGTGAAAACGTATGCTAAGGGTTCAAGGGTATCTTCAGGTGAAGTAATAAGGTAAAAGGAAACATGTATGTTATTGAAAGAATTAATGGGATGTGATTTCTTAAATGTATAGTTCAATGTGAGTGATGTCAGGTTATTCAAACTAGGTTTTAATATAAATCCTTTATTTACAAGGTTATAGTTGATAATTTTTGGAAGTTAAACTTGTGGCAAAAATTATTCATTAAATGGTTTATGTTGGTTAGCAGTATATGTTTAAGCACTTTACGCTCTTTCTATTATTATATTGAAAATAGAAAGTAAGGACTCTTAATGGAAAAGCTTAATTGAGTTTTGATGGTGCAATTGAGTTGAGCATAGATAGTGTTAAGGAGTAAATAAATATGAAAGAATAAATGTACTTAGTGGATGAGATAAGTAATGTGCTCTTGTTTCACTTCTAAAAGTAAATTACATGTTAGTTTGGTAAAAAAAATTAATTCAACTAGCTCATTAATGTAATAGGTTTTGATGTGAAATGGAATCAATGTAAATTGAAGTTGAAATGGAAATAGAATTTGTAAGATTAAGTAGTAAAATGAAATACTGGATAATGGTAATTGAATTCATTAAGGGAACCTTAAGGAATGTACTTGTGAATGGTAATGATGATATGTTAAAATGTTAAGAAAAAAAAAATTAGTTGTAATTTTAGGTCATAGACCTGATTCCTTATGGGTTCCTTGGTGGGGACATTACACAAGATCCTTCTTAGCATCAAGTTCTCACCATGTTCAGGTTCATTAGACATTTCCCCAACTTCTTCACAAGCCAAATTATTTCTACCATTACCTCCAGTCTTCTTTCCAAAGTTAGTACATTCAAAAGCTCTATGTCCTTCTTCACCACATTTATAACAAGTACCTTTAAACCAAGACTTCTCTTCTCTTTTCCCATTATTGTTATTCCTAGAGTAACCAGTATAGCTACCTCTAGAGTAATTACCTCTTTTAGAAGGTTCATCTTTCCATCCTTTATCTTGCACTGCATTGTCAGATCTATTTCTTTCTCCATAAGATCTGCCTCTACTTCTTTGAAATCTTCCACCTCTTCCTCTTTGTCTTTGATCATGTCTTTTTTTCAATCTTTCCTCAGCCTTCAAAGAAAATTGGTATGCTTCTTCCACACTATCAATCTTCACATTGTTGATCTCATCTTGAATAGATGTCCTTAGGCCATTCAGATATCTAGCCACCTTCTCAACTTCATCATCCACATGTCCAGATCTAATATACAATTTGTAAAATTCCTCAGTATATTCCTTCACACTCATGTCCTTTTGTCTCAAGTTTTTCATTTTTCTCATCAAAATAACTTGGTAGTCAGCTGGAAGAAACTTCTTCTTCATCTTTCCAAGCATCTTCATCCATGTCTTTATCTTTTCTTTTCCTCTCCTCTGTCTCTCAGTTTGCAAATGATCCCACCAAAGAGATGCATGACCTTTCAACTTTGTGACTGCTAACTTAACCTTCTTATTATTAGGAGTACCTTCATACTCAAAGTATTTATCCATCTTAGAGATCCAATCCAAAAGTGTATCGGTCTCAAGTCTTCCATCATAGCAAGCAACTTCAACTGCAGGTCTGGAGTTAGCCTTAGACAAAACTCTCAAAAGTCTTTCCTCATCTTGTTCAATTTCAAGTTTAGCATTAGGTGCTACTTCTTCTTCTTCATCACTAACATCTTTAAGATGTGGTCCTCTTCTCTGGGCTGTCTTTATAGCTTCAAGCCTAGTTGCAATCAACCTCAACATATCCATGATAGCATTATCATTTCCTCTTCCACAAACCATCTTGACAATCAAGTTCCATCAAGATCATAACCTTCTACAAGTTATAAGTTAGATCTCAAATCTACCACCCTACAACCAATCCAATAAGGTTCTCCACAATCCAATCCATAAGAAAGAACTTCACTCTGATACCACTTGACGCAGGGGCAGGGTAGATACAAACAGAATCAGCAAAATTGAGTCCACTTGAATCAACAACCAAGCCCTGCTCAAAGTTACACAATAGAATAAATATAATATCACATGAAATCAGTAACAACACAATGGATATGAGGCAATCAACTAGCAGCAATAATAGATAATTTATATTATTTCTTTCAACATGCCCGGTTGTGAGGCCTTCCGGGTTTCGGCCTTATATAATGAGAATTATGAAATTGGAACTACAGCTTGCATCTTATCTTTGTCTCCAATGATATATCTTGATAATCCTTCCAAGATCTTGCTCATGATGCTCTAATAAATCAATCTAGACCCCTTATATAGCCAGCTAAGCCACAAGTCGGCCAGTCAAGCATTTAATTACATTATAGGTCCAGTCTGGAAGATTTAAACCAAAACTAATGCTATAATTAATATAAATTGATGCACCTTTGGATTTAGGTCCTTATGAACATGCCTTTAACTTCATAAGGCCCCATTTGATCACATAGAGCATCACAAGAAGAAACACCACATGTTTCACCCGAAAACTAGCAGAAAATAGGTCCCCGAGAAAAATGGGCATAAATTTTTACTCATAATTAATTAGGGCTTTCCCTCTTGGAAAATGATAGTACTTTAGGTCCTCTAAAATTCCTTAATAGAATAAAGGTTTATTCCTTGTGGATCAAGATTACCACTATGAACAATCAGCACCAAAACTACAGGAAAATGTGGTTTCGACGGTAAGGAAAATAGTTGTAACTTTGAAACAGTCCATCCAAACTTTATGTGCTCATAGGAGAAGGTTCCCAAATAGTTTCACAGCATAATTTAATCTTAGGACACCATGAAACCATCAAATACAACCATTATAAAGAAAACAAAGTGAACAGGTACAAAAATCAGGAAATGTTTTTGGTTGATGCAAGATTGCTCAAAGACCCAAGATGCTCCTGCATCAAGATCTTTCTTTTTATGAGAAAGGCTAGTGACATGGTTAAGCAAGAAACAAATTTGTATTTCTGAATCTACTATTGAATCTAAGTATTTTGTAGTAGCTAGGAATTGTTCTAATATTGTATGGATCAAACTACTATTGGAAGGTATGCATGAAGAGATTAATGATCCTATTACAATTTATTGTAATACCACTAGTGATATTAACATATCAAAGAATACAGTGATACACTCTAAGACAAAGCATATATCTATTAAGTATCACTACTTAAGAGATCAATTATAAGATATGTATGTGACATTGGAGTATGTGAATTCTAAGGAGAAGATAGCTGATATCTTTACAAAACCATTATCGAAAGATGATTTTGAGTATCTCTGAGGTAATTTAAGGGTTCTTCCTATATCCAATGTACATTAAGGAAAGATTCTTGTTGCATCAATTTAAGGACTCAATAGAATATATATCTTGTGAGTTGATGCTAGTATTTCACTCTTTAGGTGAAGCCTGAAGTTGTGAAACAAGATATAAATGACTGCAATGGAAAACCTATATACTTGAGGTATATCTGAGATGTTTATATTTCTTTAGCATTGTTGTCAAAGAGGGAGAAGTTTATATATTGTAGATGGGAGAATAATAAATAAATTTAGAAGAATGAAGATGAATTAATATATGTGAAAGAGGGAGAATAAAGTGAAATTTAGATGTTAGAGGGATATCATAGAGGTGAATACTGTAAGAGGAAGAAAAATTAGATGAGTATAGAAAGAAGATGAGATGATTAAGAGAATGATAGAATCAAAATGGAAAGTGAGAGAAATAAATTACAGATAAAATACTACAGATGGCAGATTATAAGAGGAAAAGTTACTACTCATAGGGAGTTTAGAATATGAATGATAGTGAAGTTTACCATCATCAATTGAACATTGAATTTGTTAGTGTTGCCATCAATGGAAAAGAGGGAGATGTTAGGAATAATAGTCCACAATACAACTGAGAGGGGAGATGGATGAATCAGTTGTATGATATAATATTAAAATTTAAACATTGAATAGAAACAATATCAGATCCGATGAACACAATCAATGCCAACACAATAACACAATATTTTGGTCTTAGGGAAACCCTATTAAAGGTAAAAACCCTAGTGGGAATTAGCACCCACAAATAATGTACTAAGAGTATAGTATCCTTATTAGAAGATTTATCCCTATTAGGAGCTAATTGAAACATTACAATACATATTCCTTGTCAGAGGACAAACCCTATTAGGAGTCAAGAAAAGAAAGGGGGCTCATTGCCTAGGCTCACTTCCAAAGAAGGTTAAATCCACCTTAAGAACTCACTATTCGCAACAAGTGTATATGAAGAAATACACAATATTTTGAACTGTTTGACACCAACTATATTTTCTTGGTTAGTTCCAATGAACTTCACCAGTAATCCTCTGCTCTACATCTAGTAGACACAAGCTCACAACTTTCACAATCACATATATTCTCACCATATTTTTCCCAAAGAAAATATCTTACATATATACCCTATTACATTCTACATGATTAGGTTGGCCATTTAGGATTTCCTAATTACATTTACATAAACTCTTGCTAAGATACACATAGTACCTAAAACAAGTATACAATGATTCTATTACAATAATTAAGGACCGACATCATTAATTTATATTTGCCAAACAAAATGCACGCTACATCTCTGAAGTTGGCTCCCAAGTAAGTCTTATCTAGATCACACACCATAACTGACATCATCCAACATTTTGTACCTTGCGCTAACCAATGAACATCCTTTAATACCTTTTCTTTCATCTCTTAAGCTGGCATACACCTAATCCAGATCTTTTGTAAGATATACCAAAAAAATAGAGACTCACTCTGTCAGCTTCCACTATCACTGTCCAATAACCAATCTTCACCAAAACATTTTTAACTCATCCAACATGCACCATTACATGATGTGATCTTAGATATAAGATCAAAACATCTTCCTGTACTCTCATCTATCTTTGCATGTTCTGAAATATCTCTATACTATCTGCACACTGTCATAATCAACATGTACTCTTCACATAAACATATGTTGACATCAGTGACAAACCACAAATGACAACAGTATGAGTGCACATTCAGTAACATTGTGATTAAACATATAAAAAGTATCAATCACCACCACATTCATTAGGAATATCCAAAAATCTCCCCCTTTGGCATTGATGTCAACATATGGGAAAACCATCCCAAAGTTATTTCAATCCAAAGTTATGCAACCAAATAGTACTCTCACAGTATTCCTTCATACAATCTCCCCACACAGTAGGGATTTTCTCATAGAAACACTCTTCCTTTGACAACAATGGCAAAGGGTGCCATGAGTCATCAACTGTTCTTCAACACCTTCCTTCCATGATCACTCCCTCTGAGGAGTAGATCCCTACATCTAGTCCAGAATATGATAAGGCTCTGAAAACTTCTAGATTGATGCATCCTTGCATCATTTAATTCTAACTGGGAGGGGCCTAAACCGCAAGCATACCTCTAAGATATTCAAAGGTATCTTTTGGCAATGGTTTTGTAAAGATTTCTACAATCTATTCCTTTATACTAATATACTCTAACTTTATTTCCTTCTCTACCACCTTGTCTCTCAAGAAGTGATATTTGATAGAAATATGTTTAGTTTTAGAGTGCATCACTAGATTCTTTGACATATTCACTGTACTAGTTTTATCATAATGGATAACCATAGGATCATCAAAAGTTATTCAAATGTCTTTTAGCATTTGCTTCATCCAAAAAATTTGAGTGCAATTTATAGTAGCAACAACATACTCTAATTTAACAGTAGATTGAGCTATACAATCTTTCTTCTTACTTAGCCATGAAACCAACTTTTTCCCAAGGAAAAATGCACCACCACTAGTACTCTTTCTATCATCAATATTTCCTCCCCAATCAGCATCAATATCAGCAAGAAGTTCAAAGCTATCATTTTTATCATACCATAAGCCATAGTCTATTGTTCCTTTCAGATATCTCAATATCCTTTTCATAGTAGCTAGGTGTGTCTCTTTGGGTTCTGCCTAATATCTAGCCACAATACCAACAACATTAGCAATATTTGGTCTAGTGTGAGTTAGATATTGTAATCCTCCAACCATTGATCTGTACTTGGTCTAAAAAACACACTTTGATTCATCATCAACTGTTAGTTTATTACTAGTCACCATGGGCATACCAACTGGTTTATAGTCTTCCATTCCAAATGTTTTCAACATTTCTTTAAGATATTTAGTTTGAGAAATAAAAATTCCATCTCTACTCTGATTTATTTGCAGTCCAAGAAATAATTTCATTTCACCAATCATGGACATCTCAAATTCATTTTCCATCTCTTTAGAAAATGTCTCACATAGATCATCATTACCTCCAAAGATAATATCATCAACAAAGACTTCTATTATCAAGACTCCATCTTCACTAGTTCTTATATACAAATTACTATCAGCATTACCTTTTTTGAATCCAAGCCAAAGTAGGTATTTGTCTAATCTTGCATACTGTATGGTTTCACAATAGATGAAGATAATCAAACCATTGTCTCTCCTTCAAAGATAATATATCTATTCTAAGAATTACCTATTCCATCATGAAATACACTTGAATTGTCAACCCAGGGACGTAGGACTTGAAATGGGTCAGCACAGTTTGTGCACTAAGTTCCTTTAGAAGTCATAACACCTATGCTATAGGTAAGTAAA
Source organism: Chamaecyparis obtusa (assembly GCA_027943335.1). NCBI lineage: Eukaryota > Viridiplantae > Streptophyta > Pinopsida > Cupressales > Cupressaceae > Chamaecyparis > Chamaecyparis obtusa. The sequence continues at coordinate 217,851 of BSBK01009445.1, read as the reverse complement.
ATGCATTGGAAGAATCTATATTGCTGCTACAAAATAGTAAACACACCTTGGCTAACAACAGATAATTGCAGGAAGCTTAAAAATGAACCTAAACTAATTAACAACTCAAACATCCACTATGATCATTTTCTACAAGTGCTGCAGGAACTTTCACAGTAATAATGTTGTAGGACTAATATAGTAAATCTATCTGAAAACAAGAAACTGCAAGAAATGAATCTATTCTACCTAAATCTATTCCACCTCCCAAGTGGGCCCCCTTGGTTGGCTTCAATTAACTATGAACACAACAAGTACTTCAAAATCTTTCTTCCATTAAAATCCTTCTTTGATTACATAGAAACTAAATAATTAATGACGAATAGAAAGAGTAACTTTTGAATCTAAATCAGAATTATCTATTTTCTCATTAGCTTACTAAGACGATCCAAATCCATTATATACAGGATTGGATGCTTATTAAAAACATAACATAAAAAGTCTTGAATAAACATCACCAGAAAAGAAGGTGGAAGATCAACCATGACATATTACATTTACTCCCAAGCAACAGAATAACACTTACAAGAAATATAGCAAGTTATATCCCCTATATTCTCTGGAACAACAACTCCTTTGCAGGCGCGGCTTATCCAATGAAACTGAACTGTGCTTTATTTTCCATGTTCGGTCTCCATTATCCTCCTCCTTAAATGCAATAATCACCACTCTTTGCATCACTCCTCATTCTCCTAAAAAATTAGCAACATCCGAAACACATATGCAAGATAACATTCCTACTTTTACTCAGATATTAGAACATAGCTTAAAATAGTTCTATGAAATACTACATTTTATGTATAATATTAAGCAAAACATGTCATACACACTACCCATAAGTTTAGTAGGTTCTAGCTATCTCTGGCATAAGTTCACAAGATATTTACAACAAGTGTTTAGAAATGTTTTGTCAAAGCACAAAGAGTGTGTCCAAACTATAAAAATTATATCAAAATTAAGACATTAATATGCCTCATCATCTGCCCCCACTATTCAAATGCTTGTCCTCAAGCATTATACTTCTTTTCCATAGCTCTAAAGTCACTGACTGTAGTTCTCCCTTTCTTCCCACTTCTAAATGTGTAGAATAATCCTCTGGTGCACTCCCAGTGTTCACCTTTGTGCTCTTCAACCAGCAGGTCTATTTTAGTAGCATTATTATCATAAAGAGGCCAAAGAAGCATAGGAGGTTGAAAGGACAAGGGAATCCATAGTTCCTTTCTGATATGTTGTCTTAGTTGTATGTATTTGGTCACCCTATGAATAGGTGCCTCATAATTGATAGGGCTATGTGGTTCTACCTTTTTGAAGGCATCTGGCAATCAGTTCCACCGATTCCTAATCCCTAAAAAAGCTCTTTGCTGTGTAAATTTTGGGAATGTCTGGTAATCTTTGTAAACCTTTTCTCTTTCTACAAACACTTTAGTCCTAACCTCTAGTTTTGGTTTCCCATAAGTTAATCTAAACCAATCTCTTAGAAGATCATCAGGCTTATGTGATTCAGTCCGTAGTGGCAAAGGCTTAGATTTTTCAAGATCTCTGTAGGCATTTAACTACTTGTCATAATTTATCTCATTGTGCATCCATGACATTAAAGCCCTAAGGTGAACATCTCCTATGTAAAGCAAAGGATTCCACTCTGTTTCATGTGGAATTATGAAATTATGTAGATATAGTTCACACAACAAATTCTTTTTCCATGAGGGCAGAGTTTGATACACATTGTAAAAATCTTGAGCAGTTTTAAATTCACAATCAATATTCCTTATTATCATCATTAGTTGAAATAACAAAAAATGTTCCTTCAGACAAACGGAATACACCCTTGGTGGTGGTCGATAGGCCATGACTTGGCCAGCTAACTTTAAGGCCTTATTCATCTATTGTTTATGTTTCTCAAGCTGTTCCTTGAGGGATTCAATTTCCTCATCTTTATCAAATATTATTTTCTACATTTGGTCTCATTCTTGTTTCCACAAGGTCTTTTGAAAAATGAAGTGATTGTATAGACCAAATAATATAGATTGAATTGTAGACGAAGGGAATTCTTGGGCCATAGCTTTCTTCTTTCGTTCCTTATCAACTTGCTAGAAATAATGGGTGTACCAAGAGGATCTATAAGGTATGACAGAAACATTAGAGTATACGGGGACTGGTGGAGAAGTAGGTTGAACACTTTTAGGGGCATTTTCTATGACTACAGCAGGATTTGACTCACACATTTCTTGATCACCCTGTGGCATTTCACTGCTAGGCTTATTTTCACATGTTTCCACATTTTGGGGTTCCAACTGTACAGGAGAGTCATCTAGAATATTCTTGACCTACAATTTTGCATGAGGTTTTGATACTTGACCTCACATGCAAGGGATTTGATGTACAGGAACCTCCTTAAGCTCTATTGCTTTGCGGGTCCATTTTGGTTTAGATGGTGTTGGGGTAGATGCTACAGGATTAGTTATTGCAGGAGTAGACCTTTTTCTCTTTGCCACTTGAACAAAAGGGTTTTGGGCTTTCCTTTTAAAATTAGGGCTCTCTTCATCAACCTTATCTTTTCCTTTATCTATGGAAGAGCTAGGTATATCACCCTCTAAAATAGGCCCAAAAAATTTATCAGTAGGGGGTAATGCTGGTTCTTTCTTTGTTTCAGCTGGATTCTGACTAGGCCCCATAATCTCTTCCTCATTCCCTAAATTTTTTAGGACAAGGTTGGCTTGAGGCTGCAAGGTTTTAAATTCAACAAATTCTACCCACGATATAGGGGAGGAATCCCTAAGAGACCTTTCAACTAAAATTTTAACTAGGGCATGATGAGAAATAGAATTTTCATTTCCTTTTTGAGTTTTTTCAGCACTAATACACAACCTATTGTAAAGGAAATTGGGGACATTAACTTGAATGTTATGCCTTACACAACTGAGTAGCTTAAAATGATGAGCATGTAGGTTTAAAAATATCCCTTCGTAGGTCAAATACCTGATGATATGGTTCACAAATTTAGGATAGGGCACTAGAAGAAAGAGTCTCTTACACCCTTGCTTTGAAATTTCCAATGGAGGGTCACCCAACTGAGAAAACTGTGCCCGCGACAACCTAGCGTCATGTTCATTTGGGTAATGCTCCCCATTAACTAGTAGTCTTGTGACTTCTGCTATCTGCTCCTTAGTAGAAACCACTTTTAATCCCCATACTGTGGCTTCTCCTTCATTGAATGTCCTCATAAACTCCATTGCTACTTCTCCATTGAACTCTATTAATTGCAGGAAGTAGCCAAGCCATCCACAAGCGTTAAAACTATGGACTACTTCCACATCCACTAGTAGAATACCATAGACAACCAGCTCATGTCTCTGCAACTGTCCTCCCATCTTCAAAATGCCTAGTTTTAAATTTCTCTATTCTCACCACCCTGATAATTTTTACCCCCTTAACACTCTAAAAATACCTTCTTCTCAGAATTCAAATTGATCTTTCTGAGAAATTTCGATACCACATTCTCTTAACACAGCTCCATTATGTTTGGCATGTAAAATGATGATGTTATTAACTATGAAGGACATCAAGGCTTTAGCTGGAAGTGTTCTCATATAAATGATAGTCTTTTTAAGTCATGTCAAACTCAGGAAATCTTTCCCAAAATCAGAATGAAAAAGTATGACAGATACAATAAAGATTTTAAAATTAAAAATAGACCACAGCCAAAGTACAACATATAATGTGGACATGGCTAGGGTGACATGGAGATGACACCTGGAAATAAATACACTTTCCCTACCCCCCATGAAATTTTGACAAGTGTCCACACTTAAAAAATTTCACACAGGAATGGAAAACTGGCTTAAGGCTTATACGATACATTTAATGCAGTATTATATATAATTATTGAAAACTATGCGCTAAAAATGAGGAAAAAGTAAAAAATGTGGTACCTAAAAATTTTAGATCATACATCCGCATGCAAGTTGATGAGTTGGTGAAGTCTGGTGATCACAGAAAAGGTGCTGACGGCATGTTTTATTGAAAGCAGTAAAAATAGAATTTGTGGGTGACGTGGAGGGTGAGTGGATGGTAGACAAAGAAATGAGATGAGTTAATAAGAAGAAAATGAAAAATGAATGAAAGAATGGACCTCATATGGAATGAGGTTTTATTATGGGTTGCTCATTGAAGGCTTGTTATGGTACGACTGCAAGAAGAAGGCTTGCACCCTCTGCTGCAAGAACTGTGTCCATAGGAGCTGGTAAATTTCATGGTTGGAACTGCTGCAAGAACTCATTGTTGGTCTGTGGTTTATGATAGAGGTGCAATCGGTGGCCATTTACAAGTAGTTTGAACTAGACTAGATCAATGGTTGTCAACTGGATTGCTCCATTGTCGAATACATACTAAATTTTGTAAAGCCCTACCCACCAAGTTTGCAATTTTCCTAGAATCTCCTTGAATCGAGAATCATATAAAAGAGCCCAATCTCCCAGTTGGAAGTGTTTATTCCTAATATGTGCATCATGCCACTTCTTCTATTGTTTTTTAATGATCTATGTTCTTTTCAAAGCTATCTTTCTCATGTCATCCAGTGAGTTCAAGTGGAGAAGTCTCTCTTCTTATGCTGCAGGAAGGCTGATGTTCAATTCTAGAGCAATGCGTAATGTTTTATGTTCAAATTCAATGGGCAACATTGCTACTTTTCCATACACAAGTTCAAATGGGGTGAATCTAGTTGTTGTCTGCCATGTAGTTCGGTAAGCCCAGAAGGCTTCAGTTAGTCTATTGCTCCAATCCCTCCTATGTATTTACACTGTCTTGGTCAGAATGGCCTTAATTTCTTTGTCGGTGACCTTTGCTTGCCCATTTTCCTAAGGGTGATAAGGGTTGGATTTTCGGTGCCTTATGTTGTATTCTTTCATAAGTTCAGTGATCAAATTTGATGTGAACTAGGCTCCTTGATCTATTACAAGTTCTCTAGGAACTCTGTAGCGTGTGAATATTTCCTCATATAAGAATTTAGCTACTTTCTCATCTCTTGCATTTTTCATCGCCCTGACTTCCACCCATTTTGTTAAATAATCTGTACATACCAAGATGTAGGATTTTCCATTTGATGGTGGGTCAATTGGCCCTATGAAGTCCATACCCCACTTGTCAAAGGGTGTCACAACAACCTGTGGATTGAGTGGCATCTCATCTGATCTGGTTGGCCGACCCATTCTTTGGCATTTTTCACACTTGGTTGTATAAGTTGTTGCATCCTTATATAATGTTGGCCAATAGCATCTAGTTGTAAGTATCTTTAATGCTGTTCATTTTCCTAGAAAATGGCCTCCACATGGTTCATCATGACAGGCATGTAGTATGTCATATATTTCATCTTCCCTGACACATCTCCTCATGATTTGATCTGGTCCATTATAGAAGAGATTGTTCTCTATCCATGAATAATGAAAACTTTTCTTTGCAAGCTTCTTCCTATCTTTTTGGGAGAAGTGTGGGGGCATTTTATTTGTAGCAAGATAGTTTGCTATATCTACATACCATGGTGTATGGGTTGCTATGTGGAACAAATGTTCATCTAGAAATGTATCTTCAATTGGAGTTGGATCTTCATCAGCAAGTTGAAGTCTAGACAAATAGTCAGCAACTACATTGGCCTTGCCTGGCTTATAAAAAATAGTTATATCAAACTCCTGCAATAACAAGAGCCATCTTGCCAATCTGCCAGTTACAGCAGGTTTGTTCATCAAGTACTTTATGGCTGAGTGGTCAATATGAACAAAAATAGGATAGCCAGTTACATAGTGTCTGAATTTGTTCAATGCATAAACTACAGCTAAAATTTCCTTCTCAGTTACTGTGTAGTTTAGTTCAAGGCCATGGAGACTTTTACTAATATAATAGATTGCATTTTCAAGGTTAGTAGGCTTTTGTCCTAATACATCACCTACAACATAGTCTGATGCATTAGTATGGATATGAAATGGAATAGACCAATCTGGTCCCTTAAGAACTGGTGATGTGGTGAGGAGTTTCTTAAGCTATAGGAAGGATTCATTACATGTTAGTGTCCAAATGAATTCAACTTCTTTAGTCAGCAATGTATACAAAAGACTAGCTATTCGACTAAAATTTTGAATGAAATGCCTATAATAGCTAGCATGACCTAAAAAAGATCTTACATCCTTTGGTTTAGTAGGTGTGGTCAATGTTAGGATTACCTCTATCTTGGCTAGGTCTACTTGTATCCCTGTGGCTGATATAAAATGACCAAGCACTACCCCTTCTTGCATAAGCATGAAACATTTCTCACTATTAAGTGATAGATTATGTTCTTTGCATCGAACAAGAACCTTTTCAAGATTAATCAAATCCTCCTCAAAGGTCACCCCAAATGCTATAAAATCATCCATATATATTTCCATATAGTCATGTGATATGTCAGCAAAAATACTAATTACAGCTCTTTGAAATGTTGTTGGAGCATTACACAGGCCAAATGGCAACACAGAGTATGAAAAAGTACCCCATGGGCATGTAAATGTAGTCTTATCCTAATCCTCTGGAGCTATACTTATCTAATTATAACCACTGTATCCATTAAGAAAAGAAAAATATTTCTTACCAGCCAGAGTATCCAGAACTTGATCAATAAATGGTAAAGAAAAATGATCCTTCTTCATTGCCTTATTTAATTCTCTGTAATCTACACAAATCCACCATTTCCCTCCCTTTTTAGGTACTATAACCAGAGGTGAGACCCATCAACTATCAAATATAGGGTATATGAAACCAGCATCAAGCAATTTTTGTAGTTTAGTTTTAACTATTTCCCTGAGTGTTGGATTAATCCGCCTTTGGGGTTGATGGAGTGGCAAGCACCCTTCATTGATATATATTCTATGAGTGCATAATGTGGGTCTTAACCCTTTCATATCTCCATAGTCCCATGCAAAATCCTTTTCATGTTTTTGAAGAAGCTTTGTTAATTGTTTCAGCTGTTTGGGAGGCAATTTGTTATTAACATAGAGATTATGACCTTTTGACAACTCAACAATAGTTGTGAGATTAACCATAGTAGCTTCAAAGATGGGACTTGTATCTAGCTCACATGGTAAAAGTTGATGGATAATGTCTGGCTCCTCAGGCAGAAAACAATTCTCAGTATATTCCTCATATGTGGTTAGTTCCAACACAGAGCTGTTAGATACATCCTTTTCTACCACACAAGTATTATTAAGAATACTCTGAATTACTGAATCCTCCTCCTGTAGCTTTAGAAAATACTATCTATGTAACATCATAAGCTGTACTATAGAGTTTAACTCTTCCTCTCCATCCCCTAAATCTGGCCATATAGGTGTGCTTAAATCTGGTTGGGGTTGTGCTAGAGGATACGGGACAAATTTCTTTGTTGCCTGTCCATCCAATATGGTCATGTTTCCTGACCTACAACTTATATTTGCATCAGCTGTAGCTAACCATGGTCATCCTAAAATGATAGGGTAACCAACTAAGTTGACTTTTGGGGATAGAATCATAAAATTTGCAGGGTACTGTAGAGAATCTAGGGCTACTACTATGTCCTCTATCATCCCATCAGGAGTGTTAGTAGAACTATTAGCGAGTTGTAGAATTGTTGGGGTAGCCTGTAATCCTTCTATGTTCATCTTTTTCATAGTATCCTTGGTCATTACATTTATAGCAGCACCAAGATCAATCAAGGCATTTTTAATTGACTGACCATTTATAATCACATTCACAACTGGACTTCTTGGATTAGAATATTTAGGAATAACCAATTTTCCTAACATGATTTCAGCCAATTGTCTTATAACATGGACTGTGGTTGGGTCCTTTTTCTTCCTCCCGAGCTTTTTAAGATAGGCTTCTCTAATAGCTTTTCCATAAATAGGAACATCTTTAATAGCATGGAACAAAGGAATCTAGACATGCATGTTCTTCAGCTGGTCAATGATGTCAAAGGATTGTTCCTCTATTTGTGCATGTTTACTTTGTATAAGCTTTTGTGGAAAAGGAGGTTCAACTGTAGTTTGAGTTTGAACTGAACTAGTTACATTAGCTGGGTCAACCACTTGCAGTAGAGAAGTTGTTGGTGCTGATGCTGTAAGAGGATCTGGTATTTTAGTTATAAGAGGTGGTTCAGGTGTTGGTAAGGTTGTACCATATCTCAAATGTATATCTACGACATTTAGAGTATAAGAAAGATACTGTTATGCATCAGCAACATACACTAGTTGTTGTGGTTACTGGTTATTTGGATTTGGCTGAGGTTGTGCAGGTAACTGAGTCTATTTTTGAGGTCCAAAAATTACAGGTGGTGGCATTAGTGCAGGTGTATTTTCTAGAGGTGGTAAAGGTGGGTATCCGATATTGTTAGACCATTATGGAGGTCCTCTCCATTGGTTTGTAGACTACCAATTCCCTTGGGGTGGTTGCCATTGGTTTGGGAACTATGGCCATTGAAGCTGTTGTGGAGGATACCATTGACTTTGTGGATTATTTTTCCAAGCATTGTTCCAATTAGGTTGATTATATTGTGGACCTTGGACACTACAATTTTGCCATTGATTACTATATGGATTTGAATTTTGTAAAGGGTCTTGAGGCATACCTTGATGTGGGGCCCATGGTTGACATTGAGCAACAAAGAATACTTTCTCATCTTCTCCTTCTATATTTAGGTACTCAGTTGGAAGATGTTGGTTTTCCACATTAGTGACCAACTTGCAATGACAATCTTTCTTCTATTTTTGGGAATGTGGACAGTACTCAGCTAACTGCTCCTCAGCTTTTTCATGTTTCTTCTTAGCATCCATTGTATCCAAATGTGTGGTGACATCATTGATGATGTCTTGCTTGACATCAAATAAAAAATTTGAAATTTCCATCTTTGAAATACCAGAGCCACTTCCCTTGGCTATTGCTGAGCGAAATCCCCTTCCTTTCTTAACTGCTGACCTAGAGTAGTTCTGGCAAATCTTCTGAAGGTCATCCCATGAAGATTGGGATATATCTCCTCCTTCCATCAAATCCAATGCTTCAAGATAGTTCTCATTTACTCCTCTAAGAAAAATCAACTTCTGGGACTCCTCCTACAGGGTATGTTGTGGGTTCTTTTGTAAGTTGAACAGGAGGCGAGATATATAATCTTCTAATGTTTCATCTTCCCATTGTGACATTCTAAAAATGTCATCACCTTTTGAATCATTTCCCCTACAATATTCCTTATACTTGTTAAGAAATAGGCATCTCATATCATCCCAATTTTCTACTGCATTTGCCCCCAAGCCCATAAACCATTTTAAAGATGACTCTTTTAGTGTGGATGGGAATAATTTTAGCTTGTGACTATCATTATTATAGTCAAAGCTCCGGCATAGGATATCACATTCAAATAGAAAAGTATTAGGATCCTCTGTGGCGAGACCATAAAAATTTGGTAATGCTGATGTAGGTATATTTTTGACATTGGGATTATTGACGAGACTTGGTATTGGAAATGGAAATGTGGGAGCTGCCATAGCTGGAGGTATGGGATATTGAAACTATGGCTGGAAGCTAGTAATTTTTGGGGGATTCTGAACAACAGGCGATCCTAAAATGGGGTTAGTATGGAAGCTGGCCAATATTTCCTCAAATGGATGGAGGTCAAATGTTTTCTAGATGTCTTCTTCTACTAAAGATGATGATGCAGTAAAATTTGGGCTTGCATCAAGAAATGATAGTTCCGGTTCTTTGAATTCTTCTTTTGGTTTCACAAGCTCCTTAGGAAGGAATCTACCATGGACATCTCTCCTTCTTCAATGCATGCAAGAAATTGGTGACTTGTTAGTCAAGCCCACAACTTTGCAGTTTGTAACTAACAAACTAATCTATAAATAAATGACTCATGAAGATTCCTAGCTTGACACCATCCCCGACAGCGGCACCAAAAATGTATAGTTTCACAATAGATGAAGATAATCATGCCATTTTCTCTCCTTCAAAGATAATATATCTATTCTAAGGATTACCTATTCCATCATGAAATACACTTGAATTGTCAACCCAGGGACATAGGACTTGAAATGGGTCAACACAGTTTGTGCACTAAGTTCCTTTAGAAGTCATAACACATATGCTACAGGAAAGTAAAATGCATTGGAAGAATCTATACTGCTGCTACAAAATAGTAAACACACCTTGGCTAACAACAGATAATTGCAGGAAGCTTAAAAATGAACCTAAACTAATTAACAACTCAGAACATCCACTATGATCATTTTCTGCAAGTGCTGCAGGAACTTTCACAATAATAATGTTGCAAGACTAATACAGTAAATCTATCTAAAAATAGGAAACTACAAGAAATGAATCTATTCTACCTAAATCTATTCCACCTCCCAAGTGGGCCCCCTTGGTTGGCTTCAATTAACTATGAACACAACAAGTACTTCAAAATATTTCTTCCATTAAAATCCTTCTTTGATTACATAGAAACTGAATAATTCATGAAGAACAGAAAGAGTAACTTCTGAATCTAAATCAGCATTATCTATTTTCTCATTAGCTTACTAAGACGATCCAAATCCATTATATAGAGGATTGGATGCTTATTAAAAACATAACATAAAAAGTCTTGAACAAACATCGCCAGAAAAGAAGGCGGAAGATGAACCATGACATAGTACATTTACTGCCAAGAAACAGAATAACAACTTACAAGAAATATAGCAAGTTATATCCCCTATATTCTCTGGAACAACAACTCCTTTGCAGGTGCGGCTTATCCAATGGAACTAAACTATGCTTTCTTTGCCATGACTAGTCTCCATTATCCTCCTCCTTAAATGCAATAATCACCACTCTTTGCATCGCTCCTCATTCTCCTAAAAAGTTAGCAACATCCAAAACAAATATGCAAGATAACATTCCTACTTTTACTCAGATGTTAGAACATAGCTTAAAATAGTTATATGAAATACTGCATTCTATGTATAATATTAAGAAAAACATGTCATACACACTACCCATAGGTTTAGTAGGTTCTAGCTATCTCTGGCATAAATTCACAAGATATTTACAACAAGTGTTTAGAAATGTTTTTTCAAAGCACAAAGAGTGTGTCCAAACTATAAAAATTATATCAAAATTAAGACATTAATATGCCTCATCACAAAACAAGCTCTTGGAGCTTTCTCTAGCCCATACAATGCCTTCTTCAACTTTCATACCATGTCTTCATCTTTGCATAAAGGAAATCTATCAAGTTTCTCTATATACACTTCTTCAAGATCCCCATTCAAGAATGCAGATTTCACATCCATATGATACACCTTGAAGTTATTATGTGCAACATAAGCCAAGAATAGTCTCACAGCTTCTATTCTAGCAACAAGACCAAATGTCTCTTCAAAGTCTATGCCTTCTTATTGTGAATAACATTTACACACCAGTCTTGATTTATTTCTTACAACCCCTTCTTCATTCATTTTGTTTCTGAAAACCCATTTAGTTCCTATTACATTTTTTTTCTTAGGTATAGGAACCAATTCCCAAGTGTTGTTCTTCTTTATCTGATCTAATTCTTCCTTCATAGCATTTATCCAAGAGTCATCTCTACAAGCTTCATCTGTAGTCTTTGGTTCAACTTGTGAAATCAAAAAAAATTCTTCTCTAGCCTTTGATCTAGTCATTACTCCTTGATTAGTATTACCAATAATTTGATTTTCAGGATGATTATTCTTTACATACCTCATATTTTTAGGAACCTCAATAGCCTCATTTGTGTCATCATCACAAGTATCATTTTTGCATTTAGCCTCAACAATTTCTTCTTCTTCTGCAGAAGCAACCTCTTTGATCTATGTATTTTGATTAGAGTCATACATTCTCTCTTGTATCTGAAACCTTTCATCTATCTTTACATTGTGACTTTCAATCATCTTGCTCAATCTCATATTGAAACATTTGTAAGCCTCACTCTTAGTGGAATAACCAAGGAAAATTCCTTCATCACTTCTAGCATCAAATTTCCCTATCTCATCATCTCTCTTGATATAGCACTTACTACCAAATATTCTGAAGTATTTTACAGTAGGAATATGATTAAACCATAATTCATAAGGATTCTTACTTGTACCTTCTCTGATTTGAATTATGTTCAATGTGTACACTGATGTCCCAATAGCCTCTCTCTAATGCATATGAGATACATTTCCTTCAAGAAACATTTTCCTAGCAACATCAATTATAGTCTTGTTTCTTCGCTCTTCTATCCCATTCTATTGTGGAGTCCTAGGAGCATATATTTGTCTCTTTATTCCATGATCTTCGCAGTATGAATTGAATAGATCTGAAGTAAACTCTCCACCTCTATTTTACCTCAAACATTTTATCTTTAATCCTAATTCATTCTCTACTTTTTCTCTAAATATCTTGAATTTATCAAATGCCTTTGATTTCTCTTTCAAATAAGTAACCCACATCATTCTAGAAAAGTCATCAACAAAAAGTATAAAATACCTTTCACCATAGTATGATTTTGTCCTTGTAGGTCCACATAGGTCTATATGTACTAGATCCAACTTTCCCTTTGATGTATATGCTTTTCTTTTATAAATGCTTCTAGTCTGTTTTCCCATAACACATTCTCTGCATACAATGTTAGATGGTTTCACAAACTTCAGTAGATCTCTTACTACAATAGTCAAACTTTCCTTCATAGTGTTATCAAAATTAACATGAATAAATATTTTGTGCCATAACCAACTTGTTGTAAAAATGGTCAGCACTCCCCTCGAGATTCATGGCATGGCTTAATCACCTCTTGTGTCTTATATAAGTCTAGTGGTTGTATTGGGCATTAAAAGGTTGATCTTTTGGTGCAACGACAGCCACTACTTGTAACAAGTGGTATCAAAGCTTGGTCATAGGTTTGAATCCCCTCATGTAATACTGAGGAGGAGATTGTTGGAAAAATAGTTCACTCCCCTCAGGATTCACGACATGGCTTAACCACCTCCTATGTCTTCTATAAGTCTAGTGGTTGTATTGGGCATTAACAAGTTGATCTTTTGGTGCAATGGTAGCCACTACTTGTAACACAACTGTCATCTACCTTCGCAAAAAAATAAGAGGCTCCAAATGTATTTAATTCAAATACATTACCTCTAGATTTAGTACCAATTGCAATCAGATTTCCTTCCTTACTTATGATAAAACATTTACCATTACTAAATTGTAGTTGAAGCTCTTTGTCCATCAACTATCCAACACTCAATAAGTTATGCTTAAGTCCATCAAAAAATAGTACATTATCAGTATTAGTATTTCCATCCATAGTAATAGATCCTACTCCTATGATAGGTTTAGGAAGATTACCTCCAAACCTTACAACACCACCATCATACCTTACTAACTTGAAAAACTTATTTTGTTTCCCCAGTCATATGATGTGAAGAACCATTGTCTATAATATCCATTCAATTTTCTTATCAACATGTGACACTAAATAATTTTTCTCATGTACTGGTTCATCTCTAATAGCAACAAATCCAATCTCCTCATAATCTAAGTCATCATCATTAGAAATACCTTCACTAGCATAATAACATTCCTTGTCTTTCTTAGACTTGAAAAACTTAGGCTTGTACTTAGGAACTCTTGTAGGACATCTAGATGAAAAATGACCAACCTTATTGCATGAAAAACATTTCAAAGGTAATTTGCCTTCAAATTTACCCGTACCTCTCTTTTCTCTTCTAGCGATTAGTGCAACAAGTTCATCCATCTTTATTTTGTCAGCCATTATTTGTTCTCATTCCTCAGCATATTCTCCAAGCTCTTCTTCCAAGCTCTCACTACTGGTTCTCAGAAGTGCATACATTATCTTCTTGTGTGCAGATGCCTTAAATGTAGATTCAACTTTAGGTATAGAGTCTTTCATTTATGCAGCTTCAAAAGTAGTTAGCTTTGCTATCAACATCTCTCTTCTAAAGTTTAGAGTCAAAGGTATAGTCTCTTGAATAGATAGAGCCTTAAATTTGTAAGCAAGAGTTAATGATCTAAGGATCTTCACAATGACTTCTTCTTCATCATAAGTGCCTCCACAGTTTTTGATTCTAACCAAAACTTCTGTAACCCTTTGAACATAAGCCCTAATGCTTTCATCATCATTCATTTGTAGCTTATCCATATTTTTTTTCCAGTTCTATAACTTCTCTTTCTTGGTATACTTGTCTCCTTCATATAGTGCTTCTAATATTTGACAAATCTGGTGTACTAAATCCAAGTCTTTAACTTCAGTAAATTCCCCTTCAGAGAGTGCACTGATCAATGATTCTCTTGCAACCATGTTGTGAGAGAATACCTTCTTCTCATCATTAGAAGCTAATGGAAAGTCATTCTTAGTCTTTATAGTCACCTTATTCTTTTTGATCAACCAATAGTCAATGCCCAAACATAGAAAATGAGTTTGCATCTTGTTCTTCCAACTATCAAAGTTTTCAAGATCTAATTTTGGACCATCCTTCCTATAGAATGCCATCTCCAAGATCACCTCAAGCTATTAATCTTTCTCTCTAAGGACCAGAGGCTCTGATACCAATTGTTAGGAATAATAGTCCACAATACAAGTGAGATGAGGGTGAATCAGTTTTATGATAGAATATTAAACTTTAAACTTTGAATAGCAGCAACATCAGATCCAATAAACACAATGAATGCCAACACAAGACCATAATATTTTGGTCTTGGGGAAACCCTATTAAAGGTAAAAACCCAGTGGGAATTAGTACACATAAATAATATACTAAGAGTATATTATCCTTGTTAGAAGATTTAGCCCTGGTAAGAGCTTATTGAAACATTATAGTACATAGTCCTTGTTAGAGGACAAACCCTATTAGGAGTCAAGAAAAGAAAGGGGGGCTCACTACTGAGGCTCACTACCCAAAGAAGGTTAAATACACCTTCAGCACTCACTATTTGCAACAAGTATATATGAAGAGATACACAATCTTTTGAACTATCTGATAGAAACTATCTTTTCTTGATCAGTTCCAATGAACTTCACCAGTAATCCTCTACTCTACAACTAGCAGACACAAGCTCGCAACTTTCAAAATCACATATATTCTCACCATATCTTTCCCAAAGAAAAGATCTTACATATATACCCTATTACATTCTACATGATCAAGTCAGCTAATCAGGCTTTCCTAATTATATTTACATAAAATCTTGCTAAGATACACATGGTACCTAAAACAAGTATAAAATGATTCCATTACAACAATTAAGGACCGACATCCTTAATTTACATTTCCCAAACAAAATGCACGCTACATCTCTAAAGTCAGATCCCAAGTAAGTCTTCTCCAGATCACACACCACAGTTGACATAATACAACATTTTGTACCTTTCACTGAACAATGAACATCCTTAAGTACCTTGTCTTTCATCTCTTAATCTCACATACACCTAATCCATATCTTCTATAAGATATACCAGAAATACAAAGACTCACTCAGTCAGCTTCCACTGTCACTTTCTAGTAACCAGTCTTCACCAAAACATTTGTAACTCATCCAACATGCAACATTACATGATGCAATCTTTGATATAAGATCACAATAGCTTCATGTACTCTCATTTTTCTTCACATGTTCTGAAACATCTGTATAGTGTCCATACACTATCATAATCATCTTGTACTCTTCACAGAAATATATGTTGACATCAGTGACAAACCACAAATGACAACATTATGAGTGCCCATTTAGTAACATAGGGATTAAACATATAAAATGTATCAATCACCACCCGATGCATTAGCAATATCCAACAGGAGATTGTTACCATAACTAATAATAATGCTAATGATTGATTATCTGATGGAGTTGATGATGATGACTAACCAAGATCAAAGGATTGCATGATGATAGTAGAAATATTAGATGAGTTAAAGTTTTTTCATTTATGTCAAGCAATTGATTTATGATTTATATTATGTTTCCATGTCATTCGGTGATGATATAATGTGAATGAGTTAAGGAAAAGAAGAAATGAGAAGATGAGAAGTTATACAACATAAATGGACAACTGATATAGATTGGACAATGATTTTATTATGTTGATATGATTGTTTTCTACCTAACATATGAATATGTTAAGTCGGTAAAGCATGGTGATAACGATTTGACAACTTGGTAAGTAAATTTTTTTTGGATACCAAGATGGACATGTCACTCAGTAAGGTATAGGTAAAAAGTTGGTCACTAAGTAAAGAGGAAAGGTTTGGGCACCGAGCGATGTAACCAAAATTCTAAGTGAAGAAAACCGAGCAAGGAAAATATATTAAATATGGTTGGAATCAATATTTAATGATTATCTATGTTGATCTAGATGATCATGATGATGAGGAAAGCTAGTTATAATAGATCTACGGTTATGAAAATTCAAGATGAAGATCTATAAAAATATCTAAGTGGCAAAAAGAAGTGGAACAAGTTGCAAGAAAAGTTCAAGTTCCTAGGTGAAAAGGAAACGTATTCCTAAGATCCAGATCTCATGAATAATAAAATGAATGGTCAAGATTGATTAAAGGAAAACATAATATATGAGATTAAGAGGCAAAAACTATCTATATAAAGGATGATATTGTATGGACAATTGGCTCACAAACTAAATAGTAGAAGGGTTATCGACTATTGTAGAGAATAAGGAACAAAGAGATTTTGAGAAATAAAATAATGATTTGATGAAGTGTTGATGCTAGTGGAAGTTGAAGAATTGAAGTGAAGATTGAAGAGAGAACAAGGATCTAATTGAGAAAAGATATTTGCACATCTACAGGTCATTTTTATTACTGTTTCTTACTAGCATTTGTAACAGAGAAATCTCTTAATAGAGTGGACTTAATAGTCTTATTATAAATCTTTGAGAAAGGTGACATTCTAAAAGAGTGTTAAAATCCCTCTAACAAGGCCACTCCTAATAGGATGAAGATCCTAACAGATCAGAGATAAATCCCTTAATCGGGTCACACCTAATAGTGTGTTTTGTAATCTTTAACCAGATTGGCTCTTAAGTGTACTTCAGAAGAGTATATTTCTTAGTGGGTGACAATTCCCATAGTGGTTTTTCCCAGAGTTGGGTTTCCACATTAAATATTGGTGTTATACATTATGAATGATTTGTGTGAATGATTTATTGATTGATATAGTTTATTTACTGTTGTTGGTAAATAGAGAACTATGTTTCTACTAGGTAGTTACTGAGTTAATCAGAAAAAAATGTTTTAAGGTAATTGAGATCAGGATTACTGATTCACCCCCCTCTCTATAATCCAACAAGCCAATGGAAGCAAGAAAAAAACCTATTACATGTTACGAATGCAATAATTTTGGGCACATTTCTAGAGAATGAAGACTTGAGATAAATTAGTTTGGAGCTAGAAAAGGAAAATGTACTTTGACATGTTATGTTTGCAATAAGTTGGGACATACAACAAGATTTTGCAGATTCAATGGAAATAGAAGACCACAAAAAAAAATCACCAAATCCTAGAAGAAAGATGAATGAAAATGAAAGAAATGATCAGAAGGTAAACAAGAATCAAGTGGATGACCTTGAGAAGACCTTTACAAAATAAAAATTAGCTACAAGTTCATAGATTTGGACTGAAAAGAAGAAGGATATGTTAAAGGATAAGAAGAAAGAAGAATCTCATGAAGAAAAGAAAATCTCATCGGGTTCTGATGAGAAATGCACCTTGAACTAAAATATATTATACCTTGTAGGGGTAAGCATATCAAAATATCACTAAACCCCTGATTAGTTGAATGGAGTTTTGTGCATTTGGGTACACCTTGGAATAGAATAAATGAAGCTACAGTGAACCACATAGAAAATAATATTCACATATGTGACCACACTGAAGAATGGAAGGCTACTAGCTAAAGGAAATAGACTTTGTCTGAGAAATTAATGTAGATCAAATGTTTGGAAAATATAAGGATGTTGATCGATGGATTTACTTTCCATCTACACTTAGAGAGATTGAAAGCATAAAGGACTTCAAGACTTAAAGTTTGGTTGAAGCAATATCAAGAGTATTATCACAAAACCCTAGCACGAGAAGAGAAAGGTATTTATTACTCTTGCGCGATTAACCTAGTTACTTATCTTGGATATTCAGTTGTTAAAATTGAAAATAAAGTAGTTGGAGATATTAGGAATGAACCTAGACACATTTTAAAGAAGACAGCCATCACTCTATATTTGGATGATCTGATGGGATCCTTTTTGCAAATCCCTAGTGATGTATTATACGTAGAGTATACATGGACATAAATACATTACAAGATTGAATAAATAGGCTATAATGAGATTTATGAGGATATGGATAAATTTTACAACCTACATTATGGAACATACAAACAAGGCTTTGAACATTTAGGGTAGATTGACTTAATGAAGTAGATCTTCCATGGTGATTTTGAAAATGAGGAATGGATAAGGATTAGACTAAGTAGGTTCCAAAATGATAAACTTTGGATTGGAGACCAACCTATAGAGTTAACAGATGAAATCATTCATAATATAACTTGCCTAATCAAATCTGGAATCAATCCTATATCAGAAAAATAAGTTAAGAAGCTTGTGGAAAAGAACACAAAAATAGATAATGATGGAAGAGGCATAAAAGTTCACACCATAAAAAAAAATAATGTGAGATTCTTGAGAAAGATCTTAGGATATAAGATGGTCTATACCTCTAGACCTAATTCTATTTTTGTTGGCTTTGTTCATGTAGCTTATAAGATGGTAATTGATAAAGAAAATGAAAATCTTTGTGAAATATTCAGAAATCAACTGATTGATAATGTTAGGAGAATCAAACAAGATAAGTATACACCATTTAGACTTGGATCATACCTTGTATACTTACTCTTCCATCTTACATAATCATTTCCCACAATGCCTACATTTGAATGGAATTCAAATAGATGCACAATGGAGAAAGTCAACAACTATTATCAAAAGCAACCTAAGGAAAGAATTGAAAGTGTCATTACCAAAATGATGAAAGCATTCCAAAACTAGATGAAACAAAGATTTAGAGTTTCACTCTCTATAGTTTAAAAACATATTAATGATATTTGCATTGTGGTAGAGACTGATAGAACATGTTTGAAAGTAGTTGAACGTAGAATTCCCTTTATTAAACCTTTGGAGTATGAAGTTTATGATGATTTATTGATAGAATGCATTGAAGAAAACTTACGTATTTGCATTGTATTTCCAAGTCAAGCAGAGATAAAGGAGAAAATTTTAAAATTTGTTAAAGCATAATTAAAAAGAATAAAGAATCTCTGTTTGATTACTCATTCAAGATTAGATGCTTTATTGAATCCTCTGGTTTGGTGAATGCTGACCTGATTTCTAGGTTGCCATTCAACTCTCTTTGGCCTTCCAAAGAATTGTTCAAAGACTCATTATTGCTAAAAAAAATACTCATTGTATTGAAATTAGAGCAAGATGAGGACAATCCTAGATTGGGGACTTGTGAAGAAAGATTTAATAAAATTAAGGACAAGAAGAAGAATCTATAGTAAAGAAGAAGGTAGATAAAATTATGGATAAAATATTTTTTTTAAATAAAAAATTTTCCCCCAAAAGGCTACTCTTTATTACATTTTTAGATATTTTATCAGAATCATTGAAAACCATTACTGTAAATATAATTTGGAAAAGAAAACAACATTTTCATAGCCCATCAATACCATTTCAAGCACCTAGAAACAATTTCCAAGTTTCTATAGTAAACCTAATGTAATCTCTATTAGCATTAAGCAAAATGGTAAGCCTTCTACCGGTACTAGTGTTGTCATTGATTGGAAAAGAGAGTATAGAGACTAGTCATCTCTATCAAGTCTCCAGATCCAAGGAAATCTGTATGACAGGAAGATGGTTTGGTTGCTACACAAATACCACCAGTCATCGCTCAAACCAGTCTCATCATTAGTTAATAGGTAATGTACATAGTTAAGGAAAATAGAACACCAACATCAACCAAGGTCCAAGGTACAACCACTATAGAAAAGTACAAATAAAGCAATAGCTTGCTAGTGTCAACAATACTACTGAAAATGGAGCAACTAGTAACCAACCGAGGACGTGCAACTGGTAAGCTAAGAAAGAGGCAGGAGCAGGTCAAAGACTCTTAACTATTTATAGCATGAACAACTCAACCGATATATTATAAGACTCTGATATGAACTAAGGAAGTCATAGTCAACTGTCTGTTCCAACCAACTCCTCTTGACCAAGATTTATTGTAGTAAATCCGGGTGACTTTGAGTTATCTTGGTGATCGATTTGAGGTGCAGTTAAAGGATTTAAAGCTGAAACCAGTGGATTTTTGAGACGTGATTGAAGGATTTAAAGCCAGCATCAGTTGCTTTAAATCTAAGTGTTATCTCCTAGAAAGAAAAGTTATCTAGCACGCAACTACTTTCGTTATTAATCAGATAAAGAAAGGGCATATATCAGATGTTTCCTTAGTAGACTGGTACTCGACTGAGCATTGAATCCGATGTAGATCTAGAGTTAGGTCATGCTTAATGAGCACAATTAGGGCCAGGACCCTATATATTCTTCTACCTAAGGAAAATAGGACTTGCCTTCATTCTACTGAAAAAAAGAGTGAACCTGTAAGTTGTTAAAGCTAGGGTCAAAAAGAAAGAAGTGAGAAAGAAGAACTGTGCAAAGAAGCATAAAAGTAGAGGAGAAGACACCCGCATCAACCGGTGTTATTTCTCAGTTGATAAAAAATAGAGATCTTATCAGGCTGTGTGTAGCCATTTGTAAAAGGTCATTTACTCTATTGTTTTCTAGCAAACTGCAATAGTTAAATCCCAAAATTTGGGTGGACTCTAACAGGTCCCTTGTATCAAAATCCCTTAATAGAGTGACATCCTTCAAGGTTTTCAAATTCCTCTAATCAAGCAGGTCCTAACAGACCTTATTGTAACAAATCCCTTAATCGGGTCACATCTAACAAGTGCGCTTCTATCCTTTAACTAGGAAGGCTCCTAACAGGGCATACTCCAAAAGAGTACAAAATTTTGTGAGGTCTCCTCACACCATGGTTTTCACCCTAACTGGGTTTCCACGTGATAAATCTGGTGTCACTATTTGATTGTTTACTTACTATTATTATTTTCTTAAATATGCTTGCTTGTCTACTATAAGTTTACTTCACCGGATTAAAAGGAAAAAGTTTAAAGAGGTGCTGATTCACCCCTCCCCTCTCAGCACCATTTGGGACTGTCAATCTCTTCATTGTTCTATCATATTATTGAAAGGCTTAATGAACCTAATAGTATGCATACATTTCTTTCATTATTGTATTGATCCTTTTTTATTATTGAGATGAATCTCCTCTATACAGTAATTTATTTCTTTCATGGGAAACTCTCTATCTGATCCATAACTTTTCCTTCTAGAGAGATCTCCCCTTTCCTTGAAAATGAACTGTTGTAACTTGAAAGAGTGCTTCTTTTAAAGCTAATCACTATTATCCTGATACAAGTTGTTCTTTTCTTTATCTCCACTTGTCTATGATGATCACTATCTCTTTTTCCTCCATATCTTTGGAAATACTTCCTTTTAATAATTCATGAATATTTAAATTAATGTTTATACCTTTGTCAATGTTTTGAAAACACCACTGCTCTCTTTTCCATTTCATTACATTATGCATGATGTTCATCATGATTGTGTCTTTATGATTTTGACTCTTCATGCTTTAAAGAATTATCTTCTATTCTGATGATGAAGATGTTATTTATGTCTTTCCATAATGAAGGTGTGTGATTGAGGATTGATCCATTATGTATCATTTGGGAATAGTGTAACTGCTACCTTATATTTCTATTGCATCTTCCACTTTCTTAGAACTATGGTATCCATTTGTATCTAT
Source organism: Chamaecyparis obtusa (assembly GCA_027943335.1). Classification (NCBI taxonomy): domain Eukaryota; kingdom Viridiplantae; phylum Streptophyta; class Pinopsida; order Cupressales; family Cupressaceae; genus Chamaecyparis; species Chamaecyparis obtusa. The sequence goes on along the minus strand of BSBK01009445.1, from coordinate 195,829 downwards.
TCATTTTGAGAGAAATGAGAACATATATCTCAAAACTATAGGTATATCCCACTTTTTATTTCAATGCATTAAGATAATTTTCAAACACATATCTATGAAGGTTTTATGACTTTTCTATTTCATTATCTTCATGATCTGCAATAGTGGTCATAGTCATAATAATAGATGAATCGATTTCCTGAACATTGAGGTTGTTGTCTTCATGTCTTGGTGTCCTTATGACTGATGACGTGACTTTTTTGTGGACCATGAAGTGTTCTTCCTTTACATAGCTATCACTGATTTGTATATTACCATTAATATTTGTTTTTCAATAATTGTTTGTTACTTATAAATTATTGAAACATCACTATCTATTATGGTCATTGTTGTTATGATAACATGATTTGACACACCTCAACTAATCTAATGTATTGAAACATTACCATTATGTCTACATCTTATTGTATTAGTTACATAACACTTGGTCTATTTTCTAAGTTATGTTTTTATATCATCATAAATGATCTGATTATTTTTCTTAGTAAAATTCATCACTATGATTGCATGCTATTCCTTTATATGTGCCTTATTTTCTAATCTTAAATAGTTATGATTTCTCATTACGTATCACATTGTTATAGTGTTGATCTTTTCCATGCTTTCATTTTATCAACATCTTTTAATGTCAAGTATTTGTATTGAAAGTCATATTCCCCTATTATTGCATTGTATTTGGTATGAAAATTTCATTAAGGTCTACCCACTATTAATTTGTACCTGATACTACTCTTAATGCTGATCCTAGTATGTTTTATGTTTGTGGTTGCATGATTGTCTATATTCTTAATAAATCATGATCTCTAGAAATGTCATTGTTCTTAGTTTCTATGTTGGAAAATTGTGAAGATAATCCATTTGTGAAACAATGCATTAGGTTTTGTGATGCTCTATATTTGTAGCTATTATCCACTTTGATTACAACTACTTAATATGATTGCATTCTTAATTCAATTTTTCTATAGCTTCTCCTTCACAAATATGACCTTTCATTGTTGTTTCCTTCCATTGATTGCATCTTATATTTATCTATGACATAATGAATTCTTACTTACCTCATGGTATTCGAATCAAAAGGTTTCAAGCAAAGACATGCATGTCCCTTAAATGATTTATTATCTTTACTATACTATTATCTTGAAGTAACGACATTCATAACTTCATTGTTAATATGATCAACTATTTTCAAGATGCTTCTCTGAATTGTTCATAGTAGCATTGTTCCTTGATCTATGAAAGATGTTAAGCTAAAAGGTTTCATATCCCAAAGATATGTCTCTTTAATAAATTATTGTCTTTATTCCCATAGTTGCACATGACACAAATTTGTTAGTTTAGAACATCTAATTCAACTTTGTGCCTTCAGTTAACCTTTATTGATTTTTATGTATTGCATGTGACTGAAATATGCTTATATGTCAATTCACTTTTTAGAGATAGAGTTTGGATCCTTCATTTCTCTATCTTTAGACTGAGACTATTTTTTACCAACCATTGTAGGTACCTTGAATATTATATGAAGTAACCTAATTGAAACAAGCTAACCCAAAGTTCAGGCATAGTCCATCACTCCATCAAGCAATGATAGACCCTTTCTCTTTCCTTAAATCTTGACTTATGTATTTGTTTACTTTTCATTTGTATTGTTTTTAAGAGTTTTCCCATGACTTGTGTGGGTTCCTATTTTTGTTTATATTCAAACAACAACATTCTTGTACTCTTGCTCTGCAATATATGTATATGTCAGTTGTACATTATTTCTTTGTATCAAGAAATAAAACATTTGTAAAGCATCTTGCATTGTAAAGTGTAAAGTTTCTTTTTATCTATAAATCCATCTCAGTTATAGCTTTAACCTCAAAGAAACATGAACCTTACTCTCTTAAAACCACTTATTGCATAATGACTAGATTTTTTATTTTTGTAATTCAATTGAATACAACACCTTAAGAAAAGTAGGATAGAAATGAACATCTTCCCTTAGTAATGAATAGAATTGAACTAATTTTGGCAATTTGAGCCATGTAGTAAACATTGGCAACACTAACATGAGGAAATAGTTTGATAATAAACAAAAGATCAATTTTCTCTCTAGAAACAACAAATTTATTTCTGTCATAGATCACATCTAGTTGGCTAACAAGACTCTCCTTACAAGCCAAAGACAAGTCTTTTTTGGTGGATCCCCTCCAAAACATGCTACAAATAATTCAATCAATTTTATATATTTTATGTTACAAATGGTGAAAAAAGAAAAATATCTTCTTTTACATTATATTTGTATGTTAAGGATAATTTTGGTCAAGTCTAATTGATTTTAGAAATCAACACACTTACCTTCTTTGTAATAGATCATTAGTGACCTTTAAAATGACATATCCTTGAAAGTTATTGTAAGAATGTCATATCTATAACTACCATTGTGAATCATGGTCTCTTATAGTTTGGAAAGACAAGGTGTTAGGAATGAATGCTAAATACATCCTATGGGGGAGTATTCATAGCCATTCTATAGCAGTTGTTGTTGCATTCATGAGTATGATTGTCATTGATGTCAACACAGTGATCTACTAGAGATTAGCAAAGAAGCAAATAGTGTTTGAGTTAGCGCACTTGGGATATTGAATATGAAGCTATGCGGAGTTGAGGAATTACTCTATGATGTTCTATAAGATTTTGGTTAAGATCACAGATGGAAATTCATTTATTCATGATAGTTATGAGGAAATTAGTGGAAGTAGTATTCAGGCAGTGTTCCTGAGTAGCAGTTTATGGAAATCAGATGATATCTCCTAATCGAGATGGAATATAATCAAGCATAGTTATGAGGTAGTTGAAGACATGATTTTAGTGATGTGGACATGAGCACAAGAACTGAGGTCGCATGAGTGAAGAATCATCTTAATTGGAAGCTGACAGTTTTGTGTAATTTTTATGTAATGTGTGGAAACTTTTATTTTGTAATTTGTATGCTGACTCATTTTTTATTACTTGAGTGTGGTATAAATAAAGGAATGTTTTCCTTCTTGTAATGTGTGAAAGAGAATGAAGAAATTGTGAAAGAAATTTTTTTGAAAGAGGATATGCGAAGTATAGAGATCTGATATTGAGATCTGAAGAAGCTGTTGGTGCGGTTTGGCACAGTCAAAGGAGTATTGTATTGTTGAGATTAGTAATCTTTTGGTATTATTCTATTGAGTAATATAAAGATCAGTTGGACAGTGAGTTCAATGATCTTACCCTAAAGCTGTTTGGATAGTGGGTCCTTCTGTCTTCCATAACTCCTAACAAAGTTAGAATCTTTTAACAGAGATTCAAAGTCTCCTAAAAGGGACTCATATGTACTCAATGTATTTCATAAGACTCCTAATAGAGTCCATCCTCTCACAAGGAACTTTCATATTAGTGCATCTTTTGTGGGCATCATTCCCACTAGGGTTTACTCTTTGATCAAGAGGTTCCCTAGTCAACATATCTTGTGTCATTGTGTTATTGTGTATGTTTATCTTTCTATGGTTGTTGGTTACATTACTTACATGGTTAAAATCTATTGAAGTTGATAAAATTTGTATTTATCTGATAACTGATTCACCCCCCCTCTCAGTTATCTTGGTGGACTTTACTTTCTAACAATTGTTATCAGAGTGGTACGTCCTTGAAGGAAAATTTTAATAGCTTAACGAGATCCATTGTGAATCATTTTAGGAAAGAGAGCCCTAAGTTTGATGGAGTAAACTTTGACAGCTGGAAAGAAAAGATGAAGACACACCTACTTTGTTTAGGACCAGGTTATTGGTTAATTACAAAAATTAGAAGACTATCATTGATGAGGATAAAATTGAAGATTGTACAAATGAAGAGAGAGATCTATTTATATGTAACATACTTTCCAGAGAAGCACTCTTGTAAAATGAGTACAATCGGGTAAAATATCTAAAAACATCTCATGAAATTTGGTTAGCTTTACAGTCTACTTTTGAAGGTGATCAACATGCAAAGAAAGTTTGATTACATAATTGGATATGTGCATTTGAAGATATAAGAATGATGGAAGATGAATATGTTAGAAGCTATATTGGTAGAATGTTAGAGATTGTTGCAGGTATAAAATCTTGTGGAGGAACCAAGACAGATAATGAAGTGATATGGAAAATTCTAAGGACATTGACTCCTACATTTAAGTAGACAACATAGATAATTGAACAAGTTATACCTTGTACTACGAACTTTACTAGAGAAACTCTTCTTGGAAGATTCGAAGTAGCATAGATGAACCTGAGGCTATCAAGAGACTTACCTAGAATGGAGATAGCATTCGGTGCTCTTAGTGTTCATCCTACTTTGTTAAGATGCATCAGTGTGAGTGAAGATTATGCTAGCAACAACAGATCTAGAAATGAAAAAGACAGGAAGATTAAAGAAGGTATTGCCTTGCTTGTGAAAAGAGAACCAGACGATAAGAAAAATTTTAAATGTTGGACTTGTTGAGAATTTGGTCATTTTGCATCTAAATGTCCTAAGAGAGTTAAGAAGTATAGGAAGAACTTTAATCCTAGGAGATCTAAAGAATGTTACAATGCAAATGATAAGAACTTGAAGCTAGTTTTGAGAAATCTTTGAGTGAAAGTGATACTGAGAATAATAATGATATAGGATTTGTAGCAATTAAAGAAGAAAATGCTGAAACAAAAATTAAGGAAGAAAAAGCTTTAGTTTCTCAAGTAGAAAATAAAGTTGATTGGATTATAGACAGTGGATGTTCACATCATATGACTGGAGACATGAAAAAGTTCATAAAGTTTAGCAATTATGATGGAGTTGTTAGAGTTGGAAACAATGTACCTTGGTTGATTAAAGGTATAGGATCTATTGCTCTTGATGGAAAGACTAATACTGACGATGTTTACTTTGTGGATGGTTTGAAACATAATCTTTTGAGTGTTGAACAAATAGTTGATAAGGGATATCATGTTTGGTTTACTGAGAAAACTTGTGTAATCAAAGACAAGGATGGTAATTTGATTGGTACTGGATCTAGAACTAGAGGTAATGTATTTCAGTTGAATCCTACTGAGAGGACATACTTGATTACTAAGATTGATGATAGTTGGTTATGGCACAAAATATTTTGTCATATAAACTTTGATAACATTGTGAAAGTGAGTACTACACTTGTAGTAAGAGATTTACCTAAAATTATGAAGCCTACTAACATGATTTGCAAGGAATGTGTGATGGATAAACAGAAGAGAAGCTCATTTCCCAGCAAGAAATTTACAACAGCAGAGAAGTTGGAGATTATTCATACAGATTTGAGTGGTCCTACAAGGACTAGAGGAATCTATGGAGAAAGGTATTTTATGATTCTCATTGATGATTTTATAAGAATGATGTGGATTGCATTTCTTAAAGAAAAATCTGAAGCATTTGATAAATTTAAGATCATAAAGAATAAAGTTGAGTATGAATCTAGAATGAAGATTAAATGTTTGAGATTAGATAGAGTCGGAGGATTTAATTCAAAAGAATTTAACATTTTTTTGTGAAGTGAATGGTATTAAGAGACAATTTTTCAACCCCTAGGACACCTGAACAAAATGGTATTGCAGAAAGATGAAACATGTTAGTAACTGAAGCAGCAAGAGCTATGTTATTTGAGAATGAATTAGCAAAGATATTCTAGAGAGAAGCAGTGAACACAACAGTGTATACAATGAGCAGAGTAAAAATTAGAGCAGAAATGGACAAGACACCCTATGAAATATGGTTTGGACATGCACCATCAGTTAAGTATTTTAGAATTTTTGAAAGGAAATGTTATGTTAAGAGAGATGATGACATTGGAAAGTTTGATCCTAGAAGTGATGAAGGTATATTTCTTCGATATTCATTTAAGAGAATAGATTATAGATGTTACAATAAGATAACTAAGACTATTGTTGAGAGTGCAAATGTTAAAGTTGATGAAAAGTTTAAAATTCAGGAAAGAATGCTTGATTATGAATCAGATGAAGGGACTCAGCCTAGAACTAATCCAGAAACTACTAAATTATTCTATGAAACTAATAGTGATTTGTTGAATGAGAGCCACAATGAAGGAACCATTGAAGAAAATTCAGCAGAAACAAGTACTGAGACAGTGACACCTAACATAAATTTATCAAGAAATCATCCTTCTGAGTAGATTATTGGAAGCATAAATAGAGGAGTTTTGACATGAAGTAAGGTACAAGAACAGTTGTGTTTGATTTCTCAAATTGAACCTAAATCTACTAGTGAAGCTTGTGAATATGAAGATTAGATTAAAGCCATGAAAGAAGAACTAGATCAAATTGAAAAGAACAAGACATAGGAATTGGTCCCTAGACCTAAAGATAAGAATGTTATAGGAACAAAATGGGTATTTAGAAACAAGATGAATGAACAAGGAGAATTAGTAAGGAACAAAGCAAGATTGGTATGTAAAGGATACTCACAGCAAGAAGGAATTGACTATGAAGAAAATTTTTCACTAGTAGCAAGAATTGAAGCAGTAAGAATGTTTTTGGCCTATGTAGCTTACAAGAAATTCAAAGTGTATCAGATGGATGTGAAGTTAGCATTTCTGAATGGAGAATTGGAAGAAGAATTCTACATTGAGAAGCCTAAAGGTTTTCCTTTAACTCAAGAAGGAGATATGGTATGTAAATTGAAGAAAGCTTTATATGGACTAAAGCAAGCACCTAGAACATGGTATGCGAGATTGGATAAGTATTTGTTAAAGTTAGGATTTACAAAAGGCATAGCTAATAGCAACCTATACACAAAGGAAATTGAAAATGGTTTGTTGGTTGTTGTTATTTTTGTTGATGATATTATCTTTGGAGGAGAAGATGAAGCTAGTGATAAATTTGTAGATGAAATGAAGACTGAATTTGAAATGAGTATGATTGGTGAAATGAAATACTTTTTAGGATTGTAGATAACACAGAACAACGATGGCATCTTTGTAAGTCAGACAAAGTACTTGAATGACTTATTGAAGAGATTTGGAATGGAGAATTGTAAACTAGTTGGAACACCTATGGTAACTAGACACAAGTTATCTAGCACAGATGAGACTCCTGTAGTGGAACAGAAGAAGTACAGATCTATGATTGGAGGATTGTAATATTTGACTCATACAAGACCCGATATATCACATGCAGTTAGAATTGTAGCAAGATTTCAAATTGAACCCAGAGAATCACATTATGCAGTTGTAAAGAGGATACTGAGATACTTAAGAGGCACAATTGAGTATGGATTGTGGTATGAAAAATCTGATGATTTTACCCTATGTGCATATAAAAATGTTGATTGGGGAGGTAGTGTTGATGAAAAAAAGAGCACCAGTGGTGGAGCATTTTTCCTTGGAGGAAGATTGGTTTTTTGGATAAGCAAGAAGTAGAATTGTATTTCACAGAGCACAGCAGAACCAGAGTATGTGGCAACAACAAAAAATTGTAATCAGATAATTTGGATGAAGCAAATGCTGAAGGATATTGGAATAAAATTTGTTGAGCCTATTGTTATACATTGTGATAACACCAGCATAGTTAGTATGTCTAAGAACCCAATGTTACATTCTAAGACAAAGCATTTAGAGATAAAGTATCATGTAGTGAGAGAGAAAGTGGCAGAGAAAGAAGTCATACTTGAGTAAATAAGCACAAAGGAGCAGATTGCAGATATATTTATAAAACCTTTACCTTAGGATACATTTGAGTATCTAAGAGGTATGCTTGGGGTTATGCCCCAGCCTACTTTTGAGAAGTGATGCAGATTGTTGCATCTATCCAGTGGTATATGAGCCTTATCTTTCTTCTAGACTGGATGGTGGTACTTCCTCTATGGGGAAGTATGTGTATCAGAGCTGGGTCATGAGGACTCTAGTGAATTTATTTTTTGAATAGTGTCTTTTGACATTGAAGTTGTTGTTGACATAATGATGAAACATTTGTCATTGATGTCAATGGGGGAGAAGTATACATGAAAAACCATCTGTTGGAGAGAACTGAATAGGAAAACGAAGCAAGATTTGATTGATGAAGAGGATTTGAAAGTATTTTTCAGAGCAACAATATTGTAGTGTTGGTATTCATGGAACTTGGATATTTTTTCATCCATGTTGCCATCAATGCCAATGGGGGAGATTGTTAGGAATGAATTCTAAATATATCCTATGAGGGAGTATTCACAACCATTCTGTAGCAGTTGTTGTTGCATTCATGGTTGTGATTGTCATTGATGTCAACACAGTGATCTATTGGAGATTAGCAAAGAAGCAGACAGTGTTTGAGTTAGTGCACTTGGGATATTGAAGATGAAGCTATGTGGAGTTGAGGACTTACTCTATGATATTATATAAGATCATGGTTAAGAGCACATATGTAAATTTATTTATTCATGACAGTTATGAGGAAATTAGTGGAAGTAGTATTCAGGCAGTGTTCCTAAGTAGTGGTTTGTGGAAATCGGATGATATCTCCTAATCGGGATGGAATCTGATCATGCACAGTTATGAGGCAATTAAAGACATGATTTTAGTGATGTGGACATGAGCGCACAATCTGAGGTCACACGAGTGAAGAATTATCTTAATTGGAAGCTGACAATTTTGAGTAATTTTTATGTAACGTGTGGAAACTTTTATTTTGTAATTTGTATGCCGAATGATTTGTAATTACTTGAGTGTGGTATAAAGGAAGGAATTTTTTCCTTGTTGTAATGTGTGAAAGAGAATGAGAAATTGTGAAAGTGAATTTGTTGAAAGAGGATATGCAAAGTATAGAGATTTGATATTGAGATCTAAAGAAGCAGTTGGTGCAGTTTGGCACAATCAGAGAAGGAGTATTGTATTGTTGAGATCAGTAATCTTTTGGTATTATTCTGTTGAGTAATACAAAGATCAATTGGATAGTGATTTCGGTGATCTTACCCTGAAGCTATTTGGGAGTGGGTCCTTCTATCTTCCATAACTACTAACAAAGTTAGAATCTTTTAACAGGGATTCAAATTCTCCTAATAGGGACTCATATGTACTAAATGTATTTCATAAGACTCCTAATAGAGTCCATCCTCTCACAAGGAACTTTCATATTAGTGCATATTTTGTGGGCATCATTCCCACCGGGGTTTACTCTTTGATCAAGAGGTTCCCTAGTCAACATATCTTATGTCATTGTGTTATTGTGTATGTTTATATTACTATGGTTGTTGGTTACATTGCTTACATGGTTAAAATCTATTGAAGTTGATCAAAGTTGTATTTATCTGATAACTGATTCACCCCCCCCCCCCTCTCAGTTATCTTGGTGGACTTTACTTTCTAACACAAGGTCCTCCTAAGACCTTAATTTAAGTCTCTCAACTCAAATCACTGATAAACTACAATTGATTGAGTATCTTGAGGGAAAGTTTCACAATGGAATGGATATTTGAAAGACAGTGATTGATGATCACCAAGCTACTAAAGTGTATATAAGAAATTAAATCAGTTAATGTATTATCATTGATGTCAACTAGTTTTGAATGTACTTATAATAATGGTTACAAACATCTTAAGAAGGAAAAATGGTAAAGGAATGAGATATCTACATGAAGATGAGATGGATAAGAAAGATATGGATATGGTATACATTGGATAACCTATTGACGATTCTATGGTATTATGTTAGTTATTTGATTATATTACATAAATTTGTTATGTATTGAAGATCAAGACTGAATAAGTTTATGTAGTCAGTAAATGAAGGATTTTGTATACACTGAGAAATTGTAGTGTATATTGAGTATAGTATTAACTGAGCTAGTTATCACCGACACATTATAGTATTGACCGAGTGAGAGAAATAAATGGAACTTATGACTGTCAACTAAAGATGATGAGCTGGACAATTATTTATGGTTCTGAGATAAAAGATAATTTTTGTTATGATAATCAAACAACTGACAAAATTCAAAGATAATCAGATGAAGGAGAATGAAACATGTTATTGACAAAACTATCGAGGAAGGTTAAAGCGAAAAAATCTATGGTGAAGATTAAGAGGAAAAATATATGGATGGAAATAAAATGGTTTATGATATCTATGTAAAGAGAGATGAGATTCATAATTAAACATGCTACAGAATAATACATGTGAAAAGATTGATTTTCATGCAATGCTTATCAAACTGGTTGAAGACAGAACCAAGCAAATCTACAGACAACACTAAGCGACAAAGAAAGCAATTACCAAGCATAAAAGAGTTGCAGGAAACAAAAATATTGAATTGATTATTGATCAGAGGTATTTTTTGAGCTTAGCATATATCTAAAAATTTGTAAATCAAGTTGTATTTGAATCAAATCATTACTATACCAGTTTAACCATTGTTACAGATAAATCTCTTAACCGAGTGTGACTTAACAGTATTTATATTTCAATATGACATTCAATGAATGTTGATTGTTTTTTTTTTACCCCATAGTGAATGTTTGGTCAAGAGAGAATTCTTAGTGATAAATCCTCTAACCAGGTCACACCTTACAGTGTGTTTTGTAACCTTTAACAGGGTTAGCTCTTAACTGAGCTCACTTCAGAAGAGTGGATTATTTTGGGTTACCTGTCTCGGGTGGTTTTTCCCCTAATAGGGTTTCCACATTAAAAATCTATGTGTTATATGTTTATGAATTTGTTTAATTATTATTTTACTTTACACATTACTATAACTGGATAGTGTGTGCTATAAATGTGTCACACTTCTATGGATCATTACATGCAAGGAAACTCAAGAATGAGCCCTCACAAATCAATCCATAGCTCCCTAGGCATGGAGTGCAAAGGTTTTTAAGAATGCTCTCAGCTAGAGCTATTTAGCCTATAACCTTGCTAGTAAACTATGCAATGGGAGATTCAATGAAGACAAGGACAAGAATGCCAATATCCTCAAGAATCAAGAATGAAATGCAATGCAAGCTAGATTAAGAATGGAAATGCAAGCTAAACTATGGAAATGAAAGATGCAAGTATTACAAAGCCTCCTAGTTAAACTAGATGAATTAATCTAAAGCATAAAGGAAATCTAAGCTAAGAATGCCATGAAAATGAAGCTACTATGCAAGAAATGAAATCTAACTATGAAGCAAGAAAGCCATGATGATGCAAGAATGAAGACAAGAAGATAGAGTGTTGATGAAGATCCAAGATGAATGCCAACAATGCTCCAAATCTTCAAAAGCTCCAAAGTGTACCTAGAAAATCTGCAGCATAATATTAGCATAAAAAGTTGGGGATCTAGAATGAAGAAGAGATCTCTTCTTTTATAGGAAATGAGAAGAAATGGACCATGGAGATTAAGAGGAAAAAGATTTCATCAACGGTGGAGCTTAAAAGAGGAGAAATCCATGTGCACAAGTATCCTCCAATAGGAAAATAAGAGTTGACTTTTGTGTCCATATGAGACAAAAAGTGCTTTTTCCCTTTTTATAAAATAAGAATAATGCTTTATTTGTGCAACCTAGGATAAGAGGAAAAGTGAGGGCTTTTATTTATTTAAAAGGGGAGGAAATATTCCTTTTAAATAAATAAAGACTTAGGATAAGATGGTTAGCCCATAGAAAATAATCGAATAAATGATAGAACTAGGATTTGATCAAGAATAAGCAATTTATGATTTAGCAAAAGGGGCTAATAGTCTAGGTGACCATTTTTAGGTGTATACATTTGCCCCTCTTTGACTAATGTGTGATTGATCTGGGAACACATGCAGTCAAAGAATGAAGTTGAAATGTGAGATTGATTTGGGATCACAAAGCAACTCAGATCAGCCAAGAAAGCAAGAGATAGCCAAGAAGGCAAGCAAATAGCGATCTGACTCCAAAGAATGAAGTGCAGAGAGATAGAAAATCCTTGCATGATCAGCCTGGTAGTGACAGTACTAAACACTTAGGAAAGAGATAACCAATAAGATATGATGTGTCTGCCCCCTCGGGATCAAAAGTGAAATCCAAGTTAATGGTTAGAGGGAATGCAGAAGCAAGAGCAACATGATCAAATCACTAGAAATCATAATCAAAGAAAGAGAATAGAATAACCATCAAGTAGTGAAGATATGCCCCACACATGGGACACGGGGCATGAACCAAGTAGTCCCTCAACCCGTAAACACCATGGAGGGAGATTTGAACTTGGGATTTGAAAGTGAATGAAAGACTGGAAGTTTGAAAGAGATGGAGATGAAGAGGTGAAGAATGCCCCAGCGAAGATCGAAGGATCAAGCCTCAAAAGGTTAACCAAGCACATGGAAGAAGGAGAAAAGTGACGGGAATAATCAAGGTGAATGCGAATTTCAGTTTTGATCCCGAAATGAAAGGAAAATGATGTGGTATGAAAGACAAGAAGCGCAAGACATGATTAAGAAGAAGCAAAAGGTGAGCGCAGTTGATTAACAAGTCCATGAAAGATAAAGGAGAGCTCTCTCCATATGCAAGATGCAAAACTAACTAACATGAACCTAAGAATGCAAGCTACATGAAAAGTGGTTTACTTGCAAGGTTACAATGCTAATAGACATCTAATATTCATCATTGAGCATCATTGGTAGTGTTGCAAGATCATACAATACACACTAGCATAACTATGTGGATCTGAATATGATATATATCAGATAGAAATGTGGGAATCCCACCTAGGCATCAAAGACATGTAGGTCAAGATGACTAGTGCAGTGAGATTACCTAAGTTTGATATAGCAAGATTATGCTCGCATCGAGACACAAGAAAGTCAAGATGACTATAAGCATGCACTTGTAAAATAGTCAAGGATAATACCTTGTAGGTCCATAGTGTCAAGTAAGACCAACATAAATGCTCATGACAGTGAGGACCAACAAAATATACCCACAAGCAGATAAAAAAATAAAACATGTTCTTATTCCCTCAGTCTTCCAGCTATGCATCATCGAAAATGATCATAGGGGGAGAACACTCAGCAAAGAAAGCATCATAGTCAGCACACAAAGAAATAAAGCTAAGCAAGTCTCAGTGAGTCAAATGTTTAAGTGCGTGTGTGTAGGTCATAGAGTCAAACTTTGAGTATCGCATCTGCCAGTGAGAAAGATTGCATCATCTAGACTGCAGGTAGGATATCTGATAAGTGTTAAGAAACACTTGACGCTAAGGTAGTGTTGAAAAACACAATTGGGGTGGTGTTGAAAAACACCGATTGTGAGGTGCCTAAGAAACCCAGATGCACAAAGAGACCCAAGATAAGCTTAAAACAACATATGCCCCTAGACTAAGACAAGAGTCAATTCCAGGCTAGGAGAGGCAAAGTGAGAAGTGGAGCGAAGGAGCGCCATGCAACACTGATAGACATAGGTGCAGAGGATCTCAAGCAGTGCCTGTTTCTAGGTTTTCACCACTTGATAGATTTATTGCAATTTTTTAGGACTTTTTATAAATTTTTTTGTATTTTTGCTACCAAGGCGCCTGTTTCCAGGTTTTCACCAAGGCACTTTTTCAATTTTTTTGATTTTTTGAATATTTTGATTTTTTTGTATTTTTTCAAGACTTTTTATGCTTTTTAGGATTTTTTCAACATCATATATGAATTTTTTTGGAGTTTTTTCAGGATCGTAAAATATGTACAAAGGATGCCCCAGACAGAAATGGGCATCAAGAATCTATTTCCTCTGATGTAGAGAACTGATAGGCCCCAGGCCCAAATGCTACAACTGTGACGATAGGAGCTCTCAACTAGTTTGACCAATAATAACCAGCCCTAAGCAATGTCTAAGCTAGCGGAGGATCATTAGAATGTGATCCACATATGCCATCGTGGATTTCAGCTAGCACTTTTTCTGACTCCTCTATTTCTAGACACTTAAGGAGAGTTCCGTCTAGACCCTTCCTATACAAGTTACCAGAGACAAAGGAAAAGTGTAAGGGATGGTGGAAGGAATGGCGTGGTGGATTTGCAAGAGGAATGTGAGGTGGAAGATATGAAAAGATGGTAGGATTGTAAGATTTGTGAGCAGGATAGCGTAATTCATCCACCAAGAACATGAAGCGAAATTTATGCTTTTTCATTTGTAAGATGGATGTCGAAGTAACCAAGGCATTACCAACTTTGTTCTCAGCTTTAGGAATAGGCTGAAATATAATAGATATGAGATCATGCTCGAGGTAGTGCATCATTTTTTTGTAGAGAATCAGCTTGTCATCTTTTATTTGATAATCAATATTTTTGAGCAGATTTTTATTTTTACTTTTCTTAGGTTTGGATACCACCACAATGTGGTTTTTGCCATCTGACCATTGCTCTTTTCTTTTGACTTGATGACCATGATGTTTGATTGCTGATTCAATCTTTTTTGTTGCTAGTTCTTTGGTGGAAGAAGTAACAGGTGTTGATGTGAGATGAAATGAAGTGACTGGTTCAATAGTATTTATGTGAAGGATGTCATCTTTGGTGACTCAAGAGGTTGAGCCTATAGAGTAAGCTCCAAAAGTAGCTAGATCTAGACTTGTCATAGAAGAACCGGCGTGGTCTGCTAAGGCAATACGAGGAACAAACTCATCAGACCCCACACAAGACCCATCAACCACGTCGGGATGGTTACTACAAGAATGAACCATATCAACATCCATATCATTAGTAGATATACATTTTTCTCCCCAAAGAAGTGAAGTAGAGGGAAGATCATCTCCCATGTGAGCCATAGTGTGTATCAGTGACTCATCTGTATCTGTGTCTGAATTACTAAGCATGGGAGTATTTCTAGAATCCTCTCTATAGATCCACTCTTGAATAGCTTGTTCTTCTCTTTCTGCTTCTAAAGGAATGGATGAAGGAAAAAAGGTATCAAAGATCACCATAGTAGAAGTGGAAGGCTTCATCTGATTAGAAGGTCTCCCATATGACCTAGGAGAAATAGGTATAGAAGCAAAGGAACCCAGTGTATATTCACCCATACCAAGGCTCATCATCTTAAGTGATTTCTCAGCAGCAACTAGAGATGTACTAGGATCAACAAAAGGTTCATTATGAGGAACAAATTTTTCAGTAGCAGCAAGAGCATTGATAGCAATAGTATGGTCTCTAGGAATCACAACCTCAGTGCCATTGTATGAAAATTTGACGCACTGATGATAAGTGGAAGGAACATCCTGCATGTCATGGATCCAAGGATGACCCAAAAGAATGTTATATGCGAGTGGGATGTCCAATACTTGGAAGCTAATATCTTTCGTGATAGGGCCCACTCGGACAGTCAGCATGACAAGACCTTTGGAAGATCTTTCCACTTCATCGTAAGCTTTTATAGTAATCTTCTTCTTGGAATCCACAGCCAATTCTGACAAACCCAATTATTGTATGACATTGAAAGAAATAATATTTAACCCTGCACCATTGTCTATCAGGACTCAGGGGACTCGGGTATTGTAGACTAGAACTTCAATGTGTAAAGCTAGATTATGTGGGTGAGCAATAGATATGTCATCTTCTACAGAAAAGGAGAGAGATAGTGGAGATGAAATGTGGTTGACCATAGCCTGAAATTGATCTAGATCAATGTCATTGGGAACACATGTTGTACGTAGAGCCTCATCAAGAATTTCTCTATGCAAAGAGGATAACCGAAGCAACTCAAGGATAGATATCTATGCTGGTGTCTTTTGCAAATGTTGGACAAGATCATAGCTAGGGGTGGCTGAAGGAGCCACTTGTTTGGAAGGCAAACCTTGCTTGGGATCTTGTGCAGTTTTAAGGACAATTTTGGCTTGCCCCCTAGTAACAGCATTCAGTGTCTCACTTTGGGAAGATGAACTACCACGTGTTTGCAAGACAAACTTTGGCTTACCATGATTGGTGTTATTATCATCTTGAGACCTCATCATTAGAACTCTCCCAATGGGCTCTATCATGTTAATCACAAGCGTATTAGAAGGATACGTGTAATTGATTTTTGCATCATGATTCTTCTTATGTGTTTGAGAGGTTTCCCCCTTATCATGCTTAGGTAGAGGATCTTTGAAAGCTATATGATAAGAATTTTTAGTTAAGCCATCAGTGGAGATTGTGCCGTTCTCAATAAGATCCTGAATATCATCCTTAAGCCTAAAATAATTGTCTGTTGGATGTCCCTTGTTTCTGTGATAATGGCAGTAATGATCCTCCCTCCACCAATCAGGCTTATTTATCGGATCCCAGTTACTAGGTTTATCAGGAAGCGTAAGATATCCATTGTCAACCAAAGTCTTAAGGATCACATCATAAGGTTTTGCCAACTTGGTATAGACTTTCTTTCGAAATGACTTCTTAGGCTTATCTGCATATTGAGGTTTAGGAGCACTGTGAGCGTTGGCAGCTTCTTGTTGTTTTGCTGCATAGATAGCATTGGAAAGATTGAAAGCAGGCTCTTTAACTTTAGGAGTGTCAACAACCCCATCATTAACAACATACTTGTTCTTATTCCAAGGTTTGTTCTTGTCTTTACCATTTCCTTTAGCATCTTTATTAATAATAATATCCCCTTTTCTTATAGCTACATCCTCAATCTGATATGCACTTTCAACCATGTCATGGAAGGAGGAGAACAGTTGCTTCCTTAGATCATAAAATAGCTCAGGCACAAGTGTGTTGATGAAAATGTCAATCTTTTCTCTTTCAAGTAGCTGATGAGGATATCGAGAATACAATGAACTCCAATGTTGTAATTAAGTTGCAAATGGCTCACCTTGATGTTGTCTTAGATTACCGAGATCTATCACAGTGACAGGTTGTTGGATATTGTAAGAATACTACTGGGTAAATTATTGAGCTAACTCATCAAAAGTCTTAAGCGGTGGTGTCAATTTTGCAAACCATTCTAAAGCCTGGCCTCTTAAGCTTCGAGGGAATAAGCGTAGGAGATATGTGTCTTCGTGAAGAAAGTCCATACTAAGAGCATAAAAATGACGCACATGGTCATGAGGGTCACCATTTCCATCATACTTGTCATATTTAGGAACCTCAATATCCTTAGGAAACGGGACTATGTATAGATCTTTATCAAAAGGAAGAGCACAAATTGATTCTACAAAAGAGACCTTTGGAGGCTCTCTTTCTAATGCCATTTGGGTAAGGCGTTGATTTGTCCGACGTAATTCTTCTTGAAGGACTTCCAATTTAGTTGGTACTCTTTGTTGGACAATTTGTCTGACATCATAGCCGGGAGGAAGCTTGTATCCTCTAGAAGTCATATATTGAAAATATTGATCGCCATTACGCTCTAAAAGCTTATGCATCATTCGTTGGAAATCCACATCTTGTTCACATCTCATAAGATCCTCACTAGAAATCTCATCATTAGCCTCTGCCTCATGTTGAGAGGGAGGAGGTCTAGGTGGTGAAGAAGGCATAGCAAAAGTTGGCCTTGGAGGAGATCTTGGTGGCGTGTTGTTGTCATTGTTGCCATTGTTAAAAAGAGGTCTATGCTCATGATTACTAGTCTCAGGTTGCTCATGAAATGTCCCTCTATAAGCCATGCACCTAGTAGCATCCATCCTTTGTTGATTGTGTTCTTTGTCTAAGCGTGCTTGATTATCCTTATGCTCAAAGTGTTCTTGCAAGAGTTGAAACTTTTCTTGTTCAGTCAAAGTGAGTGAGACACTGTCTGTGTTTTTGGGGGTCTTGAATGTGGAAAAGAGGAAACCTCCTTTATACCACGGTGTAGCCTTAGAATTCTCAGATTGGTCAGAACTAGAACTGTCATTGCTAATGGGTGCTTTTGAACATCTAGTTGGAGAAGGTAACTGTGTATAATTGAACGGAGGATGACTCTCCTGCTCAAATTGAGACCGAGTTGTAACCGGCATGAAAAGAGATGTTGGTTGACTAATAGAATGAGACAAAGTTTCTTAGATTTGAGATAAGAAAAGATAATAAAGATCACTTGTCAAAGTAGAACAATAGAGAGATGGCTCGTCAAAAGTGCTCAAGCACTTACAGCAATCAATTGATGAAAGCTAAGCAACGAGCAAGAAGCTCAATAAGCAAGTAGCTAGAGAGGTAACCGTGATGCGACAAGTGATCAAGAGTAGCATTCGTTAAGCTCAAATCCAATAGTTTTAGCTCATTTGTTTCAGTCTAGAACAAATCTAAACATGTAAGTAACAAACCAGATTCAGGTAAGAACAGAAAAGGACACTCTACAGCAGGTTAAAGTGCAAGTTTAGCAACTCCGGATTGTAGCAATGATAAGACAGTAGAAATGACTCAGGATTCTTGGTTGAGGGTATGCAAGGATACTTCAATATCATATGACTCTTGACCAGTGAATGTGAAAAACTTAGTTTTGAAGCGCTTGGACCAAATTTGTAGATTGAACAGTGCAATTTCTCAGTTTGACAAGCAGTAGCAATAGATAAAAGACAAGTTTGCAAACAGTATGGGATCAAACATGTCATAGAACACTTGAAACAAGGGCAAAAGCAACCTTTCCAAGACAAGCACTTGTGATATCAAAATAGAGAACCTTATGAATGCTACCGTTTGTTTGAATGTTGAGAACGCTTACACTGGTATAGCACAATCGAAGACAATTCAAGCAATTACTACCTAGAAGGACAAGGCTCATTACTTAACAACTTGGCCCACAACTTGATCCTCCCTTGCCTCACACCAAGTGGTTTCCCACAAGAGATATTGGCATTGTCATGAAAGTGTCAAAAACACAACCAAAGGAACACATATGGTGAGTGTCTTGGGGTGATCCGGGTAAGTCCACTTGGATCAATCCTTGTACCAAGAAGCTAAGCGGCTAAAATAAAGTGGCCTCTATCTAATGGTTCATAGTAAGGGTTTCCATTCATAGCACCCCTCTTGCTCCTCATAAAGGACTAGGACCTCGCGGCCTCAAGAGTACCTTAAGCATTCTTGCTTAATGCTTTCCTCATGGTCACAATCCCACAAGTTACTCACATCAAGCGAAGATAAGTACTATGTCTACCAAGGTTTTGTGTCCTTGATAGCCTTGAGATTATAGTGAGTTGGAATCACTTGCCACCAAGGAAAATGATGACAAGGTTGTCCCCACTTGGGTTGTTCCTCTTGATTGCTCAAGAGCAGGCCCGCTAAAGGATCCTAAGCTAAATAAAGAGTGGATTAATTCTTGAGGTTCAAGGTTTTTGGTTCACCACAAGGGTGAAGAGCATACTCCCCTATCTCAAGAATCTCTCCCAAACACACCAAGCAAATATTCAATTACTCCCTTGCTTTCAAAATCCCAAGATGGGTCAAGATTTCTGTTTCACCACAAGGGTGAAGAGTATACTCTCCTACCACCTCAAAATTTCTACAACAAGGTATTAAGTGCCTATGAAAGGAAACAACTAGTATATGTCGCACTTAATAAAGAAAGCAATTAAACAAGCACTTGATTTGGTTTTTATGCTTAGGGCAGCCCTGCAAAAACCATTAGTAGCCCTCTTTGACATGCGATTTTAGAAAATTTCAAGCAAGAAGCACCTACAACCACAACTTGTTAGACCAACAAGAGTTAGGAGAATCAAAATCCAAAATCTAACAATGATTAGTACGTGAAAAAAAAATAGATAATGTGCAAAAATAACTGATCAAATGATAGAATCTGAAAATGAAACCATCATGGTTGGATTAGGCTCGGAAAGACCTTTTCAATGATATATCACACTTAAACTTTTGATACCATTTGCAAAATTTCAAGATAGATAAAATAGCCACCCGAAACTCACTATTGGAAATTTCAAGGTTGAATCACTTGCCACCTGAAACTTGCGAGATAGATAAAATAGCCCAAAAATAGCTCACTGCTAGGTACAGACACAGTATCGCGTGATACTTCACCCGACACCAGGTGATACTTTTAGTCTGCGTGATATTTTGCCTTATACCAGGCGATACTTCGCCCGACACTAGGCGATATTCTCTACTATAGCCAGGTGATACTTCTGACAGGCGAAGTATCGCATGCGCATACAGAGGTATATCACGTGATACTTCTTATGATAGGCGAAGTATCACGCGCACATACAGAGGTATATTGTGCGATACTTCTAGAAAGTATCGCACGATAATCTGAGACAAAAAAATAGAGACGAAAAATTAAGCTGAAAATTTGCCAAAAAATTGATGGAAAATGACGAAAATGTAGAAAAAGAAGGGACAAAGCTAGTCTACTCTGCCCCACGGTGGGCACCAAAAATGTGTGCTATAAATGTGTCACACTTCTATGGATCATTACATGCAAGGAAACTCAAGAATGAGCCCTCACAAATCAATCCATAGCTCCCTAGGCATGGAGTGCAAAGGTTTTTAAGAATGCTCTCAGCTAGAGCTATTTAGCCTATAACCTTGCTAGTAAACCATGCAATGGGAGATTCAATGAAGACAAGGGCAAGAATGCCAATATCCTCAAGAATCAAGAATGAAATGCAATGCAAGCTAGATTAAGAATGGAAATGCAAGCTAAACTATGGAAATGAAAGATGCAAGTATTACAAAGCCTCCTAGTTAAACTAGATGAATTAATCTAAAGCATAAAGGAAATCTAAGCTAAGAATGCCATGAAAATGAAGCTACTATGCAAGAAATGAAATCTAACTATGAAGCAAGAAAGCCATGATGATGCAAGAATGAAGACAAGAAGATAGAGTGTTGATGAAGATCCAAGATGAATGCCAACAATGCTCCAAATCTTCAAAAGCTCCAAAGTGTACCTAGAAAACCTGCAGCATAATATTAGCATAAAAAGTTAGGGATCTAGAATGAAGAAGAGAGCTCTTCTTTTATAGGAAATGAGAAGAAATGGACCATGGAGATTAAGAGGAAAAAGATTTAATCAACGGTGGAGCTTAAAAGAGGAGCAATCCATGTGCACAAGTATCCTCCAATAGGAAAATAAGAGTTGACTTTTGTGTCCATATGAGACAAAAAGTGCTTTTTCCCTTTTTATAAAATAAGAATAATGCTTTATTTGTGCAACTTAGGATAAGAGGAAAAGTGAGGGCTTTTATTTATTTAAAAGGGGAGGAAATATTCCTTTTAAATAAATAAAGACTTAGGATAAGATGGTTAGCCCATAGAAAATAATCGAATAAATGATAGAACTAGGATTTGATCAAGAATAAGCAATTTATGATTTAGCAAAAGGGGCTAATAGTCTAGGTGACCATTTTTAGGTGTATACAGATAGATCGGTAAAAACATTAGTCAATTTACTAGTAATTGATATATGAAGAGAAAGGCACAGTTAATATTTTACCAAGTTGATTAATTGTTTTAAAAGTTTTATTATATACATCTGGGAGTATTTAAGATTGTAAGATAATTGGACTTAACTGATTCACCCCCCCTCTCATTTATATAATAGTTGGTATAAGAGCCTAGAGTGCTTGAAGGAAAAGTTTGAAGGACTTAACCTAAAGATCACAAGATGTATAAGAGAGGTGCCAAAGTTGAACAAAGACAACTTCTTGACATGGAAAAGTAGAATGAGATTGTACCTATTAGGGATTGGAGAGGCTGCAATATACTACTTGGATAATGAGTACATTTTTCCCACTAGACCTTTGACTATTGATCAAATGAGAGAAAGACATGAACATAATACTATGATGATAGAGCTTGCTTCTTCCTTATCAGATGTCAAATTTGAAGATGTTAAGACATGTACTACTGCTAGATAGATGTGGGAAAAGCTTACACTAGTTCATGGAGGAGATGTGAATGTGCTAAGGGCTAAAGCTGAAAGACTTAGAGGAAATTTTGATGACATAAAAATGAAAGAAGGAGAGAAAATATCATAGTAAAACAACCGAGTCATGGAGATTGTGAATGCTATCCGAGGAGCATGAGATATTATTGAAGAAGACACTATTGTAAGAAGAATTCTTAGAACCATGTTACCTACTTATGCTATTAGAGTCTCTGCAATTCATGAGATGAGATCAACTCTTGTTAATCATATTAAACTTGATAATTGAATTGGTAGATTGATTGCATTTGATTTGAATAACTTTGATAATAGTGTTGTTCCTATTATTGAGTCTACATTTATGACATCTCTAAAAATTGGTAAATCAAGCAATAAACACATGATAAGAAATGAGAGTGATTGTGAAAGTGATGAGGATGAACTTGATGAGCTTGAAGAATTAATGACTAGAAGACTGCATAAAGGTAGATGGAGATATAGAGGAAAAGTACCTTTGGTATGCTTCAATTGTAAAGAGATTGGCCATATTGCAGTTAGATGTCCTAGCGGGAAAGAAGATGAGAAAAGTAATGAAAGATCTAGTGAAAGGAAATATGATAGAAGTGATAACCGAGAACATAGAGGCAACTGACAATATGACAGAAGAAGTAACCGAGATTAAAAACACAAAGGAAATAAGACATGTTACCTTGTTGAAGAAGATGATGATGATGATGACACTGATACAAACACTGATGAAGATGGTTTTCATAGCTTTGAAAGAAGATTCAGAAGAAGAAGAAAGGTATGTTGAAACAACACTTATTTCTAAATTTATCAAGAATGATACTTGGAGTATTGATAGTGGTTTTACACATCATATGATTGGTAATGAAGATAAATTTGAATACCTTGAACATTATAATGGTGGATCTATTAAAATGGGAAATGATACACCTTGTCTAGTAAAGGGAAACGGGTCTATATTGTTGAATAATAAGATCAGATGTGAGAATTCATATTGGGTGAAAGGACTTAATTATAACATGTTGAGTGTATCACAACTGAATAACATAGGGAACCAAGTTGCGTTTGAGAACAGGAAGGTGAAAATCTATGATGAGAATGGAAATTTGGTCGGTACTGGTGAACAATCTAAAGGTAATCTATTTTATCTTGATAATGCTGAAACTTCTTGTTTGTTGGCTAGAACTGAAGATGTGTGGTTATGGCACAAAAGGTTATGTCATATATATTTGACAACATGGTTAAGATCAATAAGAAAAGGAGAGTTAGAGGCTTACCAAGCATATCTAAACCTGACTATGTCATGTGCAAACAATGCCAAATGGTAAAAATGTTAAAATCTAGTTTTAAGAGAAAAAACTATTCATCTAATGCTATTTTGGAGTTAGTTCATACCGACTTGTGTGGTCCTATGAGAACTAAGAGTTATTATGGAGACATATATTTTATCTTGTTTGTTGATGACTAATCTAGAATGATGACTGTCATGTTCTTAAAAGAAAAATCTGAAGCTTTTAAGATGTTTAAATGGTTTAAAGATAAAGTGGAAAAAGAAAGTGGTAAATAAGTAAAATTCTTGAGATCAAATAGAGGTGGTGAATTTATTTTTGATGAGCTCACTAATTTTTGTAATGAGCATGGAATTAAGAGATGGGTTTCTGCACCAAGGACACCATAGCAGAATGGGATTGTTGAAAGGAGAAATAGATCTATTATTGATTATGCTATAACACTAATGATTGAAAAGGATTTTGTACAAATATAATGGAGAGAAGCTATTAGTATCGTTGTATACACATTGAACCGAATACAAATGAATAAATATTCAAACAAGACACCTTATGAATTATGGTGGTTACACACCTAATGTAAGTTATTTCAAAATATTTGGAAGTAGATGTTACATTCTGAAAGATGATAGAAATGGGAAATTTGATTCAAAATGTGATGAAGGAATATTCTTAAGATATTCTACTAAGAGAAAATCTTACAAATGTTTGAATAAGGCTACTAATAAGATGATTGAAAGTGCAAATGTGAGAGTTGATAAATTTGTTGAGAAGAATGATGAAGAAAGAAAAAATGAATTAGAAGATTATGGTAGATTTACTTACATTGAGCAACTTGACACTCTACCCGAGCAACAACCTAGCATTACCAAGAAATAGGGTAATGCTACCGAGCATCAGTCTATACAGACCTAGAATCAGAAAATAGTTACCAATGAAGATCATGATCCTACACCGAGTGGAGAACACAATGAAGAACAAAGAACTAAACTTGTACTTGCAAGATACATAAGGAAACATCATCCATAGAATCAGATTATTGGAGATAAGAAAGCTGACATGATGACACAAAGTAAGTTGAGAAACAACACATGCTTATCTTGTGAATTTGAACCTAAAACTGTTAGAGATGCGCTTGAAAATGATGAATAGGTTAAGGCCATGAATGAGGAAATTGAGCAAATGCAACAAAAAAAAAAACATGGACATTGGTACTGAGACCGAAAGACAAGAATGTAATTGGAACCAAATAGATCTTTAGAAACAAATTGAATGAAAATGGAGATGTCACTAGGAATAAGGCAAGACTTGTATGCAAAGGGTATTCACAAGAAGAAGGAATTGACTATGGTGAGACTTTTGCACCAGTTGCTAGAATTGAAGGAGTTAGAATATTGCTTGCTTATGTTTCTTATAAAGTATTTAAAGTTTATCAGATGGATGTTAAATCTACATTTCTAAATGGAATACTTGAAGAAGAGGTATATATTGAACAACTTGAAGGTTTTGTTGATCCTAATCAGATGAACATGGTATGTAAGTTGCACAAAGCAAAATATGGATTGAAACAAGCACTGAGAGCATGGTGTGAAAGGCTTCATTCCTACCTTATCAGTATTAGATTTGTTAGAACAAGTGACAACAACAATTTGTATTTGAAAGGTGAAACTGATGATAAGATTCTTTTTGCTAAAATTTTTGTTGATGATATTATATTCGGAGGACATGATAATCTATGAAAAACATTTGCTGATGAAATGAGAAAAGAATTTGAAATGTCAATGTTTGGAGAGATTAAAGTCTTTCTTGGCTTGCAAATTTTACAACAAATGAAGGCATGTACATTACTCAATCAAAGTACATAAAAGAAGTATTGAAGACATTCGGTATGGAGGATTCAAAACTAATTTGTACACCTATGGTCACTAGATGAAAATTGACAAAGGATGATCATCCAACCGGGGTAAATCATACACTATACAGATCAATGATTGGTAAGTTGATGTATGTTGTGCATAGTAGACCAGATATTTCATATTGCACATGCAGTTGGAATCATAGCAAGATTTTCTGCTAATCCTAAAGAATCACATATGACAGTTGTAAAAATAATTTTGAGATACTTGAAGAATACTAAAAACCATGGCTTGTGGTACAAGAAAGAAGGAAATTTCAAACTAAAAGTTTACATAGATGCGGGTTGGGCTGGAAATATTGATGATAGAAAGAGCACTACTAGTGGAGCATTCTTTTTAAGAGAAAGGTTAGTTACTTGGATAAGTAAGAAACAAGGATGCATTTCTCAATCAACTACAAAAGTAGAATATGTTGTTGTTGCTGCTAATTGTTTGAACATTGCATAGATAAAACAACTTTTGGAAGGTATCAAAGAAGAGATCACTAACCCAGTGATAATATATTGTGATAACATTAGTACAATAAACATTTCTAAGAATCTGATGATGCATGCAAAGACAAAGCATATATCTATAAAGTATCACTGCTTGAGAGAACAAGTACAAGAAAAGCAAGTCAAACTGGAGTATGTGAAATCACAAGAGCAACTTTATTGATATATTTACTAAACCCTTATCTAAGGATACATTTGAGTACTTGAGGATTAGA
This sequence comes from Chamaecyparis obtusa, assembly GCA_027943335.1. Taxonomy (NCBI): domain Eukaryota; kingdom Viridiplantae; phylum Streptophyta; class Pinopsida; order Cupressales; family Cupressaceae; genus Chamaecyparis; species Chamaecyparis obtusa. The sequence goes on along the minus strand of BSBK01009445.1, from coordinate 170,125 downwards.
CTAGGGGTCCATCCCCTATCTATCAGTCACTAAGGTGATTAGGAGGTTGCATCAACCTATACTTTATTAGAATATCAAATGATGTTGATGCATGATTTTCACACTTTAGGTTTCCTGAAGTTGTGAAAGCTGAAAGATGAAAGACAAACTGACACTGCCTATCGATACATGAAAGGTACTTGATCTGAACCAAACACTAGAGATAATATTTTTTGGCTATTGAAGAGCTGTTTATTTTATTTTTGGCATTTCTATCAAAGGGAGAGAAGAATCAATGAAATATTTATCTAAAGGGATAAAAAAATACACATAGGGATGTTAAGATCAAATCTGTAGGGAGAGACTGCATGGAGAGTATTAATGATGTGTAGTGATTAAACATATTAAATGTACAAGCTAGGGAGAGCTTACTGAGTTACAACATTTTCTTACAGAGTTGTAGAATAGATGTTTAGTATTCTATGGCATATTTCATATTGTGTTGTCATCAATGCCAAAGGGAGAGATTGATAAACTATAACTGATTAAATATCTTGAGGGAAAGTTTGACAATGGAATGGATATTTGAAAGACAATGATTGATGATCACAGAGCTACTAAAGTGTATGTAAGACATTAAATCAGTTAATATATTGTCATTGATGTCAACTAGTTTTGACTGTACTTATCATAATGGTTACAAACATCTTAAGAAGGAAAAATGGTAAAGGAATGAGATATCTACATGAATATGAGATGGATAAGAAAGCTATGGATATGGTATATATTGAGTAACTTATTGATGAGTCTATGACATTATGTTAGTTATTTGATTATATTACACAAATCTATTATGTATTAAAGATCAAGACTGAACAAGTTTATGTGGTCGGTAAATGAAGAATTTTGTATACACTGAGCAAGTGTAGTGTATATTAAGTATAGTATTAACCGAGCTAGTTATCACCGACGCATTATGCTATTGACCAAGTGAAAGAAATAAATGGAACTTATGACTGTCGACTAAAGATGATGAGCTAGACAATTGTTTATGATTTCGAGGTAAAAGATAATGTTTTTTATGATGATCAAATGATTGACAAAATTCAAAGATGATTAGATAAAGGAGAATGAAATGTGTTATTGACACAACTGCCAAGGAAGGTTAAAGTGAAAAAATCCACAGTGAAGATTAAGAGGCAAAATCTATGGATGCAAATAAAATAGTTTATGATGCCTATATAAAGAGACATGAGATTCTGATGCAGGAGCATCCTGGGTGTAAGAGCAATCTTGTATCACCCAAAAATATTTCTAGTTTCTTTTCAATAAGGGCTATCTTGTGCAGAGCTGCTATTTATGGAAACTTACTATTTTTAGTAAGTTGGTCATATGATCTTGGAATGTTTTGATTTCACAGTTGGAGGTTCATCTTAGTCATATCAACCTACCAGTTGAGTTTCATTGTCACATTATTTGTATTGGTGAAGTTATTGAGGTTTTTGGGTATAAAATCTTTTAGGTCAATTTTGAAGGCCTTATAGGCTCTAGATCGCGATCGACCCCCAGCTAATTGGAGTTTGTGGGATTCAAGCACTGTAGATCAGGTCTTGCCATTTCTAAAAAGTGGTTATAATAGGAAAATAGAGCTACGATTAAAAATTTATGGCCTTCGTAAGTTGGGCTACCTAAAAACATGTTTTGTAATTCTTTGGAGCCGACCCTATGTAAAAAGAAAATTAAAGAAAATAATTCTTAGGATAGTCGGCCTTAAGGGCTAAATTTCTAGAACCTTCTCAGGTGGTGGAAATTGCCTATATAAGAAAGGTTTGTAGTGTTGTCTAGGGTAGTTCGGGGTAGATCTAGGTAATGATTCGAGGCTTTGTCCTATATAATATTGTAAGGAAAAAGATGCCCATGTGGCTTTGCATATTGTAATTCTAAAATTTTTAATTCCACATTTATGAAGATAATAAGAAGCCCATTTTCTGTTCTTGCAAATTGTTTTTGTTTCTCTCTTTCTGTTATGTGTTTGTGGTATTAAGGGGAGCACCCTTCATCAAGTGGTATCAGAGCGGGAGTTTCTAAGTGTGTAGACAGATCGCCGACTATGAGGCGGTTTGCACTAGGACTACGGTTAGAGTTTCAACAAGCAGCATGAAAATGCCTCCACGAAGGGAACGTGGCAGAAGAGTTGGTGGTGTGACACCTAAGGTTAGAGCATTCTAGAGACAAGTGCGAGCATTGCAAGAAGAGATTCTTAGAGGAATGAATCTTAATGTCAGAGATGAAAGTGAGGATGAAGCCGAAGAAGAAAATTTTGATCAAGAAGGAGAAGGTGAAATTATGAACCAAGAGAAGAAAGGTTTTTTCGGGCCATTTCCAAGATCGGGAAAAGATCTAAGATTGAGGTTCCTGCATTTTCAGGAAATCTTAACCCGAAGGAGTTGATCAACTGGATCAATGAATTAGAAGAATATTTTGAGTATGAAGATGTTGAAGACCTTGATCGGGTCAAGTTTGTGAAGGCTAGACTGAAGGGTCATGCAAAGATCTGGTGGCTAGAGATTCAATTGGAGAGAAATAGAAGAGGAAAGGATAAAATCATAAGATGGGATCGGATGGTGGAAAAATTGAAGTGACAGTTCATTCATGTTGATTATGAGCTTGACCCACTGAAGAAAATGCAAAGTTTGAAGCAAGCAAGAAGATCTGTTTAGGAGTATATGGAGGATTTCTATCGAATCCTCATCAGAACAGGACATGCAGAAGCTGATAAGGAGAAAGTTTCCCGTTATCTTAATGGGTTGAGGCCGAGCATACAAGAGGAGTTGAATTTGGTTCGGATGCACAGTATTGAAGAGGCATACCAGTTTTTTCTAAAAGTAGAGGAAAAGTTGAACAAGAAGTTTGAGAGTAGACAAAATGAAAGAGGTTGTGGTGGAAGATCTGGTGGACGGTCATTTGGAGGTTGAAATGAAGAGCTGAAAAAGAAGGATGAGGCCAGTAGTAGTCAAAATCAGAGAGGAAACAATTCCAATTATTTCCATGATTAGAATAATAGAGATCAAAGAGGAAGAGGAAGAGGATAAGGTTTAGGAAGAGGAGGCTTCCATGGAACATGTTTTCACTATGGAGAAGAAGGTCATATGGCATATGAATGTCCTCAACACCAAGGAAGGATAGATAGAAGAACTGACGGCTAGGATAGAGTTGCACATGTAGATGAAGATACCAGATCATCACATTTTGAAGATGTTGAAAGAGGAGAAACACTCATTAACAGAAGAGTCCTATCGAGTGGTGAGAATGAACCTGAGCAAAGGAGGAGCATGTTTCGCACCAGGTGCAAGTGTGAAGATAAGTTTTGTGATGTGATTATTGATAGTGGAAGCACTAAAAATTTGGTGTCAGAAGAGATGGTCAAAAAGTTGAAGCTCAAGAGACAGAAACACCCACATCCATATCGGATTGCTTGGGTACAGGATGACCACAAGGTCATGGTCAGTGAACAGTGCCTAGTAAAGTTCAAGATTGGTGGATACCATGATGAGGTACTATGTGATGTCATACCTATGGATTCATGTCATATATTTTTGGGTAGACCTTGGTAGTTTGATAGGCATGCTGTACATGATGGTCGTGCGAATACCTATTCCCTGACAAAGGATGGAGTGTGACATAAGATAAAGCCATTGAAGGACATAGAAGAAAAGGTATGTGGTAATGCAAGGATAACTTTTGTTGATGGAAGAAAAATCATAGAGGGTATGAGGCATGAGCATATGTGTTTTGCTTTAATTTCAAAAGCTCATAAAAAGGAAGTAGAAGATGTACCTGTAGAAGTTGCAGATCTATTGAATGAGTTTTAGGATATTGTATCTGATAATGTTCTAGATGGATTACCATTGGTAAGGAAGATCAATAATTAGATGGACTTGATTCCAGGAGCCAGTTTTCGAAATAAGGCAGCACATAGAATGACACTAGCAAAAAGTGAAGAGTTGAACATACAAGTACATGAATTGTTAGAGAAAGGGTTGATTTGGGAGATCATGAGTCCATGTGTTGTACCAACAGTATTAGCACCAAAGAAGAATGGAGAATGGAGGATGTGTATAGATTCCAAAGCAATAAACAAGATCACAATCAAGTATAGGTTTCTATTGCCATAGATGGATGATATTATGGACTGTTTGAGTGGAGTTGTGTATTTTTCAAAGATAGATATGAAGAGTGGATATCATTAGATTTGAATTAGAGAAGGAAATGAATGGAAGACTACTTTCAAGACAAAGGAAGGACTGTATGAGTGGTTAGTCATGCCTTTTGGGCCAAACCAATGCACTGAGCACTTTCATGCGGCTCATGAATGAGGCTCTGAAAGAAGTTCTGGGTTATTTTGTCATTGTTTACCTAGATAATATTTTCATCTTTAATAAGACATTGGAGGAGCATATGATGCATATTTGTATGGTGTTTGAGAAGTTAAGGGAAGAGAAATTATTGATTAATTTGAAGAAGTGCAGTTTTGTGAAGAAGGAGTTAGTGTATCTGGGATTTGTAGTTTCAGCAGAAGGTCTAAAAATGGACCCAGAGAAAGTGCAGGATATCCTTGAATTCCCTACTCCAAGGAGTGCTACAGAGGTAAAATATTTTCATGGTTTGGCTAGCTTTTACAGAAAGTTTATCGGGAGTTTTAGCAGTATTTACGGACCCTTGACTGAAAAAATGAGAGGGGATAGAAAAGAGTTTAAGTAGACTACAGGGGCAGATAAGAGTTTTAAACTGTTGAAACAGAAAGTTACAAAACAACTTGTTTTAGCACTTCCAAATTTTAATAAGGTGTTTCAAGTAGACTGTGATGCTAGTGGTACTGCAATAGGAGATGTTATGAGTCAAGAAGGTAAACCTATTGCTTATTTTAGTAAGAACTTAAATGATGCCAAGAGAAAGTATTCTATTTATGATCAGGAATTTTATGCTATAGTTGACATAGACCTAGGCAAGGAGGATCCAATTAAGGATAGTCCAACCTTGTAGCTTCACAACAACATAGTGGATAAATCAACAAAACAAATGTTTTAAACAAAAAATTTCATTAACATGGCCGACTATAAGGCCTTCCAGGTTAGGGCCAATTATAATCAGAAGTAATTCTGCATGATCTACAAGATCCAATACAACCCTAGCTAGTTCAGCTCTAAAAACTATCAACAACTGATGAAAACCCTAAGGTAGATCTAAACTTGAGCTCGCAAGCCTCCAAGCAATCTCCTTGTTTCCAAGCCTCAACCACTAGCTCTACTAAAACAACCTATCAGAAATCAATCTAATCTGCAAGATCATGCAAGATCTTTTCCACAACTTCACCACTCAAATTTGCTATTAGAATCTCTGATCTCACTCCCTTAGTCCCCCTAAACAACTATGATACTACCCCAAACATCCTATAAATACTAATCATCAGCCACAAGTCGGGTGGATGAAACCATTAACTCCCCCCAAAAAATATTAAATGCAATACAAGTCGGCTCTCAATAACCTTACAATAATTAAATTTAACATTTCAACCTGTAACAACAGCTACCAACAATAAATGCACCAAGTCAGCCCAACAAATCATAAAGAACTCTAGTCGGTAAACTAAAACTACCGAGCACTAGTGAAATAACTGAGCATGCCAAGCATCACCGAGCACCGCAGGCATCGCTGAGTAACACTTTCACTGTGCACTAGAGATTACCAAGTTCTCTTCAATGAATGAGCTTCCTACAATGATCGAGACTATCGGTCAAGGCTACAACTGAGTAACACCAGCCAAACAATACAACTCCATGCAGATCTACCGAGTACCCTAGAATTCCCCTGCATCAGACACCCCAGGTTTGAAAAGATGTTCATATGTGAGAAGAACATCTTCTAGGATTCAACACATAAACCCCAAACTGGTTCTTCACATACAAGTCCTCCACCTTTTCAATTTTCATACTCTTCTATTCCAACTTTCTTTGTCTCTTCAAGTCTTTCCTTGAAAACACACAGGCTTTTCCTTCACACTGATCAACCACACCTTCAAGATCCACCAACTCAACTTGGCTACCAATACTTAGGCTTCTCCTATCGAGCATTGTATCCAAAAAAGGCATCAGGGAAAAATTCATGTCATCCTTCTCAACAATAAACACATTTTTGATATGGTCATACATAGATCTGCAATCATATTGCCAAGGTCTACCGAGCAATATATAACAACTAGTCATTAATTTCACGATGTCACATAACACAAGATCCTTATACTGGCCAATCTAAACATCAATAAAGCATTGTTCTCTTACTTCTAGAGCATGAACATCTTGTAACCAACCAATACTAAAAGGACAAGGATGCTTCATTCTATTCAACCCAAGTTTTTGAGCCATATCCTCAGCAACAAGGTTATTAGTACTACCACTATCAACAATAACATTACAGAGTTTACCTCCAGACTTGCATCGGGCCCTAAAAAATTTACTCCTCTGACAAGGCTCCTCCTTTGTACCAAGCAATTTTCGCTGAAGTAGCAAGTTCTCAGATTCAGGTTCATTCTAATTCACCATAGCAGTTTGTTGGTCACCAAGCTTCTTCTGTGTACACTCAAAAGAACTGTGTCCTTCCTCTATAACAAGTACCCTTAAAGATAACTCTACCTATCTTCTTCTTCAGTTCCATAGGTTTCTATTCATCTTCTACATCATTCATTTTATCCTTCACCGAGTGATTAATCTTTTCCTTCCCTCAGGAGTTACCATGTTGTTTCCTCTTCAACGTATCTTCTTCCTTCATAGCATACTGATATGCATCTTCAATAGAATCAATCTTCAACATACCAAGATCATCCTGAATATTGAATCTCAAACCATTCGCATACTGAGCTACCTTTTCCTTACCAAGCTCTCTGTGTCTAGACCGAATAGTAAGTTTGTAGAGCTCCTTGGTATAATCTTCAACAAACAAATCCTTATGTTTCAGATTCTGCAACTTCTTAAACAAGTCAAGCTCATAGTCAAAAGGTATGAACTTAGCTTTTAGTTTTGTCACCATCAACCTCCACTGATTGATCTTCATTTCACCTTCATCTTCTCTATCTCTTTGTAGTTCTTTCCACCAAAGAGCAACATGTCCTTTCAACTTTGTCTATGCCAATCTCACCCGAAGAGGATCTTCAATTTATTCCAGCTCAAAGAAATCTTCTAGTTCACCAATCCAATCAATCAAGTTCTTGGGCATCAAAGTACCAGAGAAAGTAGAAACTTCCATTCGGTAACTACTACCTAACCGAGCTCTAGATCTAGGCAACCAAGCAGTTCTATCTTCACCAAATCTATCCCTCCAGTCATCACCACTAGATCCAATAGGTTCAAAGTCCTCAACAACTTCCTCATAGCCATCTTTAGTACAATCATTCTGGGGTACACTAGAAACAACTCTCATGATCTCGGAGACCATGTCATTCTTCATTAATTCTATCTCAGATCTGAAATATGACTTCACCTTCTCTGTAATCCTAGATTCCACAGTATCACAGAGATCTGCAATCACTCTAGGGTCCAATCTTCTTGGAGGCATCCTTAAAGATAAGAGAAACCCTCTGCAACAAACCCTACACTGACCACCTTGTGATAATCTCCAAGTTGTATGCAAGTCAGATCAGCCTGCCACCTTACACAAACAAGTAGGAAAAAATTCCACAAGTTCAGTGCTCTGGATCTGCAACCCAAATCATATGATCTCTTCACCAACAAGATCAACTTTAGAAGATCAGCCTTGCTAGGTCAACCGTCACTCCAACAAGATCAACTTTCACTCGGATACGACCTGACGTAGACCTAGGTAGGGTGGATCCAATTAAAGACAGTCTAGCCTTGTAGCTTTAGAACAACACAATGGATAACTCAATACAACAAATGTTTTAAACACAAATTTTCATTAACATGCCCGGCTATAAGGCCTTCCGGGTTAGGGCCAATTACAATCAAAAGTAATTCTGGAAGATCAACAAGATCCAATACAACCCTAGCTAGTTCAGCTCTAAAAACTATCAGCAACTGATGAAAACCCTAAGGTAGATCTAAACTTGAGCTCGCAAGCCTCCAAGCAATCTCCTTGTTTCCAAGCCTCAACCACTAGCTCTGCTAAAAAAACCTATCAGAAATCAATCTGATCTGCAAGATCATGCAAGATCTTTTCCACAACTTCACCACTCAAATCTACTATTAGAATCTTTGATCTCACTCCCTCAGTCCCCCTAAAAAACTACCCCAAACATCATATAAATACTAATCATCAGCCACAAGTTGGCTGGATGAAACCATTAACTCCCCCTAACAAATATTAAATGTAATACAAGTTGGCTCTCAATAACCTTACAATAATTAAATTCAACATGTCAACCTATAACAACAGCTACTAGCAATAAATGCACCAAGTTAGTCCAACAAATCACACAGAACTCCAGTCGGTAAACCGGAACTACCAAGCACCAGTGAAATAATCGAGCATGCCAAGCATCACCGAGCACTAGTGTCGACCGAGAACCGTAGGCATCACCGAGTAACACTTTCATCGAGTGCCAGAGGTTACCGAGTTCTCTTCACCGACTGAGCTTCGTACAATGACTGAGACCGTCATTCAAGGTTGCAACCGAGTAACACCAGCCAAACAACACACCTCCATGCAGATCTACCGAGTACCCTAGAATGCCCCTGCATCAATAGTTCAGACATTAAAGAAGTGGAGACACTATCTGCTTCCTAAGGAGTTTGTTTTGTATACTGGTCATCAAGCTTTGCAATATTTGAATAGTCAAGGAAAATTGAATCAAAGGCATTTAAAATGGGTTGAGTTTTTGCAGAGTTATACATTTGTTTTGAAACATAGGAGTGGAAAATCTAACAGGGTTGCAGATGCTCTAAGCAGAAGACAAATTTTTCTGATAGAGATGCAGATTGAGGTGGTTGGGTTCAAGGAACTCAAGAGTTTGTATCCAAAGGATCCTAATTTTGGTGAAGCTTGGAAAGCTTGTAAAGAACCTGTTACTCTAGACAGAGAAAAGTGGTTGGATTTCATCATCTAGGATGATATGCTATTTAGAGGGAGTTAGTTGTGTATTCCACAAAGTTCTATGAGGGATAATCTCATCAAGGAGAAGCATAGCGGAGGATTGGTTGAACATTTTGGTCGTGATAAAAGCCTTGCTTTGGTGAGTAAGAATTATTATTGGCCATAGTTGCAACAAGATGTCAAGAAGTTTGTATAGAGTTGTAGAGTATGTCAAATGGCAAAGGGAGTAAAGAAGAATATAGGGTTGTATCAGCTATAACCTGTACCAGAGAAACCTTGGGAGGATATTAGTAGGGATTTTTTTTTTGGTTTACCAAGGACTCAACGGGGACATGATTCAATTTTTGTGGTAGTTGATAGATTTTCGAAGATGGCACATTTCATTCCCTGCAAGAAGACTAATGATGTTGTTCATGTAGCAAAATTGTTTTTCAAAGAAGTGATGAGACTACATGGTTTTCCAAAGAGTATAGTTTCAAATCGAGACACTAAGTTTGTTGGATATTTTTGCGCACATTATGGAAGAAGTTAAAGAAAGATTTGAAGTTCAGTTCATCACATCATCCACAGACTGATGGACAGATAGAGGTGGTGAATAGGAGTTTGGAGAATTTGTTGAGATGTTTGGTTGGAGATAAGCCAACAGGATGGGATTTGATTTTACCACATGTGAAATTTGCATACAATAATTATGCCAATAAGAGCACTGCTAAATCACCATTCCAGATTGTATATGGAAGTAGTCCTAGAAATGCATCTGAATTGAGGAAGATAGATAAAGGAGAAATAAGTAGTGTTGAAGCTAAGGATTTTGTAGAACATTTGAAGAACATCCATGAGGAGGTGAGGAAGCACATTACCAAGATGAATGCACAAGTATAAGGCTAAGGCAGATGAGAAAAGAAGACATAAGGAATTTCAGGTTGGAGATGAAGTCATGGTTCATTTGCGGAAGGAGTGATTTCCAGTTGGTACATATAACAAGTTGAAAATGAAGAAGTTTGGGCCATGTAAGATACTGAAGAAGCATGATTTAGGAAATGCATATGAGGTGCAATTTCCTACTGAGATAAATATTTCACCAGTATTTAACATTTTAAATTTGATAGAGTATCATGAAGGGGGTGTTGAAAATGAGATCATAAAAGCACAGTGGAGTATTCCAGCAACTAGTTCAAATACCAAGGAGATTGAGGATATACTGGATAGTCATGTTGGCAGAAGCACAAGGAACAAGACATATGAAGAATATCTGGTCAAATGGAAAGGATGACCTGTTGAAGATTCATCATGGCTGACAAGGGAGGAGGTTAACCATCTTGGTTTTTCTCTTCACACCTGAGTCGTGACAGGGTCACTTCTCAAATTACCCTGGGTGTCTAATGTAGGAGCATTCTGGGTATAAGAGCAATCTTCCATCACCCAAAAATATTTCTGGTTTCTTTTCAATAAGGGCTATCTTGTGTAGAGCTGCTATTTATGGAAACTTACTATTTTTAGTAAGTTGATCATATGATCTCGGAATGTTCTGATTTCACAGTTGGAGGTTCATCTTAGTTATATCAGCTTACCAGTTGAGTTTCATTGTCACATTATCTGTATTGGTGAAGTTATTGAGGTTTTTGGGTACAAAATCTTTCAGGTCAATTTTGAAGGCCTTAGAGGCTCCGGATCGCAATCGACCCCTAGCTAATTGGAGCTTGCGTGAGTCAGGCACTGTAGATCGGGTCTTGCCATTTCTAAAAAGTGTTTATAATAGGAAAATGGAGATACGGTTAAAAAGTTATGGCCTCCGGAAGTTGGGCTACCTAAAAATATGTTTTGTAATTCTTTGGAGCCGACCCTATGTAAAAAGAAAAGAAAAGAAAATAATTCTTAGGATAGTCGACCTTAAGGGCTAAATTTCTAGAACTTTCTCGGGCAGTAGAAATTGCCTATATAAGAAAGGTCCATATTGTTGTCTAGGGCAGTTCGGGGTAGATCTGAGTAATGATTCGAGGCTTTGTCCTATAGAATATTGTAAGGGAAAATGTCCATGTGGCTTTGCATATTGTAATTCTAAAATTTGTAATTCCACATTTATGGAGATAATAAGAAGCCCATTTTCTGTTCTTGCAAATTGTTGTTGTTTCTCTATTTTTGTTATGTGTTTGTGGTATTAAGGGGAGCACCCTTCATCAAATTCATTATTAAACATGTTGTAGAAGAATTCGAGTGAAAAGGTTGATTTTCATGCAACGCTGATCAAAATGGTTGAAGACAAAACTGAGCAAATCTACAGACAACACCGAGTGATAGAGAAAGCAATTACCGAGTAGAACAGAGTTGGAAGAAATAAAGATATTGAATTGATTATTGATCAGAGGTATTTTTTGAGCTTAGCATAGATCTGAAAATCTACAAATCAAGTTGTATTTGATTTAGATCATTATTGTACTAGTTTAACCATTGTTACAGATAAATCTCTTAAACGAGTGGGACTTAACAGTCTTTATATTTCAATATGACATTCAATGAATGTTGATTGTTTTCTTGTTGACCCCATAGTGAATTTTTGGTCAAGAGAGAACTGTTAGTGATAAATCCTCTAACCAGGTCACAACTTACAATGTGTTTTGTAACATTTAACGGGGTTGGCTCCTAACTGAGCTCACTTCAGAAGAGTGAATTATTTTGGGCTACCGGTCCCGGGTGTTTTTTCCCCTAATAGGGTTTCCACATTAAAAATCTACGTGTTATATGTGTATGAATGTGTTGAATTGTTATTTTATTTTACACATTATTATAACTAGATAGATCGGTAAACACAGTACTTAATTTACTGGTAATTGGTATATGAAGAGAAAGGAACAGTTAATATTTTATCGAGTTGATTAATTGGTTTGAAAGTTTTGTTATATAGATCTGAGAGTATTTGGGACTGTAGGATAACTGGACTTAACTGATTCACCCCCCCCCCCTAAGTTATCTAATATTCAATACTATTAGGAAGGCTTATCAAGTTGTCTCATTATAATTAAGTCAATATGACCAATCCTCAAGAGATATGAACTAATATTTATAACTTCTTCCATCTAATGTTTTTCTATTATCCAAGTGGGTGCTATTCATCTTTCTATTTAAAAATAATTCAAATAAAAGAAAAAATTCCAAGGAAGGGACCCAAAATTTCAAAGGTCTAAGGACCTCCTTGATTTCTAATGGAAACCACCAAAATAACTACAATGAGGAATTTATATTGCTTTATTTGATAGAATCATCATCCCCCAAATTATTACTTTGGTCCCACCTTATCCCATGGTCAATATGTCTAACTTTTTTGGATGTAATTTCCTTAAGGACTAGCAATGATTGAATGATTGTGAATTCCTCACTTTCTTTCTTAGATATGTTTAGATATTGTTGGTTTCCTTTTAATTTGATCCAAGACTTAATGGAACATGGGAATTTTCCTTCACTAACACCAAATGGCTCAAAATTAAATCATCCCTTTGAAAATTCAAAAGATGACTTCCAAACACAACTCACAACCTAAAAAATTCTCTACTCTAGACTACCCATTAATAACCATCTTTGCTTCCTTTAATAAAAGAAACACATCCTTTTCTCTTTTTGAATAAATAAAAAGACTTAAACATTCCATTTAGTTCTTCCTCTTTTCTAATCACACCTAATCCTCAATATTCTCCTTGACCCCTACTTCGTTTAGCCATACCCTTCATTCTCATTCCTGAGAATATTATGTACAAAATTTGTTGGTAAACTAGAAACATATCATGACATTAAGGTGTTTAATCATTTTTCCTAATTACACAAACTCACATTTATAAGTGATTTCCATTAAATCACTTTACTCTAACCTCATTCTACAAGTGTCAAACCCTACTTACCTTCTGTAGGGCATCCCTCCAAGTTCACTCAAATCTCATCAAACAAGTTTAAATTATTCACTGGTGATCAAATGTGTTAGAAAATAAATTAATCAAATTAAGTATGTCCTAATATTCAACTATATTTAAAGGCATCTAAAAAATAATTAAGATGATCTATCCAAGAAGTTAAAGAAGGCTACCATTAGTGCCAAAAATGTATCTTTAGTTAGTTCTACTCTATATAATAAATTCCAAACTAAAAGAACCAATTACCAATATATAAAAACATCTTTAAATTATTAATGAGACATTTAGGCATAAAAATACAAATATTACCACTCTTATAATTAAAAATTGATGTGTTGTCAATGGGCCTTTGGTCTGTTGGTGAAGTTGAATGGTTCTGAATGAGCCCACCAAGGATCAAGTCTTGTTGAGTGCAAAGGCTCCAACATCATAAGGGATGAGGTCGGGATCGTGCCCCAAGTAAATTTTGGTGTAATGGATATCCCTTAGTCTTTACCTCTTAACCGAAGAAGTTCTGAACCTCCAACAAAAAATTAATAAGTTTGATTGATATTTTACTCTATTATCTATGTATGTTTAATTGTAATAATTAGAACTTATTGAAAACAAAAAAAATAGTACCATACAAAAAACTAAAAACACTTTTTCTCTTCAAAAACATCTAGAAGAAAGGTAAAACCCATATTTAATATTACATGAAAGATTTCTTCCCTACATAAAGGTAAATCCCATTTTTAATATTGCATGAAGATACAGTTTTAGATAGTGAATCTTTTTCCTTCCTTTTGGGGTTATGTTTTTTTTTAATATCTTGGTTTTATCTCCAATACTCAATTCTTCTCTTTCCCTCTAATGTTGGGTGTACATTAAATGGTCAATAATTTCCACACTATCAATCATATAAACAACGTATGTTTGCTTATAAAATCATTTGGCAAGATATTTTATAGCTTACGTAGTTGACTATCTTAGCTGGTTATGTAATCAATTTTGCTTATAGGATGGTCATGTCTTGAGAGCATTTATAACTTCGAAGTGTTCTCATGTACTTACTTTTAACATATTGAATGCAATGGAGAAAAATAATGGTCATGGAGTGCAAGCAACTCTCATAAATATCACTCCCAATATACTCAAACACTCAATAGGACACAATGGCCAGGTTAAATTTACTCATTTTGTCCACACGTCTAACTTAGTCATTTGTCCACACATGAAACTATAGAAGATTTCCATTTGTGAATCAAATGGAAAAATGGGTAATGTTGGTACCAACCAAATGAGGAATAATATTTTATTATGCATTGGTTTCTTTTCTTGTTGTTTTTAGTAGAGATTGAGTAATTTTTTTAATAAATTTATTTCATTTTATTTGAGAATTTGAGTTGTCTACTTTAGTTTAGAGAGACCATTTACAAAAGATCTCTTTTCACGAGGCCACTTTCAAGGGGCCATCGTTTTCTACACTTCTCTTGTCTAAACCTACAAGCTCAACGACCTAATAAAGACACACAATTTACAAGCTCAATGGTCTAATGAAGACACAAGACCTATGAGCTCAATGACCCAATAGAAATTTGTACCTTGATGACTGTCTCACCAATAAAATGTTTCTACCGTGATTCAAAACATCATCATAAAACAAATGAAGACTAATATTGTATTACGCATTAATGTTTTCATTTCCTTTTATTATTAGAAAAAAATGAATAACTCTTTGATAAATTTACCTTATTTTAATAAAAAACAAGAAAGAACCCAAATCATTATACATTGATTTTAGATGAATTGAATCAGTAAGACTTTAATATTATTTATTAGACTAGGGTTCACATGGGGTCTTTACTCATTCCACTTGAAGAAGTAATTGATTGTTTTTTACATTACAACATAAAGACAAGTGTGTTTATGTGAATCATTATTAAGATTGACCCACTTACAAGTAAACTTATGACAATGGGATACAAATCTATTTATTAAAAAACCCATCGAGTGTTGGTTGGTTGTCTTATACCTAATTTGTTTGGTCTCGAGCTAGTACTCATGGACATTCTCTTTTGCAAGGACAATGGGGTCAATGGTAATTGTATGGAGAACAAACAATTACTAGGCCAAGTCACTCAATAGAATCTTAGTACAAGACATGAGTACCAACAACATACAAAGATTGATGTTGCTTTTTACCCACTAGATTAAAATACTTCAAAAAGTCATTCACTTGGACACAACTTTGTTGCTCATGAATGGTGTTTTTGTTTATATTTATTGATGTTATTGAAATTTGAGATGGGTCCCCACTGTGTATTGGGAAGAGGGTCCCTTTCACAAATGGATGTAGGCTTAGGTTTTTTATATTTTTTTATTGATTAAATGCCTTAGGTTTATTATATTTTTTATTGATTAAATGCATTAGGTTTATTTTGTCCTTGCTTGAGTTTCATTGGGGACCATGTTCATAAAAGTAGGTCCCTTTATAAATATGATTATCACCATCGAAGACTAAGTGATGCTTAACTAAGTTGTAAATACGTGTTTCATTTCCCTTCATAAATCTTCAATCACACCTTTATAATGTGGTTTGGCTTAAGTCTAATTGAAATGCCCCTTAAGAGAAATAATATAATATTTGGCTTTTCTTATCTTAAAGTGAGGTGGTTAGTGAGTGGAGAATCTTCATTGAGAAGTGACAAGCTTAAGATGGAAGAAAAAATTAAGTTTGTTGGAAAATGTGTGTTTTTAAAACTTTATTTTGGTTGAATTAATGGTTATCTAATAGTAGAAAAAAGTAGGTATGTAATCTAAGTTTATTAGTTGTTGGAGACTAATGTTTTCTTGCAACATTTTATGTAAATCATGTTAGAAGAAAGCATCAAGGAAAAACTTATTTGAAAACAAAAATTTATTTGGTTTTTAAATATTTGATAATGTTTTAAAGTTTATTAAATGGATTTTCTAATTGATGATTGGTTCATGACTTTTAAGTTTGGAGAATTTATTTGTATTTATTTTTAAGGAATTTACAGATTTTAAAAGTGATTTTGACCATTTTTATATTTGTAAAATTTAATTTTAATTTTTAAAATAAAAATAAAAATTTAGGTAGATTTTACTTCTTTTTGTTATTATTATGTATCAATTTAAATTGTGAATTTTTTTTATTTGATCCTTGATGTTGTATTTAACAGTGTAAAGCTAATTCATTTAGAATTATATGACTATGATACACTAGATCTGATTAGTATACGCTAGATTTGATTAGTATATGCTAGATCTATTTTTTAATTATACTTGTAATTAAGGAGCATTTATTAGAGAATATGAATTGCAAAACATTCAAGATATTTTTCATATTTGAGAATGTTGTTCTTGGGATTTTATCTATTTGTTAAATCGTTAGCATCACATGGTTTGACATAAAAGAAGTAATTATCTCTATCATGTGCAAACTGACAAATATCAAAATTAGTTTTTATGTGAGGGTAGTTTGAGGACACCAAGATGGGTTGAATGCAACATTATAAAAGTTTGTAGAGATTAGATCCACAGTTCCATATGAGATCCATGCAAGATAGAGGTTGCATCTACACTTGTAAGATTGATTTCGTAGGTGAGTTGAAAGTGACAATATGAAAGGTTGCAGAGATTGAATTCATAGATCCATATTAGATCTGTGTAAGATAACGGTTAGATCTATACTTGTAAGATTTATTTCATAGGTGAAATGAAAATGACATTATGAAAGCTTGTGGAGATTGGATCCATAGTTCCATATCAGATCAATGCAAGAATTAGATCTGTACATTTAATAAATTGATTTCATGTGTGATTTGAAAGTGATATTTTAAAAGTTTGTAAAGATTAGATCTATAGTTCCATATCAAATCCGTATAAGATAGAGGTTGGATCTATACTTGAAAAATTGATCACGTACTTATGAAAGAGACCTAAAGTGATAGGAATAAATTTCCTAATTCTAAAAGAATTTTAATCATCATTAACACCCCTATATGATTGGTGAAGTATATCCTATCATATCCATTAATATGCTTTCAACCAAATACCATTATTTTACTATTTAAAATTTTAACATTTAATTTAGTATATTTATTGGCTCCCTAATTCTTTTATTGAGTTAGATCACGAATGCTTAAGTTGTTTATTTATTCAATTTGACTTTATGTTAAAGAAGTTTTATTCTCATTTTCAAACTTATAAGAAAGTGGAGTTATCATCCTTTTTATTACAATATAAATTTAGATATTACATAATTTTTAAGATTAATGATGAAATACAAATTAAATATGACAAATTAAACTAATCAATCAAATTTAATGAAATTGTTTATTTTAGAATTATATTTTTGAATTAAAAATGTATATATATTTTATTCATCTATCAAAAAACATAATTTTAATATTACAAACCATAGGAAAATCGTTCTATCTAATTTTAAATTTGTCACCTTTTGTTAAACAAGACATTCCAAATATTGTATAATTTTTATATTATATATAAAAATTAAAAAAGAAATGAAACACAATAGATTTAAAAAAATGATTTCACAACAAAAATAAAATAATATAATCAAATAAAATAATAATAAATATTAAAACAAACATAGTATTAAAAAAATGTACAATAGTTAAAACTTCATCACAAAAGTCACACCGATCATCCATATAAATTTTAGCTTCAAAGATAACGCTAAGGATGAAACTCAAGAAAGTTTTAAGAGAATATAAGTATTTATGTCTATAAAAACATAGACATTTTCACCTTTAGATGTTTTTAAAAATATTACCAATTTTTAATTATATTTTATTAATAAATAATCTATTACAAAAATATAATTCTTCTTATCTAAAGAATTCTCTCTTCTTCCTTTTTCACATATTGATTTTATTTAAGAGCATTAGATATTGAAAGAAAGTATAAAGAATAGAGAACTTGAAAAGACATAAATACCTAGATTATTATTAGAGACTATGATTTTATTAGAAAAATAATTAATTATTATTTTGATGGTACGTAATGATTTAATAGAAAAGATTTCTAATGACTCATTTCATGTAAACATCTAAACATCTTGTGTCAAGAATAAAATTAGATTTAACAGGAAATGAACAAGTTTATAATATTGGAGTAAAATACAAGGAATTTCTAATTACCAAATCAAAATTAAACTAGCTTTTGATCTAGCAAATACACATCTACAATAGAATTTTTTATTTGATAAGTAGAAATTCCTTGTGTTTTGACATATATATCTTCTATTGTGGATGTGTGCTAGTTGATATTCAAGTATAAATGTCTCAAGGAAGGCATATGAAAATTAAATGAAAGCCAAGGCATGATCGAATTCTAGGCACACAATATGTGGTTACTTTAGATAAACATTGTACCACTTCACTAATATTTTTCACATATCAATAATGTGAATATGATATCATCACATTTTTCATCTATTTTATAACGAAATAGATCAATCACATGAGGTCACGTGATACTCAATGCACTTTATGTACATATTCATTCTTTTTCTTGAATGTTGATCTTCACACTCATAAATCATTAAGGAGAATATAAGATAAATGTTAATACCTTGCAAGGTCATTCAACAAATATTTACAGTAAGGAGTAAAGAAAAAAAAGGAAATCCACACACACACAAACATAATTCTTAGAAAACTCAAGGATCCATCCAACCCTAAGACAAACACTTCTTAACAAACCAAGTGAGGGGCCATTCTATAACTCACAAATAGACCAAGGCCATAATTATAGCCACAAACAATAGGAGAACATAAGAGAGTGGTAATTCTCAAGCTTATTAGTGGTAATCCACAAACATAAAGCATGGTTTGGTACAATTGATTATTTGAAATACCATGATAAGGCACAAAAAATAAGAACTCTTAAAACTCTAACAAAAATAAGAAAATGAAAAAATACATATCAAGAATGCAACAAACAAATGGTCAAAAACACCAACCAGAGATCCAAACACTACAATGTAAAATTTGACACTGGATATAATGCCCCATCTGAAGCACCATGAGAAAAACCTAATAGCACATTTTTTCTTCTTAAATAGTGGTAACAATATCAAATATGTAAAAATATGTTATACTTGTGCATTGTAATATGTACAAAATTTTTATATGAGAAATAATGACACAAAGGGTAAAGAAAACAAGAAAAACCTCACCATTGCACAAGCAAGGTTAACTAGCAGAGGACTTACAATCATGAGACAAATCCATCACAATGAACTTATAAGAAGTGAAACAAGACCTAAATAATAACCAATTACCAAGCCATGCCTATGTTGTCTTTAAACACCACACAAGGAATTGACAATGTAATCATCAACCTTAATTCCACACCTAAAAATACTTAACAACTTTAACAACTTACTCCAAAACTAACACCAGTGATGGAATGCCTAGGAGCTAACACCACTTGACTAGATGATGATACTACCAATTTATGAAACAAGGAGTAGGATGAGGGTACATTCACCTTCAATCCACTCAATAAGGACCTTAGGAAATATCTAAATCAAGGGCTAACCTACTCAAGAGGTTTCCTAATTAGGAGGCACAAACCCTCCACAATAGAATGATAAAAAGTCACTTCAAGGAAACAACATGTTTTACGAGGAAAGGAGATGCAACAAGTATTGATGTATCTCACTCATCAATAAAAAAAAAATTTGGGAAGACTCTAGAGGTCAAAGGGGAATAATATTTATGTATAAGGTTTCATTGAGAGACAACCCAAAAAATTAAAAAAATGATGAAATGTTAGAAAAAAAAGGCATCAAATGACACTAACACCTAGAAATGACACTAACACCTTGATGGGATACTAGCACCTAGGTGGGATATAACATCCAATAATAGATGTCCATGCCTACTAGTGTAGTTCTACTTGGGAGTTGGAGTCCCATAATAGCATTTTAGTCCAAAACTAACAATGTAGTACTGAGATAGCATTGGTATCTTGACTAGTGAGAAAACACAATCTAGGGTTTTATCGCAAGGACATGCTATATAAAAAGGAATTAAAAAAAGAAATATACAAAAAAAATTCAATTCTAAAAATGACAAAAATTACCTAAATTCCATAGACTTCCTAGACTA